>OZ020514.1:46137452-46497452 GCA_963971425.1 Bryoerythrophyllum caledonicum
GCCTTCGATGGACGGAGTGAGGCGCGGATTGGTGCGGACACTCCTTCGACCCCAGCTGAAAATTACTGCGACATGAATTTATCGCAGTTGATGACATGTCTGCACATGTGGCATGCAGATTCCTTTCTGAATCCAACGTGTCTCTCCAGAGGTAAATGTGAAAATTGTGTTTTCTGCCATCAAAATGGCCCCGTCACAGTAAAGTCACGATCCGTCACAATGTCATGCCGTCATTGTGTCGTGACATCGTGACATTGTGACGGAAATTGTCCCCGTCACGACACAATAGACAACCCTGCGGTCACCGATGAAGGCCGGTGTGAATAAAGTGTCTGTTCATTCCACTACTAAGATTGTGCCCACTGGACAGGGAACTAGTAAGCTAGAACCACTTCCCCCTTGCAAAGCTAAACATTATGCATCAAATAGCCCAAAAACCACAGATGGTATAGATATATATACAACATACAATTACATCTCCATATGATTTATATCTATTTATAACAACATACAATTATACATACATACATTTTGTACATATATACAACATACAATAATATATATCCATTCATTTTATAAGATTATATATATATCCAACATACAACTATACATGCACAAATGTTATTATTATATTTCTATACATTATTCAATTATATCTTCATACGATTTATATCTATTTATACAACATACAATTATATATAAATACATTTTGTACATATATATAGCATACAAAAATTATATATTGATACATTTTTATATTAATATATATCCAACATACAACTATATATACAGAGATGTTATAGATATATAAACAACATACAATTATATTTTCATATGATTTATATCTATTTCTACAACGTACAATGATACATACATACATTTTGTACATATATACAACATACAATAATTATATATCAATACATTATATATATTTACATATATATCCAACATTCAACTATACATACACAAATGTTAAATATTTCTATTCAACATACAATTATATCTCCATACGATTTATATCTATTTGTACAACATACAATGATACATACATACATTCTGTACATATATATAGCATACAATAATTATATATTGATACATTTATATATTTATATATATATCCACCATACAACTATACACACACAGATGTTATATATATATGTACAACATACAATTATATCTCCATACAATTTATATCTATTTATACAACATTCAACTATACATACATACATTTTGTACATATATACAACATAGAATGATTATATATGGATACATTTATAAAATTATTTACATATCCTACATACAACTATATATGCACAGATGTTATGTAGATATACTAGTGGGGTACCCCTGTCCTCCGGACTCAACATTTTTTTGTGTTGAGTCCCCACCTCCCTGTCCCCTAGCCCTTTCCATCGTCCCCCGTCCCCGTCCCCCGTCCCCGTCCCCCGTCCCCGTCCCCCGTCCCCATCCCCGTCCCCGTCCTTGTCCACGTCCCTGTCCCCGTCCCCGTCCCTATCCCCGTCCCCGTCCCTGTCCCCGTCCCCGTCCCCGTCCCCATCTCCATCCCCATCCCCATCTCCGCCTTCGTCCCGTCTTTTTTTTTTGGGTGGTTTTTCTTGTCATGCTGACCTGGTAATATTTGTTTTTTCCAACCTGACCGAGGTTAGGAATTACTGATCTCCAAGATTTGAGATCAAGGTTTCAGGGGATCGATGCTCTAGTTGGAGGTTTGGAGTTGAGTTTTTGGGGATTTCGGGTTACGATATTGTTGATGGGTGAGATGTGATTGCATTTACACAGCAGCAGAAGGTGTTGGAGCTTACACAACTCGCTGGCCTTGATATTCGAGAGGACACCTTTCTGATTGTGAGTTCGTAGTAGATCTGAAATTCTTTTGTTGTGTCCATTTCTCAATTTGAGTGGTTTAGGTTTCGACATTGTATAATTATTTTGTGTCCTTTGTCACCAAAGATGATGGATACAAATGACTTTTTTTCCGCCAATAATCGTCCTCCCTGTCGATAATCCGCGACAGCAGATCATAAAAAAGATAATCAGATCAGGATTCCTCTACTAAAAGAGAGCCAAGCATTCACCAAACTGAAGCAATTGAGATGTAAACCTCAGCAATCATCACCATTACATGCGTGCAATCCCTGTTGCTATGTCATTTGAAGAAACTCCGCCGAGTATGTAAACCTCTCTCCGTCATCAAACTCCACTTCCAGAGCCTGCCAAAAGAAAAATCCATCTCATCAAAAATACTCCTTCAAAGTTAGAGCAACTGTGAGAAAACATCACTTGCAATTGTGGATACATAAATCAAACTTGTCGCCGACGGCGTCCTCCTCTTTATACTTCTTAAGCATCGCTTCACCTGCATCGGAGTTTCGTGCTGCACACAAGTTGGCCTTCCAACACTACGACCCATCAGTCTAGAGTGTTACCTCTACATTCTTCCAGCGCAACCGGACATGGTAAAGAATCATAATCCCATCAACTTTGAGCCCTGAACCTCTCTGATCATAGTGCCAAGTCCAAAGCTTCCAAAACCATCAATCAACCAATAAGAACACCAAGTGCAATCAGACACTGTACAGACAATGATCCTACAAACCCAGCGTGACCGGACATCTTGATCAAGACACTGATCGGGAGCATGACATGCCATGCAATTGTGACTTAAGGAACCTAGGATTAGCCCACTGAGCGTTCACGTAAGCATCGTCCTCATCCTCAGCCATGCGCTGCCATTCACATCACCAAAATCCTACCTTCAGATCCTAATAACCACACATAAACCTAAAGATGATATTGCTAAACATTCATAAATCTGGAAGTCGAGCTTTTAAGCGTACCTTGAGTTGCTCCTGTTGCTTGTGATAGTGCGCCATCATTGCCTTGAGTTGCTCCTGTTGCTTGTAATAGTGCGCCATCATTGCCTTCTGCGTATCTGCATCTATTGGCTGGTATAGTATAACCATGTAGCATGCATTAGAGACGTCATACAAATTATGATTGTAGCCCTTCAACAAAAGTGTATTATTGTAAGGTCAAAGGATGCTTACCGGTTCTCGCTCTGGACAGCTTTGACCTTGCGCCCGCAGCTTCGCACAATCTGCCACACCTTAGGAATTACTCAAGCTGAAAATTGGACGATCATCAAGTTTCTTTCTTGACTCTAGTCTCGAACAATGAAAAAGACAATGTGCTCTTGTTTTCGGTCGAGCTTTTCAGTGATCAAACACTGCAAATTCCGTAGCATGAAAGTCCAGCATCACCTCATTCTTCCCTTGCATCTGCGTCTGCGACACGTCTGAAATAGAGATGTCAAACGCGTGCTTGACGTCCACAGTGAATGCCACAGAGCTCCCCTCCAGAGCCGCCTTGCCCTAGTTGCGCCTGCTGATCGCCAGCGGCTTCTCCTCCGCGCTGATCCCCATATTCGCCAGAAAGAACGACCCGAGGCTCGCCATGATCCAGTCGAAGATGGCCAGCGAAGATCCAGTCGGCGATGGCGTTCACAGCGGTGGTGTCCCTAACTGCGACCGCAAATCCTAACTACGACCACAAACCCTAACCTGCACTTCATTCAAAAGCTTATTTTTCATCCAAAAGGATCGTTCATCCATTCGACGCATTGTTCATCCCGAATTCTTTTATGATAAGAGATATACAACATACAATTATATCTCCATACGATTTATATCTATTTATACAACATACAATTATACAATTATACATTTTGTACATATATACAACATACAATAATTATATATCGATACGTTATAGTTATATATATATATATATATATATATATATTCATGCAATATAGAACTATACATTCATAAATTTTATTTATATATATATGTATGTATATATATACATTCATTATATACATTTATACATACACACATACATCATATATATGTACATTCATATAGACAATATATATCCAGTATACACCTTCTACTTTTTACCTTCTTCTTGTACCTTCAACTTTTTAACTTTTAGTTAATTTCTATTTTTAACTTTTCAATTTCTACTTTTAACTTTTTAATTTCTACTTTAATTTCTAGTTTTAACTTTTTAAATTCTACTTTTAACTTTTTAACTTTTAACTACTACTTATGACTTTGACTTTTAACTTCACATTTTTAATTTAATTTTAAACTTTAACTTCCAACTATAACTTTTTGACTTGTACTTCTAACTTGATCTTGACACTTTTAATTTCTACATTTAACTTTTACCTTTCAATTCTACTTTTAACTTCTGCTTTTAATTCCACTTTTAACAAAAGAAGAACGCCGGTCATCGATGGAGGCCGGCGTGAATAAAGTGTCTGTTCATTCCACTACTAAGATTGTGCTCATTGGACAGGGAACTAGTAAGCTAGAACTACTTCCCCCCTTGCAAGGCTAAACATTATGCATCAAATTGCCCAAAAACCACAGATGTTATTAATATATATACAACATACAATTATATCTCCATACAATTTATATCTATTTATACAACATACAATGATACATACATACATTTTGTACATATATACAACATACAATAATTATATATCGATACATTTTATAAAATTATATATATATCCAACATACAACTATACATGCACAGATGTTATATAGATATATATACAATATTCAATTATATCTCTAAACGATTTATATCTATTTATACAACATACAATTATGCATACATACATTTTGTACATATACATAGCATTTAATAATTATATATCGATACGTTATATATATATATATATATATATGCAATATAGAACTATACATTCATAAATTTTATTTATATTTATATATGTAAGTATATATATATATTCATTCATTATATACATTTATATATACACACATACATCATATATACGTTCCTTTATAAAGACAATATATATCCAATATACACCTTCTACTTTTTTCCTTCTTGTACCTTCAACTTGTTAACTTTTGGTTAATTTTTAATTTTAACTTTTCAATTTCTACTTTTAAATTTTTTATTTTCTACTTTAATTTCTAGTTTTAACTTTTTAACTTCTACTTTCAACTTTTTAACTTCTACTTTCAACTTTTTAACTTTTAACTACTACTTATGACTTTGACTTTTAACTTCAACTTTTAAATTTAATTTTAAACTTTAACTTCCAACTATTACTTTTTGACTTGTACTTCTAACTTGTTCTTGACACTTTTAATTTCTACATTTAACTTTTACCTTTCACTTCTACTTTTAACTTCTGCTTTTAATTCCACTTTTAACAAAACAAAAA
Source organism: Bryoerythrophyllum caledonicum (assembly GCA_963971425.1). NCBI lineage: Eukaryota > Viridiplantae > Streptophyta > Bryopsida > Pottiales > Pottiaceae > Bryoerythrophyllum > Bryoerythrophyllum caledonicum. Next base: position 46,142,746 of record OZ020514.1, read on the forward strand.
CGCCGGTCACCGATGGAGGCCGGCGTGAATAAAGTGTCTGTTTGTTCCACTACTAAAACCATTCCCACTGGACATGGAATTAGTAAGCTAGAACTTTTGCCTTCTTTAGAGGGTAAAGACTATGTATGAAGTAGCCTAAAAACCACAAAACAAACAACCCAAAAGAGTAACAAGGAAGGAGGGAGGGGGGAGGAGAGAGAGAAGATAAACACGCAATTAAGCAATTATGCACTTAGCCAAGTGCACTGGTTGTTGGTAGAAAGCCGCAAGTTTTTTGCTCCTAACTTTTAAAAAATCAAAATTTGGCAAGAGTATAGTTTGTTTTTTGTCACAAAATTTTGGTGTTTGTCGTGTCAAACATTGACCTCTTCATGTTCATGTAAGTGATATATTTTTTATATTTTCTACCTTTTTTTAGAAAATATATGATTTCTAATCTAGTTTGCAAATCCTGCTACAAAATTTTAATCATGTGCCCAAAGAGATTATAAATGTGTTTTGAGTTATTGTAGGATTTTAGAGTACTGCACTACAAATACAATGTGTAAGAGATAAAAAAAAATATATGCAATTTCCTAAGACAGTGTGAAGTACCTCACTGTATTTTATATGCAAAAACATACATAATCAAGCAATTCTACACTATTGCTGAGAGATTCTAAAATCAAACATATCATATGGACCACCCAATATATAAATATATACCACCCACTGAATGATAGACACATCTTAAACTGCATTATACTAACGTACTTGCCACCTAAACTGCGTGCATGCTCTACTATAGTATAAAGCTCGAGGGCTCAGAGCTCATCTTTTAGCACAATGACTCCCTCCACGTGTCCAATGGCGCTACCTACCGTAGCAGACAATTCATGATCCTGCACTGGACAATCTTCGACATCTTTGGTGTTAATGGACGCACACTCAACATATCGATGATTGCCTGGAACACCCTCCCGTGTATGCCTTACGCTATCATCATTGTAGAAAAAACCATCCTCTGTATTAAAGGACATATCTCGCTCTGAAGAGAAGGCCCCCTGAAATGCAATGATGTCCTCGGATACGCTAGATCTTGGAACGGAAGGCAAACTTGGTCCGGTATCACTTTGAGTACCTCCAGCCGTGGCTCTCCCAGATTCCGTCAATATTTGGTGGTGCCATAACGCAACACTCAAAAAACCTGTATATCATTACAAAACAATAGTCACTATTAGTATGGAATAAGAATTTTTGAACCACCACTCATTGCACAATTTTTTTGAGCATGCTACACCCCTTGTCTACCTCTAAAAACTTTTGCACTACATAAGATCTAAATCCAATACCATCGTGTTAAGCATGTTGATAGTTCTTTGGTGAAATAGCATATTAATCCAAGTCAATTATTTTCACACATTGTCACACATTTTCGGCCAAGGTACCAAAAACACTTCTACCTTTCCACATAAAACTTTGAGATCTTGGTATGATTTAATTTTGATTTTTCCTACAACATTATGTTATGTAAAACTTCTTATTGACCATTTGGATTCTCATTTAAAACAATACGGAGTTCACAAAAAAATATAACGTGAATTGAGAATTTTTGAACCTCCACTCATTGCACAATTTTTTTGAATATGCTACACTCTTTTTCTACCTCTTAAAATTGGTGCATAAGGAACTTACAGCGTGCTTAACATTTTGGTAATTAATTGAGACCTTCTATAGTGCAAAAATTGGACACCAATTGAAGTCAAAGTCTGCTGATCCAGTAAACGCAAGGAAGAAAATGAGCCTTTTCTCTACTTCAAACATTATAATCTTTCAATTCGTGCAGTCAAACTTTATGACTGCGAGTATATTACTTAATAAGTCATAATTGAGATCCTACGGTCAAAGCTACAAAAAAAATCTTCATGTTTTCTTCCTTGCTAATTGCACTAAAACAAGCATTTTTAACAATTTTTGGTTGAGATATACTCAACATAATTTATGGACCAACGTACTTTGGGTATCAATAACAAGTGTATCACCAACAGGGTATGACTTACTACCCGGTTATCAACCAATGTATCAACTTAGGGTATCAATTTAGGATTTCTGATTAGGGTTTGGAAATGCGGGTATCAGTTAAGGACATCAATCCACTCTAGTCCTACGAGGGGTGTGGGCGCGCACACCCCTCGCAGTAGTTGTGAGGGAGGCTGTGAGAGGCCATGAGGGAGGCTCTGAGGGAGGCTGTGAGAGAGGCAGTGAGGGAGGCTGTGAGAGAGGCTGTGAGGGAGGACAATGATGGGGAGTTGAGAGGGAGGGGAGGGAAGTTGTGGGCGGCTAGGATTTGGAAGAGATGGGTTTGAAAAAAGGGTTTGCAAGAGGGATCTGAGGGTGAAACTTTCCAATCTCTCTTGCAAACCCTTTTTTCAAACCCATCTCTTCTAAACCCTGCGCCTGAGGTGATGCGCTCACACCGACCTCTGCGCATGATGCCGCAAGCTCTCACCGACCTCGGCGTTGGCAGTGACCTCCGATCGTTGCGCCAGAAGTGCCCGACTTCACATTTCTCGCGTTGCAAGTGCCCCGCTTCTCCTTTCGATTCCCTCCACGTTTCACCTTTGTGAAGTAATCGCTTCACACTGACCTCGGCGCTGGCACCGATCGCTGCGCCTTTTGCAGGAAGTCTGACCCGAGCGCTGCATTGACCCGAGCGACCTGTTGCACGATGTCTGATCACGATGTCAAACGTATCTTCGAGCGCTGCACCTTGTTGCAGGAAGTACCAACTGGAGCGCTGCACCGACCTAAGCGCTGCACCGACCTGAGCGCGAGATACTTCCTCAAGTTGATAGGCAGCAGACCTCAGAACCGCATCGAAACTGTGAATACTGTGCACCGAAGCTGTGAAGACTCGCGCTAGAAAGGAGAAGCTCGGGCAAAACAAGGACTCGCTCGAGAAACGAGAAGCTGGGCAAGACTGAAAACTGACAAGCTCGCCGCGAACCAACTGACAAGCTCGCTGCGAAGCTGCGGAGAAGGCTCTGGGTCCGAAGTTTCCTCATGACGTCGCACCGTAGCAGTTCTCGGAACCGCACTGCGGTGTTCGAATGATCTGCTGCCGACACCTTCTTGCGCCTAGATACTTCCTGCCCGCGCTCATGATCCGCATCGGCACCTTCCTACATTCCAACCAAAACCTGCATGTTGAAGATCACAAATTATCATGATCTAATAGGTCTGCTGCGGTGCACGATTATCATGTCTGTTGATTCTCCTTTCATGTCTGTTCATTCTCCTTTGTCGTGCCGGTTGATTCTCTTTTGATCATGTCTGGTGATTTTCCTTTGTCGTGCCTTTCTAGATGTGTTGGATGGAGGAGCACCGGCACTCGGAGGTGTGCGCGCGCACACCTCTAGTCTATTGAACTCCATGGGATCTCATGGGAACGTGGCACACCATTAGTCTATGGAACTCCATGGGGTCTCATGGGAACGTGGCGGCTAGATTTTTCTAGATTAGGGTTTGGTTCCTAGTGGTGGCAGCTAGGATTTGGATCTGTGGCGGCTAGGGTTTGGATCTGTGGCGGTTTGGGTTTTGTAGGCTGATTTGTGTAGCTACACTCACGGCTTCAGTTGTAGTAGGTTTCATGTCACTCAATAGTTCATCAGCAGTGGGTTTTGATGTCACTTGGTAGTCTTCCATCATGTATAAACACTAAACTTCTTTTGAATTTGACATTATTTGGTGTCTTTTTTGTATGCTCATAGATTACAGTAGTGTAACCAATATTTGACTAACCTCTAACTATCATGAACCTAAACTTTGAGTTGCCTATTTCTAATTCAGTAATGAAACAAATTTAGAGAGGCTTACCTTATTCTCAAAAATTCCTTCTTAGCACAAAGTTCCTGCTCCAGTCTGCACACCACATGCAAAGCCCACAATAATTAGTATATGAAATAGAAACTAACTTGGCTTCAACATATTTGCAAGAGAGCTCACCTTTAAAAGTGGGAGGAGAAGAGACCTCTAAGGTTTGTAAGGAAATCTTACATGCAAGTTCAAACCTTGTGCTTCAAGGTGATGTATTCAATTTTAACTTTTGACTTTTGACTTTGTTTTTTCTAGTGTATAAACATTTTATATATTTTAATAAATCTTTGGGCCAATAGTATATGATACGAAGATACTTGATAGTTTTTATCACATGGTTTTAACAAATCACCATAAAAATTTTATGCACATTTTGCAGGTTTCTTGGAAGAGTAGAAAAACATGTCCAACAACAAGAACGGAATGGTGATTTAATGTTGAACACCATCAAACAATGATGTATGTACCGCAAACACGTGCAAGGTACTTTGAGGTAATCAATTATTTCTATACAAATTTCAGATTGATTCTTGATCGATCATCTATACTATGTTGTTTGTAGAATAACCTTTATGTGGATGTACAATCCCTTTGTAGTTATTAGCGATTGTATCAAGTTCAAATGGTGTGAATAATAGTAAGTAAAATTATTTATTTTTGTATCGATAAAATACATTTCTTGTCTTTGGTGAAAATTTCTACATTAACCTCGAAGGTACTGTGACAGTTTTTGTAGAATGTGTAATTAGTTTTTGTGTTCACATGCGGATTTGAATTGATTAGTTTCGGAAGTTAGCAAGTTAGTTTTGTAGTTTAGTAGTAAGATTGGGAAGTTACGTGAAAAGTTGTTTAAGAAGCAAATGTGACGTTTGGAATCTGGAAGTTAGGTTCAATTTTTGGATAAAGACTTAGTGGAAGATGGATTTGAGGCCAGACTGTGATAGTCGTAAGCCGGGGCAAGCTTGGTGCTACCTCTTTATTTTCCTTTGGATTTTTCTATTTCTTTGTGTATGATTGTAATTAGATGAAGTATGAATGGAATTGGAGTTAAGAAAGTGTGACTGTGTGATTGGAAGCGAAGTTATGAGTACTGTATGAGAATTGTGAAGATAGAACAGTTAGAGAATGGAATTGTGAATGTGAAGAGATTGTAATCTCTGTGAAAGAATTGGTTATTAAAAGTGATTAAGGAAGATAATCACGTATTATTGAACACACTGTATTGTGAATACAGAAAAGAAAATAGAAATTGACATGATTATGAGATCATGGAGAATGAAGAATGGAGAATTGGAGAATATTTTGGTTTAGAATGATGAAAGAAAGGATGATTGAGTGTTGATAATTGTTAAGAGAAGTTAGGAAGCAAGTGTGTAATCAATCGTGACAATAACATAGTGGAATTCATATAAACAGTCTTTCCCCGCGAACGAATCCACCTATACTGATTTGGTGCTTTGGGTTTATTTCCAATCCGACCAAAAACGACAACTACATTTTGGCGCCGCTGCCGGGGATGGACATTATTATGAAATGTTAAGAATTGTTTAAAAGAAAATAAAAATATATTAAGAACCGGTTTCCGGTTATAATTTTATGGAGTATAAATTGGCGTGTTATAGATTATGCATGGAAGAAATGAAGTATTATGAGTAGTGATAATGAAGACAATTTACAAAGAAGGAATCGACAGATCAAAGAAAGATACGATAGATTTTGTTCAAGAGAGTCGTTACGAAGATTAAGGGAAAGAACTCAACGAGAAAAACGTAGGAGAGTGACATCATTTTTGTGTTCGAGAAGTGGACGTAGTAAGAGTCCAGAAGGATCGGAAACAAGTGATAGTTCTTCAGACGAAGGTTTAAATAAAACCAGAAGTAAAGGAAGAGGGAGTATTCAAATAGATATTGCAAGAAAACCAATAATACAACCAATGGCTGAGGCGGCACCTGAAGTCCCGATTGCGGTAGCAATGGGAGCAGTAGAAGATTGCACCACAAGTGTTGCACCATTGCCAACATTTAGTGGTTGGCCAGGTTCAGATCGAGATCATCATTTGTCTCAATTTTTGACAGCGTGTGTAGCCAATAATGGAAGAACTGAAGATATATGGCTGAGATGGTTTCCTGCCACGTAAAAAAATACGGCATTTGAATGGTATAATCGTCAAACAGTTGGTCAATTTCTGAAATGGGAAGCTTTAAAAAACGCTTTTCTAATGCATTTTAGGCCAATTGGTTTTGAAAATCGTCTTCAAGAAAGTTTAATGACAAGCATAATGTTTTTAGGCGAACCAGTTCAGTCTTATTATGGGAGAGTTGCAGATATACTTCGCAAATGGCCGAATAATCAAATGCCTGAGTCATTTATATTGTCAATAATAATGAATGGTTTGAATCCACATGAATTGAAAATGTTTGTAAAGGAGGCTCAACCAGCCACCGTAGGAGCATCTTTAGAACATGCAAAGATATGGGAAGAATGTCATTATGATCAATTGTTACCTGTAGGCCCCACGTTGATTCCCAATTTGGTGAATCCACAGGTACAAAGAGGAAATACGTTAATAGGAAATTATCCATGGGCTGTGAATGCAGCACAAGGGGCTACCAATTTACAAGGAGTGATCAATGCGACACCGTTGCAATCAGTACCGCCCACAGCAGTAGTACCGTATGCTTTAGCATTGATTTATCCCCCACATGAATTACCAATTTCATCCGCTGTACCAAATTCGAATGAGACGTTATTATTAAATCTTACAAAGAAAATGGAAGAATTGGCGGTTAATATGGCCAAAGAGAAAGAAAAACGGCAAAAGCCTACTAGTACAAGACCCAATGTATGGTGTAATAATTGTAAGGGGCACGGTCACTTTGATACGGAATGTCCGTCACCATGACAAACGGGAGTACAATGCAAGTGTTGCGGTGGAAAACATCCTACCGCTAAATGTTGGTATTTAAATGGTCAACCGCAATTTGGTGCTCAGACAATGATTCAACCGACTCAATGGGATGTTAATCAAGTGCAAACTGGAAATATGGGGAATTGGGACGGTAATCGTTCCAATCGACAAAATAGAGGTGGTGGAAATTTTCAAAATCCGAATTTTAACCCAAATTATGGGTCCAATATGCAAAATGGTGGCAACAACCAACAAAGAAATTTCCAAGTTATGCCAAATCAACAGCCCAATACAACATTTATTGCGACTGGTCAACCAAGATCTTTTACTGAAGCTACATGGAATCAGCCTAGTCGTTATATACTCGTTGAGACACCCAATATGCCAGGTGGTTCACGAAGAAAGATAGTTCGTTGTTTTCGATGTCGGCAATTAGGACATTATGCTAGTGATTGCCCAAATCCAAAATTTGTAGAAGATTATGCCCCAGTTTGCGGAAATTGTAAGTAATCTCGTCACCAATATTTTCAATGTAATGCTCCATTCAATCCCAATAACAGGGATCAACAGGTACCAACTACAGTACAAATTGTGGAAGAGAACCCTAAAACTAATCAGGAATCACGAGTACATAGAGTAGAAGTGGTCCAAGGTAAACTTACAAGGAATCAACAGAAAAATATCGAATCAAATCCAACATTGGAAAAACCAATAGAGGAAGATCAACCAATTCCAATTCAGGATGACAAACCAATTCCAGTAACGGGGGTGAACATTCATACCATTCCAACCACTATATTGGGTCGAGCACCAATTCCCAAGGAACCAATATTGTCCCAGTTGACAAACCAATCTTATGTATTGGAAGAACCAATGGTACGGGTTTTGCCGAAACCAGTTAAGGAACTAGTTCCAAAAATTGGAAAGACCAATTTACCAGTCATGGAAATCAAAATTGGAAAGAAGAAACGGGCATTGGGTATTACAACCAATCTGGAACCGTATGATATTTTAAAGGATTTAAGTACAATTCAGCCTACAATTTCCATGAAACAATTATTAGCGATTGCACCAGATTGTCGTACTTCGTTAAACTCGTCATTAATTCGACGCAGATCTCGTAATAAGGAAATTAGAGAAGTCAGTTTGAATCCCGATCCAGGAGCTCCAACCATTGATGTTTCTATCGACGGTGTGCTAGTTCCACGTGTACAAGTTGATGGTGGATCTAGTGTAAATTTGATGAACGCTGATACCATGGATGAATTGGGATTGGACCAATTGTTACCTACAACAGTAGTATTGCGAATGGTAGATTCCAGTCGAGTTAAACCTATGGGTACACTAAAGGGAATTGATACAATTATTGCAGGCATCACTTACAAAATAGATTACATTGTATTCAGAGTGCAAAGTTCAATATTGTCTTATCCAATTCTGTTGGAAAGGCCATGGTTATATCAAGCAAAAACTCGTAATGATTGGGGTAGAGGCACATTGACAATTGGGGCTGGAAAAGATAAACTTGTGATTCAGATGTATCCAGTTCAATATCATGGGGAAACACAAGTTGCAAATTTTGAATTCACGTCCGACTGTGAAGATGAATCTTTAGAAGATGAATTGGAAGATTTCAATTGCATCCATATTGATAAACATGTCATCGTCGAATGTAATCCCGTTAAATATCAATGTGCAGGATTGGGTGAATATTTAGTTGATCTAGCTATTAGCGATGATTCTGATCATATGATTGTACATTGGATGAATCCGCAAGACGTTCATCAAGTGAGTGTTATGGAACCGGAATTGGAAAGTTCTAACTTGTCTGATTTTATGAAAGAATCTGATACCGAGCATAAGGTTATTCAAGAAGTTTTTAAGACTCCAAAGTGTCAATCCATGAATTTGGGTAATGAGACTGATCCCAAAAATATTCAAATTTATGATGGTATAACGGGTGAAGTGAAAGCTATTTGGCATTCCTATTTTATGAGGCATGAATGAGCTTTTGCCTGGTCATATGCGGATTTAAAGGGTATTCCAGCTAAAGTCTGTGAACATCGAATCATATTGGAAGATAATGTTGTACCAGTTCGTCAAAGGCAACACCGACTTAATCCAAAATATTTGTAATTGGTTAAAGAAGAATTGGATAAGTTGTTGAATTTGGGATTTATATACCCAGTACCCTATAGCGAATGGGTTTCACCAATTGTTATGGTTCCAAAGAAGAATGGGAAAATTTGTATTTGTCAAGACTTTCAAAAATTGAATGCGGCAACAAAGAAGGATTATTTGCCGTTACCGTTTATAGATAGTATATTAGATGTTGTAGCTGGACATGAATGTTATTCGTTTTTAGATGGATTCTCCGGTTATAACCAGGTGAAAATTGCTAAGGAAGATCAATTGAAGACTACTTTTACGACGGATTGGGGAACATTTGCATACAAAGTAATGCCATTTGGACTTTGTAATGCACCTGCCACATTTCAACGGGTGATGACACAAGCATTTCAAGAGTATTTGAGAATTTTTATGGAAATATTTTTAGATGACTTTTGTACGTTTGGTTCACGAGCAAGACATTTGGAATGTTTGGGCAAGTGTTTAGAACAATGTGCAAAATATGGAATCTCTCTAAATACGGACAAATGTCAATTCGGGGTGCCCTCTGGTAAATTATTGGGTCACATAGTTTCAACTGCTGGTATTGCTACACACCCTGATAAAGTTAAGCTTATATTAAATTTACCGCAACCGGATACAGTAACGGGAGTACGTGGTTTTGTTGGACATGTTAGTTATTATAGAAGATTTATTCATTCATTTGCAGTTATCTGCCAGCCATTCACCAATCTTTTAAAGAAACCTCCAAACGATGGTACCAGTCCAATTTGGACTAAAGAATGTACAGTGGCTTTTGAAACGTTAAAACAAAAATTGGCAAGTGCACCAATTCTGGTGGCACCGTGCTGGAAAACTCCATTTCATGTTTATGTGGATGCTTCCAATGTAGCTATTGGTTCTATTTTAAGCCAGAAAGATGTTAAGGGATTTGATCATCCAATTTACTATGCTAGTCGTCAATTGGTTGCCGCAGAACGCAATTACACTACGACTGAACGGGGAGCATTGGGAATGATTTATTCTGTACAAAAGTTTAGACATTATTTGCTTGGCTATAAATTTGTATTTCATGTGGACCATGATGCTCTCAAATATATGATTAATAAACCTCAGTTAAGTGGTCGTATTGCAAGATGGGTGCTGTTGTTACAAGAATTTGATTTCACTATCAATGTACGCCCTGGGAAGGTTCATGCAAATGCTGATAATTTATCCCGTTTAACCAATGTATTGGGAAATGAACCCATTGATGATGCGTTACCTAATGCACAATTATTTGCAGTGGATGTAATTTCCGAGGAATATAGTGAGTTGATCCCGTATTTAACATTTCAAACGTTTCCTTCACATTCTACGGAGAAACTTAAACGCCGTCTTATTTTAAAAAGTGCACCATACATCATGATTGGAGAAGCTTTATATAAGCTAGGTAGGGATGGAATTTTACGCCGTTGTATTTATCAACATGAAGTTTGTACTATATTGGAAGGCTGTCATTTGGATAGTTGTGGTGGACATTTTGCTGGAGACAATACTACACGAAAGGCTTTACAGGCTGGCTATTGGTGGCCAACATTATTCGCGGATGCACACCAATTTGTAAGACGTTGTGATCCATGTCAGAGAATTGGACGGCCAACAGGTACTTCAGCAATGCCGTTAATACCAATTCTTGCCCAAACACCGTTTGAAAAATGGGGTATTGATTTTGTGGGCCCAATTGCACCTGCTTCTCGGATTGGACAAAAACGTTATATATTGGTAGCCACTGATTATGTTACAAAATGGGCTGAAGCTTCTGCCACAAAAACTGATAATGCAAGTACGGTGGCCATATTTTTATATGAAAATATTATTACTCGTTTTGGATGTCCAAAGGAATTGGTTAGTGATCGTGGGACTCATTTTATTAATGGTACAATTGAAGCATTAACAACAAAATATGAGATTAAACATCGAAAACCTACTCCGTATCATCCAAGAGCAAATGGACAAACAGAGAAGACCAATGGTATTTTATGCAAGATTTTAACGAAGACAATTTCAGGAGCGGGTATAGATTGGGACACCAAATTGTTTGCTGCTCTATGGGCGTACCGTACTGCATATAAAATTACTACCAATGCTACACCTTTTCAATTAGTTTATGGACAAGGAGCAATTTTACCAATAGAATTGGAAGTGCCCAGTTTACGAATTGCTATTGATAATCGATTAGGGGATTCCGAATCATTGGAACACGGATTAATAAAATTGGAACAATTGGATGAAATTCGTGCGAATGCTTTATTTACAATGGAAACTACTCAAAAGAGGAGAAAGAATTATTATGATAGTAAATTACGGCCAAAGTCTTTTATGCCCAATGATTTAGTATTACTTTATGATAGTCGTTTTAAAAATTTTCCAGGCAAATTTCAGGTTCGTTGGCATGGCCCATATCGCATTATTGAAGGATTTTCCAATGGTTCAGTGCAATTGGAAGATTTTATGGGCACTAAATTTACTACTCGCATTAATGGCAATCGGTTACGGCTTTATAATACGTAGTCAGAATTGGACTTCACATAATAATACAAATTTAAAAACACGGGACGGGTTTTGTTTAAAAAGGGAGGTAGGCAGTTTAGTTGTGATGATGGATTAGTACGTGTGATGTGAGTGAAAGAAGTGGTAATAATGAGAATTGAGACAGTTAGGGTAATGCAAGCTGTCAAAGTTAATGGAGTAGGTCAGTTCATTATGAGGAATCGTGAGAAGGAAGAAGAAAGGCCATAGTAGAAGCCAGAAGTGGGACTCTTGTGAGCATTGTGTTTTGCGTTGATTGTAGCGTGTTTGAGAGTTTGAGAGAATAGCTGAGTGAGTAAGCTTGTTTTTGTGAGTAATGGCGATGGAGCGTAGCAAGAGACATTCCAGTAGGGAGGAGAGACAATACAATGTGAGGCGTAAGGAATATCTGCCACCGTAAGAGTGTATTATCGTAACAAACATGGAGCCTATTCGGTTAGATGTGTGTTGGTCAAATGAGAAGTAGTAGTGTTTTCGTGAGGCACACATGCACGGGTTCATTCGGTTGTCGCAGAACTTGCCAATGATTGACGTAGAATTGTTAGCCGAATATCTGAAGAACTACGATCTTACAGATGGGTCGAGTGTAGTGAAGAGGAAGATAATCGGTATAGACGAGACGGTGCTAAACAAGGTGTTGTATCTTCCGATGGGTGAGCTGCTGGTGTCTGGTGATTTGGAGTCGGATTTTGTGCCTGGTAGTTACTTCAAGTCAGGAGAAAAAGCGTTCGAGAAGGGCCAAGGATGGAAGACTGGAAAAGCTCTTACGTTGGAGTTGGGAGAGTGGATGCGCTTCATGCAGAAGAGGCTGGCGCTGAATCGACATACGACGTACATGGCGAAGAAGTTGCTGCTTTCGACGGTAGCGACATTGGAAGGTATGGTGTTCAACTGGGCAGCATATGTGGCGACAAGAATTCACGCAGAGCTGGAAGCGAAGAGGAAGATGGGGAAGGTGACGACATTGTTGTGCGCCAACTACGTGAGCAAGGCGATCAAGTACGGCCTGCAGTAGGACGGGACTCAGAAGAGCGTGCAAGTGGTGGAGGTGCCGGTCAAGGAGAAGAAGGAGCAACCAGTTTCGGTACCAATTCGGTCTGTGGAAGCTGCACCAGGTATTGCAGAGTGTCGTAGGGCAGTAGGGTGTGAGCAACGTAAGATTGGTCCTCAGTTGCAAGTATTGGGTCGTCATTTGGGTAGCATGTCTATGGCAACACCAGTTTCGGTAGAGCTGTATCAGAGAATTGGTCCATCAGGGAGTGAGTAGTAGTCGGGAGGGTTGAAAGAAGTAATTTTAGCTCAGCTCACTCAGTTACAGATGACAGTGACCAAACTGGAGTTAGAAGTGGGACTATGTAGAATGTGTAATTAGTTTTTGTGTTCACATGCGGATTTGAATTGATTAGTTTCGGAAGTTAGCAAGTTAGTTTTGTAGTTTAGTAGTAAGATTGGGAAGTTACGTGAAAAGTTGTTTAAGAAGCAAATGTGACGTTTGGAATCTGGAAGTTAGGTTCAATTTTTGGATAAAGACTTAGTGGAAGATGGATTTGAGGCCAGACTGTGATAGTCGTAAGCCGGGGCAAGCTTGGTGCTACCTCTTTATTTTCCTTTGGATTTTTCTATTTCTTTGTGTATGATTGTAATTAGATGAAGTATGAATGGAATTGGAGTTAAGAAAGTGTGACTGTGTGATTGGAAGCGAAGTTATGAGTACTGTATGAGAATTGTGAAGATAGAACAGTTAGAGAATGGAATTGTGAATGTGAAGAGATTGTAATCTCTGTGAAAGAATTGGTTATTAAAAGTGATTAAGGAAGATAATCACGTATTATTGAACACACTGTATTGTGAATACAGAAAAGAAAATAGAAATTGACATGATTATGAGATCATGGAGAATGAAGAATGGAGAATTGGAGAATATTTAGGTTTAGAATGATGAAAGAAAGGATGATTGAGTGTTGATAATTGTTAAGAGAAGTTAGGAAGCAAGTGTGTAATCAATCGTGACAATAACATAGTGGAATTCATATAAACAGTCTTTCCCCGCGAACGAATCCACCTATACTGATTTGGTGCTTTGGGTTTATTTCCAATCCGACCAAAAACGACAACTTCAGTTTTACACCAAAAACACTTCAAACTAAATGGATTCTTGTACAACAAATAAAGAAGGTAACAAAAACTTTGATTTTTAGTTCTGATCGTAGGATCTCAATAAAGGCTTATTAAGTAATACATATACAAAATTTCATAAACTTTGACCGCACATATTGAAAGATTATAGTGTTTGAAGTCAAGCAAATGGTTCATTTTCTTCCCTGCGTTTAGTGGAACAACAGACTTTGACTTCACGTGGTGTCAAAAATTTTCACTACAAAAGGTCTAAATCTATTACCATCTTGTTAAGCATGACCTCAACCTCAGAGTCCTTGGTGGAGTCCTCTGCGGCTATACTAATCGAGCTTAAAGAGACTCCGCATGTATCTATAGATACACCCGACCTTCCGGTAGATACCGCCAATCCACTTGTAGACCTCCTGGTTGAGACATCCGGCCTCTCGGGGGATTCTCTTGACCATGTTGGTACTTCCAGACGTAGTGGCAATCCCTATATGTCTGAATCGGAAGAGTCTTTCGGTTGAGTCTTCGTTATATGTTTTGTGTTGATTTACCTCACCGGTTGGTGAGATGTTGTTTTAAGTTGCTAGAATTACACACTAGGGTGAGAGTAGTGATGTCGATGGGGCCCCATTGCGCACCCGGTCACTACCACTTGAGTGGTTTCTCCGGCTACTTATTTTTGTTAGAAAAGATTCACCGGTCCCGGGACCGCCGGACCGGGTGTCTTCCAGTTTACCGGTCTACCGATAATCCGCCGGTGACTAGGCTACCCTTGATTTTAGGATCTAGATGCCGTTTTGTCCTGTAGTGGAGCTACTTTTGGAAGGTAGCTATTGACTTTAGTACACCTCCTAGATGCCGTTTCGTCCTTTTGCGGTCTAGTTTTGAAGCGTAGCTATTGACTTTAGTGCACTCTTTAGATGCCATTTCCACCTTTTGAGGATCTAATTTTGGAGGGTAGCTAGTGGCCTTTGTGTACTTAAGGGCCTTGGACTCTTGTGTTATGTACTCTTCTCTTTTTTGATCTCCTCGTGTCTTGCCTTCATTGCTTGTGTCTAGAGTCTTTGTTGCGCTTGTATGAGTGGACCGGGAGAGAGTTGAGTCCTCCTAGTGTGTCTTTGCTAGGTGTGCAAGGTTGTGACTTGTTGTGTGTTAAGTGATTGAGTGTGAGTAGAGACATCCCGAGGGGCTAGGATATCCGGGTTAGATAGGTAGAGTGAGGTCCGGGACTTGTGCTCTAGACTTTTCACCGGTGGGACCGGAAAGAGTTGCTTTACCGGATGGGATCCGGGAAGCCCACGGCTATTTATGATAGCCTCCCTTAAGTGGGAAGTGTTCGGATTGGTGGGAGTAGGGGGTGACATCCCCCTTCTCTCGGTATACCAGGAGACATCCCGGCTAAGCCTGAGTCCGGAAAATACCGGGATTATTACCCTTGCAGTGGATGAGTTCCGACGATCCCCGTGGAAGGTTGTTTTGCTCATATGATTTGCTTTGCACTAACTTGTTGTGGGTCTTCTATCTTCTTGTTTTGATTCATTGGGTGTGGTTGTAGTTGGAACCCGGGCTTGCGTGACCGGTTTACCGGGACAAGTTCCCGGTAGATTGTGAAGACCGGTGAACCGGCTGCGACCTTTATAACTCTTTCAAGGTGTAGGGTTAGATTGTGGATATTGTGGCCTCTAGACTCCGAGGACGGAGGGCAGTGACTTTCCGGGCACTGTAAAAACTTACCGGAAATCTACTCTGACGCTCAACAGAGTTTAACTGAAACACATATGGTTACTTGTTACCGGTTACTAAGGTACCGGGGAAGCCATTCTCCGGGATGTGCCGAGGTATTATGTGTGATTTGTTGATAAGATTTAAAGAGTTTGATGCACGATAAAAATCCCTGGAAATGATCTGGTAAGGTGGGCTTGCTTAAGGTTAATTTCGGTTAATTTTGAGAATAACAAACCACTAGACTATGACAGGAAGTAAGGGGGAACGGCTTCCCACAACTGTCATATGTACGCGCCGTCTTTCTTGAAGGACTGCTAGACAATTTTCCAGTTTATTCTATCTAAGATGTTCATAGTTGCATTCAAGTCCTGTACCCCTGTTTCGTATATGACAATTTGAAATCTCATCGTTCTTTACTACTTGAAGTCATCGTATTTTTAGTTGCACTAGTGATCATGATGGTGCAACTAGTTTAATGCCCCTGACTCACCTTTCAAACTCATGAGTTGATAGCCGCGGACTTACCTTTCAAACGCATGCTGGTACAAACACTAGAGGCCATGAAACTACGTGAACTATATGTTTCACTTCAATCTGCATTGATGAGGTTCATTTGCATGTTTGGATAGTTCTGTCTTGTATTTGGTGCCTTCTGTATTTGGTGGCCTGGGTCGCGGCGGTGGACACTCATTTTCGATCGTTGGTGTAGCTCTCGGAGGACATGCCTTCATCCACGATGGAGGCTCTTGCTAAGCAAGGTGAGTTGCGGTAGCTACACTTCATGGTCTTGTAATTCAGAATTTTTGATGTGTGTTCTTGTTTTTTGATGTTTTGAGAATTGCGGCTCCGTTGATGGAGTTGCATCCAGGCCGAATGCCATGAAGCTTCGATGGATACCCTCTCATTTCCGAGAGGGTACTCATCGAAGCAATCCGACAAGTTTCCCGAAAGCAACTCCGTCAATGGAGTTGCATCCAGGGCATGGCTTGCTCTGAATTCAGCTCCATTGACGGAGTTGCAATCCGGGCCATTACCCTGTAGCTTCGATTAGTTCCCTCTCGGATCCGAGAGGGTACTCATTGAAGCGCCGGGGCAATGGCCCGGCCTGCGGCTCCGAAGGAGTTGCATCCATGGCATGGAGTCCCTGAATGCAACTCCATCAATGGAGTTCCATTGATGTGGGGGTGCTTACCCTGGAGCACCAATGAGTTCCCTCTTGGAAACAAGAGGATACTCATCGATGCTACAGGGCAATGGCCCGGATTGCAATGTCAATGGAGTTGTATGTAGGTCATGGCGTGCCTGAATGCAACTCCATTGTCGGAGTTGCTATCTAGGCCCTTGCCCTAGAACTCCATTGAGTTTCCTCTCGGAATCGAGAGGAAATTCATTGGAGATCCAAGGCAAGGGCTTGGATAGCAACTCCGTCAATCATGGAGTTGCTTTCAGGACAAGCTATGCCCTGGATGCAACTCCATTGACGGAGTTTTTTTCGGCGCGCTTGCACTGGAGTTGCAATGAGTACCCTCTCGATTCCAAGATGGATCTTCCGCATTCATTGCAAGCACTTTGGATGTGATTCCGTCAAAGGAGTTGCAGCCAAAATGCTAGCTTTGAATGTGTGTATCCTCTTCAGATTGAGAGGGCACTACTTTTGCTGATCGGAATTGCGTTCTGGATGCACTACATAGACTGCATGTTTCAACCTTTCCAGAAATGAAAGGGATTTCAATATTTTTCTTTACGGTGTACATTTTTGTAGCTATCATGTTGCTTGATTCTTTCTAATTTGTATGTTTCAGATCGGAGCGTGGATTCGAGGTTGAATGCCTTGCTGATCTCGGGTTTGGTGGACGACGTTGTCTAGGGATGCATTTGGCCACGCATCTCTAGGTCAGTGCACCAGCTTACTCCTGATGTTGGAATCCGCAATGTTTTTGATAGCATTTACTCCATTCGGCAGCAGAGTGCCCGATGGTGGTCACTTGTTGAGGGTTCATTGGAGGTTACTACAATGAGGGCTTCTCTACACATGGCTCTGGTTTATGGTGGCCGTGGACATGGCCCTGGACCTCGACACATTTGGATTCCTCACTTTCGGCGGAGTTTCAATCGCAATCTTCTATTACAGGGTGCGCGGACGGTTATTCCATTGCCATTTGATGCAGCGCTGCTTCGACCGGTGCGGACACTATTGGCATTTCAGCTTCACCAATTGGTCGTCATGTTACGGAGGGCTGTTGGTCGCAACGAACGGAACAGTCAGCCGCCAGTTTTATCTAGCAGCACAAATGTATGGCAACCACTTATGCGATCGGACATAGATGTTGACTACTAGTCCTAATGCCAAGTTGAAGTGAAGTTTGACATTCCTTTTTTGTTTACTATTTTCAGAACTTCATATTTATGATATGTTCATTTCTATTTTCGTTAACAATGACGTCAGCACAAAATTTTCGTACTCAGTTCTTTTGATAATAGTTCACGATGATGTCTGCCCTAATTTCTATATATGAACCAAAGAAGGAAAATGTTTGCCTATGTAAAGAATTTTACTAAAAAAAGACCACAGTAATAGGGCCCCTTTAATGCAATTTGTGCACATGAAATGTATGATGTAGTGGTCTCTTTTTCTGCTCTCTGCTCTCTGCTCTCCGCACATACGAGCTTTTTCCGTGCTAGTGGAAGCTTCACCTCGACTGTAACGCGGGTTGCGACTCCGAGCAAAGCCCGAAACAATCCGCAGGTGGATTTTGAGGGGGTCACCGAATCGTAGCACATGTTTTGGGAGGAATGCAAGGGATGCTTCCCGTTCGATAGTTCAACATATTTGATTGGAACACTATGTTCATTAAAATGAGACAAATTGTGAATTTTGAGACTAAAAGCCAATTATTTCGGAACAATAAACAATGTGTAAAGATGCCATATTCAACTATTTCTGGACTATGAGGTGAATTCTGGACTAAGGACTAAAAGAAAGATCCGGAGATGTGCCTCCTAAAAGATAGTGAAGCATAAAAGTCGAGGAGTTTAGAGTACTTTTCAAGCATTAAATGCATCACCAATGACACTTATGAAGGAAGAAATGGCTAGAGCAACCAAATTTGAATTTAGACAATACGTGTGTCCGTAGCATGCAGCCGGATATCTCCGGGAAAATATCAAGGTGGAATTTAGAAAAAGAACCGAGTCCTAAGAACAAAAATTGATGGACATACTGTACATCACAAATGTGTGGTTGGGAAAAATGTGGTTGGGAAAAATGGGACAGAGCTGCGGATAGAAATTACTCGCAATTGATAGAACATGCAACCGGATATCTCTGGATGAAATCAAAGTAAGAGTCCAATACTAAACTGTTTCATTGTAAAAAAGTGTCATACAATAAATAAAGGGTGGCCGTTGCTGAGAGGCACGTATAATCTACAGAAAATCGATTCAACTATTCTAATTTAAGTGCTTTATAGATGCCCTCTACCCGTCTTGTATGGTGTCTCCTATAAGTTAGATAATGAACTATAGCCTTTCTAGGATTCTTGAATGGATCTAGATCTACAACAACAACACATTTAGGCCACAAATAATGCCTTGTTCTAGGATTAAATGAGGCCTTCTTAAAGATGTGGAGAAACCTAACATAGCTAGGCCTTCGAGTCTGTTTGCTGGCATAGCAAAAAAGAATATCTGATAAGATGTTTGAGGGCAATAACACTTGGGCCGCCTCCATGAGCCTATCTGGACGCATAGGAGACCAGATCCCGACATTGAAATACCGCAGTAGTATTCGAATAACATATGCCGTGTCATCAAAGGAAGGCAGCTGCGTGGAGCTGGATTTGGCCGAGTCAAGGACCTCGTCCGAGCAGAGAGGACCGCGGAGAGATATGATTATGACCTGCAAATAAGAAGGCAAGACCATCGAATTAAAAATTGAACATTGGAATGAAGAGAAAATATGGTAGGAGGAGTTCAAGTCACAGGAATTCGATCGGAGATCTCCGGGTGCCCCTCCTAGACCAACATTCGGCAGTCGAAATGGTCAGGAGAATACTCAAAAGTGTTCACAGATATTGGAAGGTGAAGTTTGGGGGCGAGACACTAACAATAACAAATCAAAAGAAGGACCTCAACAAATAACGTTACTGACAACAACATTTATCTTCAAAATTGAAAGGTCGAAATCCCATAGACATTCTTGACTTAACATTTAAAAAGCATACAGTTTATAATATCCAGTATAATTCATTGTTCTAAGGCGCCAGAATTATGCCCTTCACCACGGAGCGGGCCTCTTTGGAATTTTTGTCTACTGGAATACTGGCAAACATCAAATGATTCCGTCTAACAAAGTCGGGAACATCCTCATTTGACGCTAGCAATCCGGAGAGCCATGGGAGAAAAATGGTGGACAACCAGGTTTCATTCGACAACCCAGTCCATGATGGCGGATGAACTGCGCTGAATGGATCGTTAAGGACGCTCTTTAGTGGGGTATCGTCGACAAGCAAGACATCCTTGGGAGACCTGGGCCACGCCTTGGTGTTATAAACTATCATGTCCTTAAGGAAAATTGGCTTCTTTGGATAGGATGGGAGCGTATATGATGTTGATGTGCAATGGGCCTGCGTCAGGACTGTGACGCCTTCCGGAATGACAGCACCTTTCTTGCGCAACTCCTTGATAATATCCACAATATTCTTTTCCACCACACTGCTCCAGAATGAGACAGTAGCCTTCTCTCCCACGAAGTTCAGGAGTTCAGTGGAACCAGGCCTTACTTTGATGTCTCTTGGTTGTCCCTGTTTGAATTCCCCCCTGTGCACAAGAACTCCATTTAAGTCAAACACGACATGATAAACCCGATTTGATGTTACCTGATCCTCGGTTGAAGGCTCTCGGACGATCGTAGTAAGCTTCGTTGGACTTGAACCCAAAATACGAGTACGTAGACTGAGATGAGGAAGTTGTTTAGCATAGAGAAATTTCAATTATACATATAGAAGTGTTCTGCACTCACAATCCAGAAATGCTCGATGGAAGAATGAGCACTATATAGATGATGGCTCGTAAGTATGAATGTACATATTAGGCACTTGGGACAGTAGGTGGAGTATCCCTAGAAGTCTGAGCTACACCAGCGACTTGAGCAGTCTGTGCGGGGTTTCTGTCATCGACATCCTTCGAGTGTGTTGATCCTGCGGACCATTGAATACCAGTAATGAAGTGGTAAGAATAAGGTCTGCATTGAGTGAACTGTCCTTAGAACAATGAAGAAGGTTTGATGGACAAGTAACTATTCACCTTATCTTTCTGGGCCCTTGTCCGAATTGTAGGTGGAGGAGAAGGAACTTTCGTCACAGGATTCCTCGCGATTGCCTTCTTCTTCTCTTTTTGAGCCAGCTGCCCGTGGCTCTGTGGAGGGCTGCGCAGAGGGCTCATAGCATGTAATTCACGCAATGTCTGTTGCGCCGATGCCTCATCCATCGTTTGATCGGTGTCACGCAACTTCAAGTCCTCGGCACTCTTCGACACAACCTCCACTTTTGGACGCGTCCTCGAAGGGTCGTCCAGCAGGAGATCTCCGGGTGCTCTTTGGATGTCGTCGAAGTCCAGGCGATCGGACATTGCCGTGTCATCGTCCCGATGTGGCGGAGGAGAACGTGGCATGCCAGAATGTCAATTGGTTTCCTTTTGAGAAGTACCCAGTCTAGCGTCCGGAGTAGAGTTGCTTGTCGAACTAGGCGAGGCACGCCTCATAGGAAGAGGTGGTTCATCAACGTTTACCTATATGGGGTCGATTGGGGTGCCCGCACCGATGATCCGCGCGGCTGTGGCCAAGGACTGGAGTCCAATGTTGGGTGTCGCTGATGAACTCGGTTCATACCGCACATCAACTTCAATCATTGTGGCATCAGGCGTCTGCGTCACATTGACGAAGTTAGTGTGAAAAAAATTAGGATGCAATACAAAAGAAAATGGTATGATACACCCGGAGATCTCCGGTTCAAAGTAATCCTTGTCTACCGGGCGGACTATATCTGAGCATGGCCATGAGAAAGAAGAGCCCTAAAATATGGAGGGCATCCTAAACGTATGAACAACTGGAGATCTCCGGGTCATGTAGTTTTCTTAGGCGTTATACCTCGCCGGTGTAGTTCATCCTCGACATTGCTCGTGTTAGAACACCAGCGCCTGGGGTTGACCCTGTGATGGCAGTCTCCTCTACCTCCTCGGCAACGGCGTCGGGTACGTCGGCTAAGATATTCAAGTGGTACTTGAATATTTCTTCTGCGCAGGATTCTGCCTTGAGTTTGGCATCTTTGCTGCTCACAATCTGGAGGACCCGCGCGTCATGAGTCTGCAAGATAAAACCTGCGTAAGGCGTCATCCAAAACATATAACTGAAGACGGACTAGAAATCTTTGACATTGAAGTGCCTGGGAAGGA
Source organism: Bryoerythrophyllum caledonicum (assembly GCA_963971425.1). NCBI lineage: Eukaryota > Viridiplantae > Streptophyta > Bryopsida > Pottiales > Pottiaceae > Bryoerythrophyllum > Bryoerythrophyllum caledonicum. The sequence continues at coordinate 46,164,509 of OZ020514.1, forward strand.
TGTCCTGCTTACCAATCCGAGGTATGTTAAATGTGGTCCACCATGGACATTGACGACCACCATATCCTCTCTAATGAACCCCGTGAACAGCAAATCAAGGACCGAGATCCTCAGCTGTGGGACACCGGTTTGCTTCCAGCGTTGGATGGTTTCTGGATGTAGAACAGCTGAATAGAAGGCCTGAATTTTGTCTGCGTGGACTTTGTAGAGCCTCTTGAATGACAGAGCAGGCGTCTCGCTCGAGTCGTATTCATACAGGAATACACAATACACTGCCTCCTCGACCCCGATTACTGGGGTCGGAAACCAATCACCGGGGTGGGGGAAATAGTAGACCACATGTGTTGCCCACAATTTCACCTTGCCCCAGGACTCTCTCTGCCGAAGACTGATGTACCTCTTCAATTCAACAAATCCCGCGACATCGGTGATAAGAACGGACGCTGATCTGACCCTCGTCCTCCCGTCCTTCGCGTCCACTTCCAGATGGTCGAAAATGGTTCTGAAGCCCAACGCATCCAGGACCTGTGCACGGCATATGTCGTCTTTCACGCGATAGAGGAAAAAGAAGTAAAAGTGAGGCTCATTGACGTTACGCCACTCTTGAATGTCCGGCATGATAAGTACTTCGGCGATCTCGCCCCCTCTCTCTGGCATAACCCTGCAAGTGTATTTGGAGTCGAAGAGGGACGTGTCATCCGTGGGTGTGGCCTCGGCAGCATCTTCAACGATGTGTTGACTCCAAATGGACACAAGGATGTCTGGTGTGGGGTCGGTCTCCTTGTTGATTGCCTTCAGTCGACCCTCAAGCCAAGCTTTACCCTTGGCAGAGTGATTAGCGGTGTCCACCGAGGACTCGAGCTGAACCCGTCCAATATCCCAGTCTTCCGCATAGGCGTCCCACTGCTCCTTTGTATAAGGGACGAAGTCAGCAATCTTCGAGGGAAGGGGGTGCGACTTGTAATTTAATATCAGTTCATTCTTCATTGCCCGGATTCTCTTCTCCCTGTTCGCCCCATTTTCGAGTGTCTCGGCCTGCCCTTTCACAGTACCTTGGTTTGCCGCTTTGGAGGACTTCACACAGACCTTTGCGAGCACTAACTCCGCGAGGTAGTCCAGGTCTTCAGCGCGCATTTTGTAGAGTGGCTTGAAGTCGTTCTGCACCAAAGGCTTCCGCTTCAGCTTAGCTGGCTCGCCAATTTTCCCGTTTGAGTCTGGTAGGAGTCCAGCGACAAACATCCTATCAATTCGGATCCACTTTTGGACCACCGCGTCATCCATCTCGAATAGAAGAGGGACCTTCGCGTCTTTTGGGTCAATTTTGCCGAGGTGAGTGAAAACCGTCGGCACTACTTGCCGTTGGAACGTCTGCAATAATATATAACTCAGTGTGTGGGCACCCGGAGATCTCCGGTAGATTGGATTGGTTGCTTGAAGAATGAGCGCATTGATAATATTGAAATATATTCAGGCGGAGAATGTAAGCTTACCGAGAATTCGTCAGATTGTGGACGACCATAGAGTTGGGGGGCGGGTTTTCCGAACTCAAACCACTTTACTCTGCACGTTTGCAGCTGCTCGGTAAAACTCTCCTCCTTCCGCAGACCCGTCAGATCTTGATTGAGAGCGCGCGAGAGTTGTAGCAGGGTCATGTCTTTGGGGTCCGGTTTGGTCCAAACCGGGATGACAGAGAAGTGCGAGATTTCTTCGAGCGTCCACGTTGTTGGCAGTTCGTTTGACAAGATCTTGTGCGCCTCCACAGTATGCTGACCACCAATAATGTAAAAGTGTGTCGTGTCCCTAAGGCAGTCCTCCTTCGTCGATTTGGTCGCGAAGAACTCCACCTTAGTTCCGTCCGGTTTATTCTTCAGTGGCAAGACTCGAATGTGAATCTCAGGGGCCGTGGCCTTCAAGGACGCGCGAACTGCGTTGATGATTCCTTCGAGCCGTTCTTTCTAGATGCCCCTGTACACTAATCCTCCAGGGGGGGCCCTGTGTAGGTTATTGAAATGAACGAGCTTCACGACATCCTTCTTTGTGACAGGGTCTTCTATTGTCAAAGGCTTATTCTTGAGTGTGTAAATGTTTTTGAACGCGTCGTCGAGAACCTTGCCAATTGCTTCAACTTTAGTCCGCTTCATTTTGGCGAGGTCAGCGTGTGTGAAGTTTAGGCACTGTTCGATTGCGAGGCCAGGCTCATCGGCCTTTGTTTTCTTTCCCTTCTCCGCCCGCGACGAGGAAGCTGGGGTCGAAATTTTCAAGGTGGTCTTGCGTTTTCTTCTCGAGTTTGATTCTGGTGTCAGAGACAGAATGGGTGTCGGGTCTGGAACGGGCTTTCGGGACTTCTCTTGTGCTTCTGTCATCCACTTCCACTGCTCATTAACGTACGTCGGGCTCCATGTATCACTCGTGGGAGGGCTGAATAAGAAGTTCTCATTCTAACATGTCTCCGCCATCTCATCCGAAATCTTAGATGTCTCCACAATCAAGCCGTATATGAGAGGCTCGGTGGATGAGTCCACGTTCTCCTTGACGACAAGGAGGCAGACCTCGTCGTCAAGACCCTGCATCTCTAGAACCTCAAGTCCAATGTCGGGGTGTCCCCGTTTTCCAATCCGAAGTTGAGGGACGTATTTCCAGGCTTCTTCAGGGGTTTTCAAGAGCTTCATTCCCCATTGGCTAATGCTCTATCGGCATGTGTAGACGTAGCCAACATTGTGAATTCCTCTGTAGACAAACTCAGGGAGCCAGAACTCTACAAACGCCCCAAGCTTCCCGGGACGACATTCAGTCGGAAGTGTGGTTGTCCACGAATCCCTGCAAGATGAGTTTGAAAGAACACAAATGCAGTTAGAAATCACTGCAATTAACCGATAATCTATGGGGAGTCCGTCATTCTAAACCGGATGTATTCCTAGGGATGGAAGACATAAAACGAGCTTCTAAATCAATTTAACACTGCCCCAGCTAGGGGAAGTCTTCGCACAATTATCAGATCTACAGACACTCGAATGATCTCAAATTGCTTGAAGTATCTTGCATGCGCTCAGCCGGAGATCTCCGATTTGGCAGGCAAGATCTGTAGTTGGCGTGAGGGGGTATCGAAACTTACTTGAAACAACCCAAGATCTACAGCTCTATATCGGATTTTGAGCAGCAATGGCGTTCGTTTTTGTTCAATCCCATTGCGAAAGTATCCGGAGATCTCTGGCTGATTTGTGGAAGTCGTGTGCATCCGTCTGGGAACGATTCGGTGCGGATCAGACGGATCCATTTCTTTCCTGAACCGGAGATCTCCGGATGATGAACTGAATGAAGAGTTTCACGATATTCACATCTTCCTACGTGCGTATATGCACTGCTTCGTTACGTCTGGAGATCTCCGGCTATTTTCAAGATTTACTAAATCGTGGATAAATATTTTAAGACTCATCAGACCTCGACATTATCCGGAGATCTCCGGCTGATTATTGGAACTCCGTATTCCGTTCGGGATGCAACCGGAGATCTCCGGCTGCAGCAAGTACGGAATAACATTGCACTAATCGCTACTGACCATCATGCGTATATTCACAATCATTCACAGAGAAGTTTGACATACTACTCTGGAAGTTTTACATACTCAAAACTCATGTTTCAAAATAGAAAACACAATGAGACGTATCAAATGCTCACACAATGCTTTCAATAACCGACCTTACACACAAGAAATTGAATCTGCAAATGTTCCGATGGAACGCCAAATGTGACGTTTGCACATGGATTACTCTTGTCATTAAATCGGACTGGACTCGAAAGACTCAGTATGGACAAGCACATTCTAACGTTCGTACAACACCATAATCACACGCATATACATGAATTGAAACACACTTTTGTTCAGGGGACAACAAAAAATCAATCGACTATAGCCTAACAAACATCTGAATTCTAATACTCATCCTCTGAGGTTTCTCTTCATTATTTAAGTGTACTTTGTTGTCATACACCCGCTAGGAATCAAATGAACAAACTTGAATCACAATAAAATATAGAATCCACGCACCGTCGCTCGAACACAGTGGAAACAGTTCAATGTTGTGGACTTACCAGTCTCCTTTCCATGAAGTCTCACTCAACGTTCCAGCTCCAGTCGCCATTTCCCAACCTCCTCGAGGAACTCCTCGGGATCAGAGAATTCACAGCTCTAGATGACATCAACGTTCAACAACTCAGCTTCACAAACTCTACAATTTTTCAGATGCCCTAGAATTTCAGGTCCACATCTGATTGACAAGATTTCCGCGAAATAAATTTCAACACTGCTCATTTACGGATAACATGCTCATTTACACGCATAACATGCATAACATCCTCATTTACGAACCTTCTATACTGAATGCACTGAATACCAGAACCCTATACCCTAAGCCCTACAATTCCCCTTCAACGTCTAACAACATCAGAATTACTCGACTCTCTTGAACCCCAATGGCGCTTACCGAACCCTACACCTGCCGCACTGCCGATTCTAAGCAGTCCTGGGAAACTACGATATTTGATGACACTGAATTTTAATCTGTCAGACAGTACATACCTCTTCACTGACCGATTCGGCGCACCCGTTCGTCGTGGTCGTTCGTGAAGACGCCACCCTCAACCGCAACGTCGTTTCCGCTTCGCTGGTGAACCAAGGCGCTCGCTAAATTTAAATGCCTATTTCAATCTCTCTGTTCCAATCCTGCTCTCCGACTTTCAGTCTATATCCAGAAACAACCTCTCGACGATATGCTCAATGTCCCTCACTTTTATCAACACTCACCTCGCACACAGACAACCTCTCACAGCGCACACCGCCCTAACCTAATGCGTTGACGGCTATTGCACAAACCACGAAAAAAACCCCTCCCGCTACTTCCGCTCACTACCTACGACATAAAAAAGACAGAACCCATAAAAAACAAGAAAGGTTTGATGCTTGGAGTTCTCCTAACCCGATAATGACAAGCTGGACGGCTCAAGGGTGTGACGGCTCATGACGACAGTGGGTGAACTAAAAAATCAGCTCTAATCACGTACATATGCAACGTGTACATTTCACAATCATGACATTGTCAATGTCGTGAGCATGCGTGACAAGACGTATTGATACCCGGATTCCTGGGTATTATATATGACTAGAGTAGATACTCGGGTTCACCGGGTATTAGAGTAATCATTATACTTGAATTTAAAACGTCATAAGTGAAAAAGCTTAATCTCCCTCTCCGTTACTCTCCCTCCCTTCTTTTCCTCACTTGTTTTTCTTATTTATGTTTTGCTCTCCCCTCCTTCTCCATCTCCATCTCATTTTTAATCTTGATTCTAGTCATTTTTAGACTCCCCGTGATTTCAATCATTACACATTCTTAAATTAACCTACTACTCTAAAAATAAATCCCGCACTCTCCCTCCCTTACTCTCCCTCCACATTTCTTTTTTACATTTGATTTTCTTTTTAGATTCCCCTTATTATATACTCTAAAAATATAAACTACTTTGAAATAAATCCCTCTCTTACTCTCTTCCTTACTCTCCCTCCCTTACTCTCCCTCCTACTTATTTTTAATTTATTACACTCTTACTTTCCTCTCCTTCTCCATCTCCATCTCTATTTTTCTTTTGAATTTTAATTTTTTGGATTTCCCTTCTTTCAATAAATTCACATTCTAAAACTAAATAACTACTTTCAAAAACAATCCCGCACTCTTCCTCGCTTACTCTCCCTTCCTATCCCTTATTCTCCCTCACTTCCTTACTCTCCCTCTCCATCTCTTTTCTAATTTTGACTTTTTTTTAATTCCCTAAATTTTCCTAGTGGCATATTCTAAAAATATAAACTACTTTAAAATAAATCCCTTCCTTACTCTCCCTCTCTTACTCTCCTTCTCAATTATTGTCCTTCCCTTACTTTCCCTCTCCCTTGATTTTAATTTATTTTACTTTTACTTTCCCCTCCTACTCAATATCCATCCTTGGTTAATGATATTGTACTATTATAATAGTATAATTATTTTTTCTATTCTATTCTATTACATTATTAAATCATGCATAGGTTTCAAAGTGATATATACATTGTTGTTACCTTTCTTCTTAAATATTTTGTGATATTAAAACTACATTAATGGTTGAACTAATACGTTGCAAAGCAAGCGCCAATTCCTAGCTATACTACTAAAATCATAATTTGCGCAACAAACCACGAAGTGAACTATCGCGTCGTCAACCATGCTGTGAACTACAAAAACGCTACTTGAACCACGGTGTCAACTGTACAGTGAATCATTCCACCTTTCATTTTTTAGTATTTTTAAATATAAAAAATACATAAAAATGGTTGGGCTAATGCATTGCAAACCAAGCGCCAACAGCTAGTCTACTCTAAAATGAAATCCATTATCCTCCCTCTCTTCTTTATTCTCCCTCTAACTAAATTATAATGTATCAAAGTCTTAAATAGTTAAAGTTCAATTATCGCTAAATTTCCTTATACGCTATTGTATCCAGTTTTTTTTAAAGTTATAGTTATCGATAAATTTAAGGTTATAGTTCATACTATCAAAATAATTTTAATTTATAGATTTAAAGGTGATATAAGCCCTCGACCTTCATGAACCCAGAACCTTCCACGGTGAACGGTGAACCCTGAACCCTTAACCTTCAACCCCAAACCGTGAAGTAGAAACCCTAAACCATAAACCCTAAACCCTAATTAGTGAACCCAAAATTTTTATCCTAAAACCTAAATCCTAAACCTAAACCCTAAACCCCAAACCCTAAACCCTAAACCGTGATGCACAATCTAGCCTTACCATAGAGGTTGTACCCGTTTTCATAGGACCAGGTTGCTATACTTCTAAAAGCAACTGCTTAGTTATTTATTTCTGCACGTATCTTCAAAAGCAGACAAATAGCTTCTGTTGAACTAGGAAATTTTGGAGATATTTTTCATTGGAAACGAATGTCGACGTTCTACTTGTGTCCTATAGTGTCAGTTGAACAATACTAGTGGGCAGTAGTGGGCCAACTGTTTTCCATGGGTAGGGTATAATTTCATTTACAATGGTGAGTACAAGAAGTTTAATACGATTACATTATACTGTGACTTAGTCCATGACTTGATACGGCCCTAGTAAACACAAAGATACACTATGGGGCATACTTCATCTTCCGTTTTCTAATTTGCAGCACTCTGGGAACTAGATGGTTTTCTTACAATACGGTCATCCCAAGAGTACGAGCCTTTCATTTATCATGAGTGGAATGTGGCCTCGGTTGTGGGCACGTCGAAGAATGCGCACTATCATGATGGTGTACAACAGTTACTATGATAGAGTATGCATGCCCAAGATTTGTTTCAATTTTGAGCGCCTGAATTTTTCCACCAGGAGGAGATGAGGAGGTTGATAAGAGTATCTTTCAACTCAGCTCTCATCTTTTTTTGCTCTGGAGGTTTGGGATATTGTGGGAGCTGAGCCAATCAGTGAGAGTGTTTGCTTGCGCGACATCGTGCTAGAATTATGAAGGGAAACAATTTACAGTATTCCAGAAGTGTTAGGTTTGTTTCCTCGTAAAATTCCGTATCCGCATTCAATTTGAGAGGATTGGTGTAGATTGTGTTTCGTTCTGCCCTTAAAGTCAATCGAGAGCTGTCGTGTAGTGATTCAGTAACTAAATCGTATCCTAATGTACAATCAAATCCCGAGCGCCTAATATATATCGACTCGAGAAGTAAGATGACGTGACTAATCGGGGTGTGAATCCGAACAGTTCTCAGGGATTGGCGGCTGAATCTTTCTGCCACACCCTCGAATATTCCGTACGGTAGATGTTTCGATGACGACATAAAAGCAAACCAGAGATCTCCGGCTGTTCTAGCCGTGACAGTCTGGATTCTGCCATGCTCGCTTGTAGGCCACGGCAACTATCCCAAAAACATCTGGTTGTCCAAATTTACTAGCCCAGGGTTCCCGGAGATCTCCGGCTACCCTTCTCATCCTCACTTACACAAGAAGTGGTCGTTGTTGATCATTATCCAGACATCCGAAGATCTCCGGCTAGACACACCCTACAATTATCACCTTGGTTTTTCAGTTCGAATCCACGTCCACTTATTCACATACTAAGGCCATTGGCCACCAGCCGAACATCCACCGACAGAGGCCGCGAGAATGTCTGACTCTGATTGGTGGGAGAGTGACTCGGACGATCTTGCCATGGTCGCAGCTTAAAGCCCCGATTTCGGACGAGCGGATTACACGGAAGAAGATGATCCATCCGAAGAGTCTACTGGAAGGTCGGAGGATTTGTGGTCAGGATTGTCCGTGAACCTTATAAGGCCAGGTTCAGGCGAAATTGGAGAAGCGTCAATTATCGAGGTTCACCCAGTTGGTCAATGGCTTGGAGTTGACATACAAGTCGGTTCCAGTGAGTTCGTATTACTCAGACCAACGGCCATAACGTCCTTGGCGGAAGAATTTCCACTCATTCCCTTGCAACGCGGATACGATTCACTTGTTCACACACTTCGGCGGACGGTCCTCTGGAGAAGGGCGGATGTGAAGATTCCAACCGGAGATCTCCGGTCCGACGAGTCCCCTTTCGTACCGCGAGAGCGATGGATTGGACTTGAAGTGCAGCGATTGGACGGGAATATGTTAGTACTCTGTTCTAGAAGAATCATGGCCTTGTTACTAGCAGATCATTTCCGTAGTGGATGCTTGGGAGAAGATAACATTGGTGTAACAGTCCTTGATGTTTTTGTGGGGGACATAGAGAGAATTATGAGTCATGAATCGTGGCCCATTCTTGAATGTTGTTTTCCTTCCGGGCGGTCTTGGAATAGCACAATAGATCATTTCGCATCCCTGCCTTTACAACCTGATTCTGGTGCTTATTTGGGGGGACGTGCAAAGGAGCCTTACCGCTTCATTTCCCGATAGCAAGACCTCAACAAGAAGGAATCTTTGTACACGAAGTGGACTATGGATGACGAAATTCGAAAAGTCACCTTGGAAAGGTGCTGTCCCAGACGATGCTGCCAATATTTTCAACAATCCCAGACTCTTTCTGTTAGACAAAAATTCTATGACAAATCCTTTGAAGACCGAAAGGAGTATGCGATCTCGGTAGGCAGGCAGTTTCACTCCATTGATAGGGACCGGAAGAGAAAGTACGTCACGTTCTTGGGAACGGAGGTCTGCTCCGTTGCATGGTACACGATCCATGGAATTCGGAAGTCCACGTTTCACTCGTACATCGCACATTTTAGTAGAGGAATCATCAATGCAACTCACGGTAACAAGGGCATCAAGCGCCCACGGCTTGCCACTATACAAGCGATGGGGTCAATGACGTCGATTATTAATGACAACACGGATCAAATGCCTCACCAAATGCAGAGTGTCGGGAATGGTCGGATTGACACTCTCAAGTATCTTCCTGCGGGAAACAACTAGAAGCAAATTCGAGCCAACGTCAATGCTGTACGTTATCAGTCCCTACATAATGCTATGGATTAGAGCTCTCTTTCTTCAGCCGACCGAAGTCCTAGTTTCTGAACCGAAGATCTCCGGCTGTGTCATCGTTGACATGAAATGACCTTCATTTGCTTTACTCTGTACTTCGCACTATTTGTTGGATTGTTCTTTTGAAACCCTCTTCTCACTTGGTAATTATTTCATCTTGCAGACAAACGACTCCTACGGTCTTCCTCCTGTAAGTCAGTCCACAGTTGGTAGGGTTAGAAAGGAATTATTTGGGAATGTTGCTATTAAGCCATCTGGAAGCACCTTCGCGAAATGCAGTACTTGCGATGAATTCAATCAGTTCTTACAGACGACTCCAAAGGGAACGCCCGCTTACGAGCTATTCTACAGCAACAGGCAAGCTCACTTGAATCACCAACAATCTTGCCGGAAGCTTTACGCGACATGGACAGAGGAGTCGAAGGCGAAGCCGCTGACCTTTCTTTGTGTCATTCACGACAAGATGGACACGGCAAAGACGGCCCTTCCTCGCATGTAGAGGACTACGAAGGCGACATCTGGTCTCGGACAGCTTCCCATGAATGTCACTGGAATGGTGGCTCACGGTCATGTCGACGGAGCGTATGCTCACTATGCTCCTACATTATGGCCTGGAGATTCGAACGCCACCATCTCCTCTCTGGCAAAACTTTTTCGGCGGCTTGAGGGAGCACCTTTACATGAGACGCGTGTGCTCTTCGAGCACCCTCCTCCAAACTTGATGTTCGCGGCGCTCATGAGGGGAAAGAGCACGTGCGTCGACGCTTTAGAGCCCGTGGAGCCGAGTGCTTTTTAGGGACCGAAACCTTTGCCACCGAAATTGTTTCTACAGCTTGACAACTCAGCGAAAGACAATAAGAACCAATACTTGATGGCATTCTTATCACTGCTAACTGCTCGAGGTGTTTTCAAGGAGATACGGGTTGGCTTCTTGGTTGTCAAACATACGCATGAAGATATTGATGCTTACTTTAGTCATCTATCGAAAGAACTGAAGAAAAGCAAAACATATATTCTAGCGGATTTGATGAAGGCATTCATGAAGTCACAGAAACTAGCCTTCATGCCGGAAGTTATCGAAGAGGTCGCCGACTTCAAATCGTACGTCGATGGCTATCTATGCAGCGCGGCGGCACGTCTGGTGGGACTTAGTGATATGCATCTTTTCAAGTTCTTCGTTGACAATGACGGTGTTCCGGTCATGAAGTTCAAGAAATCTGCTGTTGACGCAGAATGGTTATCCATGAACAGAGAGCCGATAAAACTTTGGAAGGTAGATGACTTCGGACGTCCCATGCTTCCAACAGGATCTCCCAATCCCGTTCCTTTCAAGCCTATATGGGGTAATGAGGAGCAGAGCCCTGTTGGAAACCAAGATGTTGCTAGAGACAAGGCCAGGAAAGCGACAGAGAACAAAAACTATATAAAGACGGGGCTTCGGAAGTACGTTGACTACTGGGCGTCCGGAATGACCAAGTGCGCAGGGTACGCGGACTCTATCCGCCCATACTTGCAGTACTGGAAGGATGTCATCGACGAGCTAGTCAAGCCACTTCCCCAGACGCCTTCCGAACTCGAAGAGGGATTCTGGCCTGCCCATGATTGGAGAGGCCCTCATGAAAGAGGTGAAAATCTTCTAGGACTACTTCCACAACCAGAGGATGTCACTCCCGAGGATGAGGTTCTTGAGCCTTACTACGGACCCGCTAATGAAGCCCCAAAGTCCACTTTTAATCCTTGGCGTGACATTCGTCATGGCTCCTGGATTTTAGTAAGACCTAGTGATCCTGAAATCTATCTTGTCTAGCAGGGAAGAGTAGTTTCGGAGGTCGTCAGGGAAGATGGTAATGTCAACTACGGGAAATTCCTCATTAAGTATTGGGAGCCTGATAACAAGCAGAAGAATCTGAAGAAGAAGTACTAGGACTGTTGGGAAGCCACTTGGGTTGCGGACCAAGAGAAGTCTGTTTGGTGTCATGTGAGTTCCGTGTTGTTTGCGACCTGGTCAAGCAAAGTTAACCAACTTACGAGGTCCATTCCACGAAAAATGAAGGAAGCAACGCTTGTGAACTTAGAGAAAGCGAATGCCGCTGATCCCTGATACGTTGATCAGTCCCTCTATGTATAATTCAGTTCGGGGAAATTCTCTTTGTAAAAAATCTTGTAGAGTTGCTACGTCCACACCGAAGAGCACCGGAGATCTCCGGTTGTGGACGCTATTATTTATTAAGGCCCGAGTTCGACATCCCTCCTTTCAGCTCTCGCCAGTCATCGTGAAGAGGACCGAAAGTGTGCTCTTCCATTCACTGTAATTTGGGTACATTGAGGAGTGACAGAGTTACTGTTGACTGGATTATGCCAGCGGTATACTTTTGGACCCTCACGTCCCTCCGAAAGCTTACCGGAGATCTCCGGCTATGGAAGTTATATTTTATGGATGTAAGGATGTTCGTAAATTGCCATGTTTAAGTCGGTGAGATCTAGCTGGAGATCTCCGGATAGGAGATTCACATCCCCCATTCTCAACAATGGGGTCCACATTTCCCAATTTTGAGCTTACCTAGGTGTTCTGAATAGTATTGAATCATATCCGGAGAACTATTGTGACTACGATACTACATTTTATTTTACGATGGAACTTTCAACAATGTATCAGAGACCTTTTGGTTATTCCCGTGGCTGGTTCCTTCTTAGATTTTTGACATGCCACAACTAAAATGAAAATATGCGGTCAATTACACACTTCATATCAGTTGTACGAGGATCTTTTTATCATTGAAGTGATGCTAATGGTTGGCGGCGGAGATTGTACTTTGCACATCATGAAACGACAGCACGCTTGATGCGTGACCTACCATGTTGGTCATTCGTGTCTGTGGAATCTGCCTTTATTTCTATCAGTCTCGGTGTTATGGCGACTTATATCAATGACTCTTCCTTTACCTACGCTCGAGAACTGTAATTAATGGGTTGGTAGGGAGGATAGTATAAGGAAGGGTTCAGGTCTGCACCAATTCATATGTTTTTTCTTTCAACTTGTTAGTTTTGTAAGTCCATAGCCAAGGTTGAGAGAGAGGAGATGGCTTTCGCAAGTAGGAAGAGAGAGAGGAAAAAGTCTGATTCGGTAGACCGAAGAGTTTCACGAAGGACGGTGAGGGACGCTCAGGGTTCGGAGAAGGGACGAGTGCTTCGCTTTCAAGTCGGGTACACAAAGGCAATAGGCTCCAATCGGTGTGTTCGGGACGAATTGGAGGAGGACGCTCAGAGCAAGTATGATCCAGAGGAGGAGGACGCCAGCGACTATGAAGCGGAGGACAAGAACGAGGTCGACTGTGATGAAGATGAGACTATCTTCGGAGGTCCTTCGGTTGAAGAAGAGGAGGAGGACGACCCATGGTATGATGACGAGGAGGAATCTTCTTCGGAGGGCGGCTGCAGCCCATTTCAAACTGGTTGTGACACAGGGTCTGATGTTGATTCGGACATGTACGCGCCGGTGCACTGGAAAGATCTTTAGAAGTCTTCAGAGGTAGTGCCAGGATAGGTATTGGTCTTTCATCCAGGAGTTTCACTGAGACTAGTCATTGCTGTCTCGTAGAGTTGATCAAGTATGTGATGGTGTTGTAAAAGAACTCCCTTCCGAAAAAACAATTTTGTTTTTGAAAAATGACCAAATGTTTTCTGATTTCCTTGCTTTTGACCGGATATCTCCGGCAGTTTAAACGGCATCCAAAACATGTCAATGCCTTCTGCTCTAAAATTATTTTCTCAAGGCAACCCCTAAGTACTCCTTGGGAAGAAAATCGAGTCAGTAGGATTTCTGTCGATAATACCGTACCTCACCTTGAGCAAGGTTCTATCACTGTAATTGATTCGTATCGTCTAACTGAAATCATCCGGAGATATCCGGCTGAATGATTAAGATTAATTTTTTCAGTATCCCTTTCAATCTCTTTGGTGCCACAATTCTATTACACTGAAATCCTTCTTCCTTATTTTTGGACTTTGCAAAGTCCAGAAATAGTTAAATACAGCATATAGTTATTGCAAACTGTAAAATACAATAAACAACATAAGTAAAAGCATCACGAAGAGGTCCCCCCAACATTGTAGGGGCAAAATTCTAAATATTTATCTTAGAAGAAAAGGTAATTTACTGAATTTGGGCCAATTATCAACAAGTTAGGGAGTGCCTATATTGGAAGACAATTCTCTCAGAGTACATACTATTGTGTTTTATTTCAAATAATAACTAAAGACTACACTAAGTTAATTGTTAATTCAAAGTGGTATGACATGATAGATCTATCCTTGCTACTACCATAGAGAACCAACTATTCACCAAAACTAAATACTCCTGAAAAATGGCAATCTAAAATTAGAAATTACAAGTGACAAAACAAAGGTGTTAGCATGGTAGAAGGCAAAAGCAAAGTAAACATGCAATGGTTCCGACTACAAATTATTAATAGTGGAACACCATACAAAAATACATGCATTTAGAATAATATGCTATATCGAAATGAATCGTTTAGAAAACTTTATTCATAAAATCCAAACAACTCATTGCTGGCTATATACGGAGACAACTTCCCGAATAGATTCTAGAAAAATCAACCCTAACATATAGAATCATCATATAATATTGTGTACTAAATGTATCTACTAGATACATTTTACTGAAGTCCTAGGGCCTTCACACGCAATGCCTCTTGCGCTTTAAATTTTGCATAACCAATCATGATTTCCCTTGTCCAAGAATAAGGTTTAAAACACCAATCCGAGTCAACTGCCAGCACACTCTCAGAAAGAGATGACATAGGACACAGACCAATATGAGCCCCACAACCATCACGAACTCGAGATGGAATAGACTTCACTTGATTTGTTGACGGTCCTGAGCTTTGAAGCCTCGGCTGTACACCCACAGATTGAGTTTGACACCTCATTGAACGACTCGGACGGGCTATGTCCTTCATTGCACCTTGAGAACGTGTAGCGGAATACCGGCTTTGCTTAGCCGGCGGCTGTCTACGATCGGAAGAATTAGGCACATCCTCCTTCTCCATGTTCAGATCGACACCATCATCTCTGTACAACTTCCGTTGAGAAGTACAATCGGTTCTATCTTGAACAACAACAAACATCCGCTTGAGAGGTGAAGGGGATGCAACAGGCACTATCCCAGCCCTCTGCTCGGGAGGACTATCCACAACACCATCATTGACCTTCTGCTTGGAGAAGTCCATGATAGCAGAGGCAGCATCAGTTGCAGTGCACATTAGATATGGTTTCGATTGCTAGGGCTGAGAGATGTCACCACCATAAGACCTAGAGTACTCCGGAATGACGCTAACATTCGAGGGCAGCATACTACCAATATTCACGCATGCGGTAGGATCAACACTAGACTTTGAAACTTGAAATACATTGGAATAAAGCAAGGAATGAGAGAAAGAACATGAACACATGTGAGGCAATGAAATTATGCTTGACCCGAAGATAAGTTCATGGCATCATAAGAGGTGACAAACACAACAAATATGTAGAAGGAGAAAACAAACGGTTTTATATATTAATAGCTTTCAAAATATATACAAGATTTACAACTATGTTTTAGCTACAAGTATATATTAAAATGTATCTCGCATACTAAACCTACATTGAAAACCCCTACATATAAAGTTCCCCTATATCTTGAGTAAGAGTTACTCCTACAACTATTTAGGAGCTGATTTAAAAACATTGGGAATCTTGTACGCAGTACCCATGTTCCTTGTGGAGAGTGCCATTCCATCAATGATATGCTTCATTATGGAATTGTTACGCAGCAAAGGAGGTGCCCCTATACGATTACTATCGACGTAATTCTTCAACTGCCCGAGAGGACATTCAGAATGCAAGTGGCGAAGCCACGAAAGAAGGGTCCCCGAAAGGACATTATCATTTGTATCTCCGCGTCTCCATGGAGGCAAGAAGATGGCGTTCCCGGTAAAATTACAAACACTCTACTCCGGGCTATTGTCAATAAGAAGAGTGTTGTTGGTGTTAAAGACTATGGAATCATGCCGAAGGCTAAACAATGTTTTTGACAAGGTTTTCAAAAACATTGGCTTCTCCTTATTATCTTTAGCCATGAGGTACACATTCCGCGAAGTTTTTATTTGTGAACATTAGTCTTGACCTAGAAGAAGAAAAAGAGGCCCTAGATCCTTGAAGAGACAAGCCGCGATCGCCTCGACTGTGGATTTCTTCATAGAGCTCCAGATGACAACAAAGTTCAGAAAGTTTCTAATGACCGATAAAAACTCACGAACACCAGGACGAAAGTAGACCGCCTTTGGTCCAATCAAGGTAGGAACCGTGGACAAATAATCAGTCCGTTGTGAGCTATGCGCACTAAGCTTCACAGCAACAGAGATTGAATCCGTCAAGTATCGAATGCCATTCAAATCCATGACGAGACTTAGCCACTTTGTTGGTCCGGCGCTCTCAACAAGAGGCACAGTTCTAGGAACAAGGTTGTGGAAATCCGTTTCCACATGGTGCCGGAAGTTAACCTAAAAATCCGGCAAAAACAAAAAAATTAGTTAAGTAGTTACGATAGTTCGTACCAGAATTCAACCTATAGTTAGCTTGTAAGAATAAAGTCGGATGGACTTGGCTGCAAACCCTAATTAAGCCTAAAGTTGCTAAACGTGGAGCCGGAGTAGTTAACGGAATTCCGGGTCAGTTTGTTATCCGGAACCGTCAGCCGAAGCTGTCACCATCAACTGTCATCATGAGCCGTACTAACGGCCGGACTACAAAAGGCTGGGGTTCGGAGGGAAACTCTTTCTTTTCACTTCACCTTCGTGTGTTGAGGTTTCGCTCCAGCGCTCTCTCTCTCTCTTTCTCTCTCACTCTTACGGTTTTCTAACCGCTTGCCGTTAGGGTTTGAAGCTTAGAAGAATAGAACGGACGTGCGTCCATTAGAGAGGGTTTTTGTAAGGTTGGTGCATGCAAGGACAACGTTGAGAGACTGTGAGGTAATAGGCAGGACTCATGAAGACGGTCTCGATGGCGAAGAAGAAAAGATCGGATAGAGATGGACGCGGCCGGAGAGACAAAGAGCCGGCCATTGCGCTCCCTCCTTTGACCCGCGTTATACCGGACATCCCCGAAGACCCAGACGAGTATAACGTGCTGAAGGAGAGCCTGAAGACGATGTGGTGTGAAGGATTGCTCGAAGTCGCCTAGGGCATCCGAGAGGAGGTCTACGTTCGGGAACTTGTAGGCACTCTGGACAAGAAGTACAAGGGGTTGATGAGAGCCCATCCGGAACTCTGAGGAGTTCCGGAATGGTCTCAGGCGTACAACTTCCGAGCCGGCCGCACCAAGGTGGTGGAACGGCGGGACGAATTCCCGGCGGATGAATTTGAGGGATCTGCGGACCCGAAGGATGGCTACAACCTGCAGGCCTTTCGACACCAAGATGCTTAGCTCGTGCTAGGGTTTTTAAACCCTATCTTCCATCCGGAAAAGCCAAAACGGGTGGTGGCGAAGTGGGCCTGCACTTTTCTCAGAGCACTCCGGGGAAAGATTGTCGTAGACTAGGGGACGCTCATGACCGAGATGATCAACCGTCTTGTGGCCAACTTCCAGAAGGTGAAGAAATCGGCAACAACCCTGGCCTCATATGTGGTGCACCTCTACTGTCACCACCAGTAGCTCACTCCGGCGAAGGTGAGACAATACGACGAAATACTCAACTTCCCGAAGTACGGAGGTGACGAGTCGGAGGAAGTTCACGAGCTCCTAAATCTGTTTCGTAAATCTGCTTTGCTGTTCACGGCTAAGAGTTGCGGATGGAGTTCTACCTTCAGCTCCTATTAGCCTTCAGCAAGCCCGGGAGCAGATTTTTCGGAGTCTATTGTTGCTCCAAGCTGGTGCTGGCGAGTAAGGTAATTGATCCCCTTCATTACTAACTTTATCCTCGGGTCGAGGATAAACCCAATAAATCACCCATTCACATTATTCTATAATATGTTGTCTTGTACCTTGCCTCTTCATGTATCCATTAGTATTTGTTTATCCTCGTGTCGAGGATAACTCTCATGCTTGCATCTCCGTTTATGTTTTCAGTTGGTACCGAGTTTAACTCATTAGTTTTGTCTTCTCTTTCACAGATGAGGGGCCACAAGCTGAAGGGGGCACGAAGCGGGATATTGCCATCATTCTGCTTTCAGACAGTGACGACGAAGGCCCAAGACCTCCAGTGGTCGGCCCATCGAATGTTAAAACTCCTGTAGTTAAACATCCTTTGAAACCGACTATGATTGAGGCTTCCGACTTCTTTATCAACGCTGTTGGAGAAGCCCCTCCCCCTGAAAAGGTTGTGAAGTACGAACCTGGTGGTGATTTTTATCAACATGTGGCGTTCAAACGGCTAATGGAGGAGAAAGATAAGCACAATATGGTGGACCGCTTGGAAGAGTCCAAGCGCACGCAGTTAGAGATGGAGGCTGCTCTTGAAAAGCACAGGATCGAGTTTGCTATGGAGAAGGCGCGGATCGAGGCGACCATCAGGGCTGAGCTTCAGCTTCAAATGAAGGCAGACCTGGCCCAGATGTACGTGAGGAACCCTGTGAATTCAGGGGCCACATCATCAAGCCCCCGGCCCTCTGAGGTGCCTCTCAGCACGAGTTATCCTCGTGTTGAAGATAACTTAGGTTCAGGGCTCTTTACTCCCTTGCAACAATCGGCTCGATTACCTCAGAGGGAGCCATTTGTTCCTGTTCTTGAAGCTTCCACTGCTGATCACCAGCAATCGCTTCCTCGGGAAGCACCTGCGTTCGCTCCCTCAGAGGAGCCCTCTCCAAGAACAAGCCCTCCTTCGAAGTATCCTCGACCCGAGGATACGCCAGGTGTCTCCCTACACCAGAACCCCCTGCGACTCCCGGCTCCCCTTCTACCATCTGAGGAGAGCGACGTAGACGCCCACGTTGTCAACGTTCCTGTGGTGGCTATGGATGTCAGCACGGTGGAGGAGGATCAAGTGGATTACGAGCCGTCACTTGACGGACCTCGAAGCGGAGCATCAGATTCTGACCAAGCTAGCTAGCTTTTTTTTTCATTTTTTTCAAGCTATTTTACGAGCTGCAACCGTATAATTTTTGAATGACTACTCATAGTCTCCAGTAGGTCTTATATGGGTTTATGGGACTGCAGGCATCGAATCCATTTGAGTTTTAATGTACATTAGGCGAATTGTACATACTTGTAAAAGCATTTGCTTATAATTTATCGAATTGTAAAACAATTCAATTTTCTTCAATTGTTTTCTCAGATGAGATCGGATGATATTGTTCATTGACCTCTTGCATTGAAGCCTCGGATTGGGAATGATTTACAGAAGTCGCTATGTGGGAGAGAATTGAAGCAATCTACGACACTTCCTTTGCATATTGCTCAATGTGCATTTCATCAGGTAATTTCCATTGACTTTAGTGTGTGTTTGCCCTGTCGCATGACTGTGTGCGGAGGAGTTTGTCCGTTGTCCTCAAGAGGCGGCCATACAAGTGGCTTAATATTATTCTGGATATTAATGGCATCATGTGCGAGACAGAGCATGCCCCTGGGTTATCTAGAGGCTCAGGGAGTCAGGCAGCGTATTCTTGCACCGTCCCTGCATACATAGATCCAAAAGCTGTATTTACTCGCCCTAGAGTTCGTGCGTTTCTGGCGGACATCCGAAACATAGCGAACTCTATTGTCGTCTGGAGCTCCATGAAGAAGTCCACTGTTGTTGAAATTGCGAAGTATCTTTTTTTGGACATGCCTTCTCTAGCTCTGGTTCTTGGTCAAGAAAGTTGTGATAGAATTGAAACCTCGCCCAATAAGTTCTTGATGGATCAGAATAATTCGAACAAGATGATCTTTTTGAAAACATTGTCATCAACTTTATTTAGGTGCCAACTTGAGTGGATGGTCCTAGATTTGAACAACACTCTTCTCATCGACGACAACCCGGAGAAGAGCGTGTGTAATCATATGGGAAATGCCATTTTTCTTTGTCCGTGGAGACATGCGGCTTGTGATGATCAGTTCCTTCCTCACGAACTTGTACCTTGGCTGCGGCGTCTGGTTTCGGAATGCCCTGTTGGGCAATTATATGATTATGTTAATAACAATCGCATAGGGGTTCTACCGTTGGCGCGTAATAGTCCTTTCATGAAATATATTGTAGATGGGATGGTGCTCTCAAACAAGAACGTTGGTTTTGTCTTTGAAATTCCACATGGTTCTACTTCGTCGGCTTCATAGTTTCATCGGCTTATTTTTTGTGATATAGTAGGCATTTAGTATCGACATTGTAAAAAACCTTTTACATTCTAAATATATAAATAACATCAACAAGTTTTTTTGTAATTTATTGGCATTGTCTTGTGTTTTTTGTTTTCTATGTGCTGCTATTTTTTTATTTCGGTCGGTTCTAGGATTTATCATTGTTTTCAATATTATTGTTTATCCTCTGGTCGAGCGTATTGTTTTTATTATGGATTCAAGGTATACTGTATTCCTTTGGGCTTTCATATTTATCCTCGGGTCGAGCATGTGTTGGATTGTTGTGACTGTTGTTATGTTAATTCATCACTTCTTTTATCTTGTATGTCTTTTGCAGGTTGTGAAGGCTACCATCCTTCCTCTCTGTAGGAGTGATTGTAGTAAACCGCCCTCCAATTGTGGCTCGTTTTCAGAGTACTATGGGTCGCTTCCTCGAGGTTTTTTCCAATCCCACCATTCAAAGCCGTTTCTTATGTGCACTGCAACCGATGCTGCCTCTGCTATCATGGACTTTTCTACACAGAAGGTCGATGATGGTGTTGTTGATAGCCCTCCTGTGCGGAGGGCCGGAATTCCTTGTGTGGCATCTCCTTCGCCACTCAAACGGATGTGTGCTTCTGTAGAGCCTGTTGGCGATTGCACTCCTAAACGGCAGCTCTATGTTAATGGTTTAAACGTGGTGAAGGAGTCTGAGCCTATCTCTTCCAATTTGATTATTCCACCTTCGTTTATTCTTGTCCAGCCTTCTCCTACCCCTGCTAAGCGGAGTCGACTTCCTAGTTCAAGCTCTGAAGGTATTGTTGTAGTTAGTAATCCTCCCATACGTTCAATGGGATTGCATACTCAATCTCTCGATTTTAAGCCTAGATCTTTGAGATCCGCATCTTCACAGTTTTGTCGGAATTCCCTATGCTTGAGTGGAGGTGGTAGTTTTGGGGCTCATAGTGGTCAGTGCCATCAATTACGTCATTCACCTGTGCTGAAATCAGTGAATTATTCGGAAGTGGGTGATTACAGTAAGCCCTATTCTCGGAGGAAGGAAATTATGATTGGATATTTGAAAGTGAAAGTGCAGAAGGCCTTGCGTCTGCAGACACGAGGAGGTGGTTCAACCATTCCTTCTAGTGAAGGGAGTATCGCTAAGTAGGAATAGTTTTATATGCTTTAGGAGTCCTTCATTGTTTTGTTATAGAGACGATAGCATAGATCCTAGTATAAATAGAAATTTGATTGTGATTACCTATTTTGGTAAACAATGTCATGAAAATAAAATTTTAGTGTTATTATTCTCCATAGTACTCCCTTCTCTTTGACTATGGATGAAATTATATTATTTATGACGATCTATTAATAGTATGTCTTGTGTAATGCACTTATGGAGCGTCGCAATGATCAGGTTGTTTATTGTTGGATTTGAGATGTTTCTCGTATGTTACATGATGTATGCTTCCATTTGCAACAACTTTTCTAGATATTTGTGTCCGAAGTTATAGGATTTTAGTCTCAAATCTCACGATTTGTTTCATTTCAATGAATATGGTGTTAAAGGCAGAAAAGGAAAAATCAAATCAAGATGAATCACCACTTAGTTAGCTAAAAGAACCCATGCGTGAATGGTGGCATGTAATTTAGGAAGAATTTAGATAGAGTAAAACAATTCAAGTTGGGAAAAATACATCAATCATTCATTGCCCATGTGCTAGCCGTGTGGCACGGCCAAAATTACTCAATGTTTATCCTTAGATGTTAGAAGCACCTTTCAAGTGGTTGCAAGGGGAATAAAGGGAAAAATGAGGAGTTAGGGCCCTAGGACTAGGAGTTGGCCGTTAAAGAAGGCGGCCAAGGAGGCAACAACTAATGGGAACGCGAGAACGTGGTCAAGTTTGTAGGAACGCAGTAGCAAGCGCAGGTCAGGAGCGCAGTTGAGAGTTGCGGGTGGACACTCAGTTGGAGAGAGTGTGTGTTGTGGAGAGCCCCGGACTGAGGGTAGCGACGAGGAGAGTGGAGAGCCCTAGACTTTGGGGGCAACGCATTCTTTTATCGCTATAGGGCTGCTATTGTCCAAGCAAGTAAGAAAAGACGGTGAGCTTTGGTGTGAGGAGCAGAGGCTGCCTACGAGAGTGCACGTACGAGAAAAGGGGAAGAGCCCCTGAAGGGTTGCGTGTGTGAGGAGCAGTTGAAGAACTGGTGAGAGAAGCGCCGCACAAGAATGCGAAAGAGTTCACGGGCAGAAGAGAGTTTCGGCGAAAGGACCTTCCCCTCCGTTGAAACTCTTCTCTGCCCGTGAACTCTTTAGGGAAGGACCTTTGTGTGCGCGCGTGCACGTAAGCAAGACGGAGAGGCTCCGGAAGGGAGAGGATTGGAGTCTGCCGGTAGTGTGTGGCGAGAGGGGAAGGGCCTTGAGAGAGTGGGAGAGATAAAACACGAAGCACAAAGAGCCAGAGTGTGCAAACACCCGACGGAAGGCGGGAGCGGAGTATGCGAGGCAATTGGGAAGGGCCCGAGGGAGTACCAAAGGGATTGAGGGAGAGGGTTCGGGCGAGCAGAAGCCGAGCAGGGAAGGGGCCCTGGAGAAGAGAGTAGAGACAGCCTGCCATGAGAGAGTGTGCTGGTGCGAAGACACGGAAGTCAACGAGTGCGTGGTCGTTGTCTTTTCCAAGCAACGAAAGGCCGCAGCGGAGAGGCGAAGAGCCAATGAAGTGAGGAGAACTGTGGGGTTCTTGAGCGCCAGTCAGAGGAGCCGCAAGATAAGAGAAGGTTCGAACAAGAGAGGGGCCTGTTAGTTCGCCTGCGGAGAAATGAAGTAGAGGCAACTCCGAAGTGTATATGATGGGAGCGATCAGGAAGAGCTGGGGAGAGAGTTAAAGACAGCCTACGCGAGAGCAGCGTGCAGGCGCGGAGCAAGGACTAAGCAACCGGCCAGCAAGGTGACTTGGCATGATGCAACCAAAGAGGTCTTGTTCTCCCGAAATTTCATGTTTTGATTGATGAAGGTTGAAAACTGTGATGTAGGATCTTGACATGTGTTAGTTGTTAAAAATTACCCGTGTTAAGATCCGTGCGGAAGCGCTGCCTAAATATTTGTGGAAATAAGGACTTCTTTTTGAATCAAGGCATGGAACTTGCCAATTGCATGATGATTAACCACACTTAGAACAAGTTTGTGAGTAGTTGAATGAAATTGTATGTAACACCATGTTCATTAAAATGTGACATTTTGGAGTCTCAATTTATCATGGTGTCTTATTTTAGTCAATTTATAATTTCATTAGTTTGAGACTACGTATTAAATTGAGACTCAATCTCGATTGAAAATGCTACATAATCTAGCCGTATCATGGATTGTTGAATTCCTTTTGTATGAAATTGATCATCATATTCAATTGTGTGTGTAAAGTTAATAGATTATCAAAAATGTACCAAGATATGGAGCATATTACCTAAGAAAAACTAATGCATCCAAAAAAAAATCATTGCAAGAATAAAATTACTGCATGAAAATAGAAGCGGCATTAAATTTGATAACCCCTCTAAGTAGGGTTCAAAATTGGATTAAAATACACATATACACTCATTTAAATTTCACCTAGAATGCATACCTTTTTTATTTGAAAGAGAAATAATTACCCAATTTGAGAAGATTATACTAATTCCAAACAACAAGGTTGTTGAAATACCTAGCGTTGAAAAATTAGCATGTATTGTAGCAATGCATTCAATAATTGCTATCAAAAGAAAGTATCGATGCATCAAGGATAAATGTACAATTAATGACACTCACAATGTGGACCGCCATTTATACATCAATGATGAAACAAAATTCTCGGCTCCCTTGTATAATATTGAAAGCAATACAATACATCACTACATGGAACTACAAACACTAATCTAATTCTATCTACAAATATGATATGCGCACATTCAAAGTCTAGAATTCCATCCTATAGATATAAGTTCACTACATACTTAATAGGATATCGAGTACAGAAGAATAAAAAATCAAAAAAGAACATGTATCCCCCCTATTTTATATTGGTAAAATAACTCCAGTCCCCAAAAACCACAAACTTCGTTGAAATCTATAATTCAGCTAAAGATGCCTTGATTATGTCCACCTCTGATTTTGGAATTTTTAACTAGAGGAGATAGTGTTTCCACGCAATCTAGGCTCCCAAGCCGTTAAAATACAATCTGTGTACATCCAGATTGGTTTAGATTCAGTCTCTTCAATCCAATTATTTCCATGATTATACTCCCACCCTTGGTACGTTTCCAAGTCCAAATGACGTTGGGATGCAGGTTTGAAGTATTGTACTTTAATCTCATGAGAATGTTCACGATCCGGATGTGGATTAGTCAATGCCAAGGCAATCCAAAATGGGCGCAAATCTCCATCAGCAAAACACACCGCAAGTACATAGCTCTCATACACATCTCTACCAACCCGAAACGATGGACGGGAACAATGACGTCGTTGTCCAATGAATGGATCCTCTATATACTCCTCCTTCAACGACCCATCAATCTCATATTCATCCACTATGGATGAAGCATATCTAGATAGTGGTCAAATCCCTCTCGTAGGAGAGGCGATTCTTCCAAAGGCACCTCGAGAGAAGCCTTAACACCTCTCCAATAGTACATAATATGCTCGTTCTTCCTCCTATATTCACCCGAGAGATCCTCGTTAGCCATAGATTCCCAAAGACTTAGAAACCCAGAGATACCCTTCAGAACCTCATCATAATTCTCATGACGTCGCGGAATGAGAAGAATCGGCTGCCCACGAGGCAAAATTGGCCTACCATCTTCCGTTACTTTCCACAGCTGGATTCCTTCATCCTCCTCGGGCAACTAATGGATAGAAGTCAGCTAGGGTTACTCACTTTTGGGCAAAAAAAAATATACCCAAAAGTATATTTTTTTGGCCAAAAAAACTTAATTTTGCCCAATTTATGGAAAAAAAAGGTTTTTCTTCAAAAAAAATTATGTTTCAAGATGGATCTATGCATGATGTATCTGATTGGATAAAAAATCAAAGAAAAAATCAACATTGAGTCCTATTTTAGGAGCCTTGAAGAAATATCTAATTTTTTAGCAATCAAAGTAAAAATAAGTTTCTGATCTAGAATTTTCAATTATAATATATGAACACATTATGGCATGAATGTGTTCCAAAACTTTTGGAGTGTTTAACTTCCTAGAACTCTCAAAATAAGTATATTTGGCAAATGTCATATACTTGTGACAAGTATATACTGATGAAAGATATACCTATATTGGCCAAATCGTAAATCAAAACTCAACATTTTTGAGGTTCCTAGACTTTAAATCAAGGCAATTATCACATTCCATCAATAGAATTCCAAGATCGATCCCACATTCGTACTATGCAGCAAAAGAAGGTTCGTGACTCTTTCCAAAACCATTTGTAACACTATAAATATACCACCTTAGTGGACTTTCACCCCAATCCCTATCTGTACAAAAAATTTTGTACTGCATCTTTGGCAAGCCATCTGAGCCCTTGTAGAACTTGAATTGTTGGCCCTTCGTGTGACCCATAAGGGCCTCTTTGCCAATGCACAAATATCCTTCTAAAAAGCCCTTGAAATCGGGCACCTCTTCAATGAGGTGTGGAATAACTGGTATTTTCTCAGCATCCATGAATGATTTCATCAAGAGTGGAATCGTTGGATAGCTATTTGGCTTGAGTTTGGAACTCCATCTCCCAAACATTGCGTCAATATCCTCGTGAGTATGACCAACATGAAAGAAGTTGACATACACTTCACGGAAAATACCCATATGAACGAGGAGGGAAAAAAAAGCAAACACAAATCTATTTTTATTATCCCCTGTGGCATTATCCAACTGCATTTGGAGAATTGGTGGTAACTGTTTCGTAGGAACAGGTTCAATCGGTGGAACAGCAAGGGATCCAAGATACACGTTAGCATCCGCAAGCACAGCCTTAGAGAGATGAGAAGCTCTTCCTCCCGTAAATAATTCAAGAGAAGAATACACCGGTGGACTCTCTAAGTCGCGAAGTAACTTCGCAATGGATCCAACAATATGGTTCGAGTCGGTGGGAAGATATCAAGACTATAATGGGCATAACGAACATCTCCATGTCCATGCGCAATCATTCTAGTTATGGCCACAGGCAGTTTCATAAAGGACTCCGTCACTTTATTCTTGTGAGAAAAATGAGGAGATGCGGTTTTGCTATGATCCATTTTATCATGGATGATGCACACAACTTCATTAGGTTTTTCTTCCGAGTTCTTCTGGTTCCCATAATATAAAATACGATGAGTCTGTTGAGAGGCCTGATGTAACTGCAATTTGACTTCCCACATTTTGTATGAGGAGGACCTCCGTGTACAAGCCTTCTTTAATTGCTTGAGTTGGTCGCAGCTTCCGTAGCCAGCTAAGTTGTCATCAAGTATATCATGTAGAGTAGCAATTGCCTGTAGGGTATGAGTCCGAGGCTTCTTTGAACCAGTATTTCCGTGTGCCCCTGCCCGCATCCCATCCTTTGCCTCTCGTTTGTACCGGTAGAATGTAGCTCGGCTAACCCCCATGATAGTACACCATGCATTTTGGGATACATCAATTCCATCAAGCGTCACCACATGGTTGCCATTGGAATCCATGTGGATCTGCCTATGTACATCAAGCCAAACATGTTTCTGAAAGAAAACACCTCCAATGTCATGGTAAACTTAGGAGCGAAGTACAGAAATTGAACACCGTGGAAATTGTTTAGCACAAATTTTTGGACAATAGACGGTGCTCGCAACAGAGTTGATCGATTGTGAAGTAAGAAGTACTTTCTTTTTTTGTGGAGAAGGACCCTTTACCCTGTGACAAGTGGTTTCATACTGTCAACCGCCTACTCTAGGTCCGCAACGAAATACTTTAAGAGTTGCATTATAAATGCTAGTTTGCTCTTGGTCATACAAACTCACATTACAAAGAAAGACCTGTCGAGTTGGCCATGCTCGGAGGGCAAATATCCAATTCAATGGAATTTCATTCTCGTCTAAGCATTCAGCAATTAGAATAGCAACATGATCATCTCCAAGTGGACGACCACCAATTTCAGGAACAAATCCAGAATCAACACTCTGGCAAAGTCCAATTCCAACATTAGACCCAAATGTGTTTTTAAGGATAACGCGCTTTGAGAACCACAATGCGCGAGGAATGCCCTCACATGCAGCAACATTTGGAGGTAAGGTAGGTGGAACTTAGACTACACCATTATATGAGCGTTCTTCCATCTTCAAGATATCACAATAAAAAGGACAGAGGGTTAGTTATCCTGTTAATCGGCATATTCGTAAAGGACGGCTCCTATGGGAGGTGATAGACACAAATAAGATATGCTTTTCCTCGACGCGAGGATAATTCCAGATATTGAATATTTCAACACTGAATTAGGGGAACATTTAATAATACCATAGTCTGGTGTAAGAACACACAGATGATTCAAATCCGGAGAAAACACACCAATAATACACAACGCTTCGAACGAAGATCAACATTCAAAAATTTATTTATCAAATCCGGATCTGTTGAAATATCTCTTTAAATATGAAACTCCAAAGAACAAATCTATGTTTATGATAATAAAATAGAGAGCATGAAGCCTATGATCCGCAAAAATGACTCATGGTGATGAATGGACCACGCATCATGCGCATTAAGGTCAACAAGTAGTACAAATGGGTTATCCAATTGGATTAGCCCATGATTTTTGATCAAAATGGTAAATTGGCCTTTTCATACACTAACTCTTAAATTGGAAGCCACATTATGGCAACCAAGATTTTTATGGGGTTAACCAAAACAACAATAGAAGGAAAAAATAATAAAGGAAAGGTAAAAAAAAAAACAGTAGAAAAATTAGAAATAGAAGGGATGAAGAAGAATTTACCTCCTACAAGTCGAGGACCGCGAAGTGGCCACGGTGATGAAACCACGATAAAAATAAGGAGAAGATGGAAGAATGATGGTGCGGAGAAAGAAAAAAGAATGAGGCCCTAAAAGCCCATTAAAAAATAGTCGAAAAGGGTCAAAGTGACTTGGGTAAAACCCTCATCAATCACTAAGTGAATTAGGCATACCCTCACGCAAGAGGAATTCAAGTTAGGTGGGGTAGGTAGATTTAGCATCCTTGAATTAGTTAGATGGCTCACTTATTGGTGATCATGCGCACATCATGTGGCATAAGGTTAAATTATGAGGTAGAAGTATTCCTTGTTTAGTGGTGACACCCACTTTGTTAGTGCAAGGGTGGCGCGGAATTAATTAGTTATGGGTTAAGGTTTTTTTATGGAGAAGGCCATTAATGGAGGAAGGAAAAAGATGGCAGGGAACGACGTTGGGAACGCGAGGGGAGCAAAGGGCTTTGATGATACCCCTAGGGAGACGCTCATTCGGGAAAAACAAGGGAGGAATGTGAAAGTGAGAGTGGAGTGGAGAAGAGCCGGAAGCCCCGGCCGTAGGACTGAATGTTTTATTTTGGGTAACAAGTAGCGAATTCGAAAGGACGAACTCAAAGAAGATCACAGTAGGAGCATCACGACCGAGAGAAGAGGACGAACGCGAAGAGGAAGATCACAGTAGGAGCATCACGACCAAGAGAAGAGGACGAACACAAAGAGGAAGATCACAGCATGAGCATCACGACCGAGAAAAGAGGATGAACACGAAGAGGAAGATCACAGCAGGAGCTTCACGACCGAGAGAAGAGGACGAATGCGAAGAGGAAGATCACAGTAGGAGCATCACGACCAAGAGAAGAGGACGAACACAAAGAGGAAGATCACAGCATGAGCATCACGACCGAGAAAAGAGGATGAACACGAAGAGGAAGATCACAGCAGGAGCTTCACGACCGAGAGAAGAGGACGAACACGAAGAGAAGGGCAGAGGGTGAACGGCAGTATTGAATCAGGGAGCCTCCCTTCTCCACCTATTAAAACCCTACCTTGTGAATGTGATTAAGTTACACATAGTATTGGTCATAGGAAAATAAACCCTGAATTGTTATTTCCAACCGTCGCGCGGAAGCGCTGTTAAAGTCTAGATAGAATTAGGGTTTTCCACAAGGCTAGGAAACCATTTCAAATAAATACAAGGAATTAACCCAAGGAGGAGGTGTTGCATGGGTTGTGCATGTGAATGTATGGTTTGTGATTAACTGGAGTGAATGGATGAGGTCCTTGTGCTGCTGGTCGCACCATTATAAGTCTAGGTTCATGTCGATTGGTTAATCGAACAATGCCATTGTGTTAAGCACGAAAAACTAGTGAGGGTAGAAGAAGAAAACATAAAAAACGGAGTTATAACCAATGAGATAGGGCGAACATAAGTTCTGGGATCAAGGAAAGGGTCTGTCTGCTGCCCATTGCTGTCAGGGTCGTACCTTGGTCTAAACCTGGTCTTGGAGGGTCTAGTCAAGTTCAGAAGGACAAGTTGAACCCAATTAAACCAAAAAACGTTGAAGACGGAGCCCTAAGGAAAAACTTATGTGTGTTTGAAGTTTGGACATAAGTTAAGGCTGAATTCAGCCATAACAACACCAATCGTTCACTAAAATCTCAAGTAACCACAACCTAAGTCGCTATGTCTCGTGCGTGTCATGTATGGCTGGTCTCAATGGTGGTTGTGCAAGGGGTTGTATCCCGGTTTTAGGGTCTTGTGTTGAAGATAAGCCATCTGCTAGGGGGGGTTTATTTGGCGCACATTTTGGTGCGTTTGCCGGGAGTCAGGTGTGTTTATTGTGTGATTGTGTTGATTGTTCTACCTTGGATGTAGGTACAAACGCTAATAGTTTTTTTAGTGCATGGAGCGGCATTGAGAAGCTCGAGGTAAGTGCTCAACTTGCTCGTGTAATGGTTGTTGGTTGTTGAGTTGTGTGTATGTTTTTTGAAGTATTGTGAATGTATGTGTGTGCCAAGTTGTGTTTACAGGTGGGGGTCTAGAAGGGAGTGTGGTTTCCCGACCTTCCAACCACAAACACCTTGTGTTGGAGGGATCCCCTTCTAGTCTTGTGGCTTTGTGTTGAGCAAGGGGCCTAGGGGTGAAAGGTTGAGGCCCTCCCACGGTTTTTGGTTGTGCAAGGGGTTGTATCCCGGTTTTAGGGTCTTGTGTTCAAGATAAGCCATCCGCTAGGGGGGGGTTTATTTGGCTCACAAAGCCTGAGTGTGTTATCTTCGACCCGAGGATAGACCTGCGAATGATATCTTAAACACATAAGTGCATGAATGACATAGGCATGCCACCACCTTACATTAATTAAAAAAATCTGACAATCTACATTCAACATGCATCTCTGATGACATTTGACTCGTTCTCAGTTATCCTCGATTCGAGAATAACCATCATAAATTAAGTGATCCAGTTATTAAATATCATACTTTTGATATCCTCGACTCGAGGATTACACTAAAGTAGGATATACCACACATATTGAACAAAGTCTGACATGACATCAAACCCTACTTCAGCTCATGAATTCATGACTTGTTCATTATTATTTCATCGAATTCAGAGAAGAAAAAGTTTGATATGAGTATTTTCAGGGGAAAGTCCGAAATGTCGTGATGGACTTCGGTGCACAAAAAACGAAGGTGGGCGGGAAACTTGAAAGACTTTTTCCAACAGCTGCATTTTGGGCGGGAAAACAATGTAATTTTTGTCACAACTTTTATGATGACCTTTTTACGTTGTCGAGTCACTTCAATTAAGGAATGCGACCAACCCGAATAAGACCAAATGAGATTCGTTTTGACAAAATCGGATTTTCTAATGGATGAAAAACTGAAAGTCATATTTGTTTTCATATGTAAAAAAGTAATAAAAATTAACAAAAATCTTCATAATTAGTTTTTAAAAATTGGATTTTTTTATAAAAATAAGCCTTATAAAATGAGAATTTGATTTAAAGAAAATAACTCTTAGAATATTAAAAGTTTTAACCTGTATAATATATTTTAGTATTGTTTTCAAATAAGAATTAAAGAAAATTTAATTTTGTCTTTTAAAAAATTGTATATTCATTAAAGCTTT
The DNA here is from genome assembly GCA_963971425.1 of Bryoerythrophyllum caledonicum. Classification (NCBI taxonomy): domain Eukaryota; kingdom Viridiplantae; phylum Streptophyta; class Bryopsida; order Pottiales; family Pottiaceae; genus Bryoerythrophyllum; species Bryoerythrophyllum caledonicum. The sequence continues at coordinate 46,195,465 of OZ020514.1, forward strand.
CTTCGTTTCATTGATAAAAAATCAACTTTTTATCAACTTTGGATTATATTTAAGTAAGTTGATAAATGTTTTGTGTTACCCACAAGAAGAAGAAGAACTCCACTTCGAAAGGCGGCGTGAATAAAGTGTTTATTCGATCCACCGCTAAGTCCATGCCCACCAGACTTATGTCACACGCATATATGTTCTTCAAAGTTGACAAAGAAGGGGAAAAAAGATTAATTTTGTTCACAATCTTTAAAAATAAGTCGAACCTATTTTGAGCTAATTCATGCAATTTGATGACTTTCAAATTAAAGGTTATCCTTGATTCGAGGATAAGTTTTCCAATTATAATGAATAGTCAATTGCAATGTATTGAAAATTAGAAAATGGTATAAAATTATTATAATCACTAAATTGTATAGTGTAATATGATGTGAATTTAGAAACTATTCATGGATCATGGTGTCTGTAATTCTTTATGTAATTTTTATCTTGTGACTTAAGTCTTATTGTGTTTCTTATGATTGCTTATATAAAACTATAGTAAATCAAATACATGTAGTTTTCTTTAAGAACGACTCAAATAAAATTTCATTGGTTTGGTATATTTGTATTGTGTATCATAAGTTGTAAGAAATTGTTAATTGACAATTGCAACATTAAATTTGAAAAGCAACTTGTGGTCCACTTTGAAAAATCAAGTGCAATGTGAAGTTCAAGAAAAACATTTGTCGTGTAATATGTACATTTTTTTAAAGTTGTATAAGTTAAGTATATTATAATTCAATTTATCGAGTCATACATGAGGTTTTTAAGTAGGATGATAAATGTTTTATGTCACACACAAGAAGAAGAAGAACTCCTGTTCGAAGGACCGGCGTGAATAAAGTGTTTATTTGATCAACCTCTAAGTCCATGTCCACCGAACTTATGTCACACATATTATTTATTCTTCAAAGTTGACAAAGAAGAGGAAAAAAGATTAATTTTGTTCACCATCGTTCAAAATCAGTCAAACCTTAAATTAGGTAATAAGCAAAATTCAAAATAATATTTATTTATTTTTAAACAAAAAAAATCTTGAATACAACTTAAAATATTTTTTAAACGTTCAAGGTTGAAATTGTTGTAGAATCTAAACCAAGCCTCTACAATAATTTTTTAGAAGAATGGTATAAAAGAACACCAAACAATTGGATACATCAAATTACCAATCATTGGAAAAATTAAATGTAAGACAAAGAGAAATTATAGAGAAGCAAAATATCACATGCAAGTTTTTAAAACAAATAAAGTTATTACAAACACAAACTTACATTGTACTCTTTTCAATACCAAGATAGAAAACTATAAAATGATATCAATAATCCTAAATATCATATTGTTATAAACATGATTTTAAAAACAACCAATTGTTTTCAAAATAATTCTATGTTTCTAAAAATGTCTATTTCATAATACTTTAATAAAAACTATAATGAAATGTTTTTATAAAATACTAGATGAAATTAAACTTTGTAGCTTGTTCTAGCTCTTGTAGGAAATCTATACTTAACCCCTAAAGACCAAAATCTCCTTGAAGGAGATTTCTTGAGTTTGGACAAATACCTGTGATTCAAAAAATCTATATTCATGTCTTAAACTTTCATACTCCATTTTCCTTGGTCAAAGGTTTGTGGAGGTGCTTTTATTATGTTTCTTGGATTTGTCGTTCAAATGTTAGTACCACTCAAAGTAAAAAATATAGACTCCGCACAGCTCCAAATTCCTCATAGAAGTTTCTATTGACATTTAGATTATTCACACATAATAAGGAACTAGAATCATGCTAAACATGATGGTAATGCATTTAGAATCCCATGAATAGTGCAAGTAATTAACAATAAGTGAAGTCAAAGAACTTTGTTGATCCACTGGTGACTGAATGCTCAGAAGAAATTTTTCAATCCATGCGGTCAATGTCAATGAAGTTTTGTAAGCAGAGTATTTGGTAATGATTTTTAAAAATCATACGGTAAAATTTGGAAATACAAGTATTTGTTTTCTTTGTTACTCATTGCACTATAATCAACAGTTTATAAGCGACTTTGGTGTGAAATTGACCAGGAACTTTTATTAGGGTTAAGTAATATTGAAGTATTTTGAACACGTTAAGTGGTTCTACAAAGGTAGATAAGCCAGGAGATAGTTGACATTAAAACTTACTTCAAGTAAGCGAGAGTCATCAAAGTACAGATGCTGAATGCTTAATCAATCTCAAACAATGGAGACACTGTAAAATCTTAACAAATTTGCGTTAAATAACAGTTTTGGAAGAGACTATATGAAAATTATCTCGAAGTCTTTGAACTAAATTTATAATTCTTCAACTTTCCATTCATTTAAACTTTAAAACATAGAATATTCATCTCAAAGAGGACTAAAATAGAAAAAATAAAGGAAATGTAAACCTCTTTTAAAGTATATAACGCAAACAAAGTTAACCTGGATTAAAAAAATTAGACTTAAATAAATATTCATAAATTTAAAATATGATGTGAATTTGAAAACTATTCACGGATCATGGTTTTTGTAATTCTTTAAGTCTTTTTATCTTGTGACTTTAGTCTTACTATGTTTCTTAGGATAGCTTATATAAAACTATAGTAAATCAAATACATGTAGTTTTCTTTAAGAACATTGAAATAAAATTTCATTGGTTTGGTATGTTTGTACTGTGTATCATAAGTTGTAAGAAATTGTTAATTGACGATTGCAACTTTAAATTTGAAAAGCAACTTCTCGACCACTTTGAAAAATCAAGTGCAATGTCTTTATAATCATAATCGATTACAAACTTACAATTTACAACATGAAATTAACACATATTGAAACAATAAAAGACATATATTATTGTAGTTTTATATAGATCCACTCAAAGAGTCCTAATTTGACGAACATGACTCTAATAAATGTTTACAAAGTTACAATTTAAAAATTATTTGAATTTGAAATTTACTATACTATAGTAATGAAAAATTAATATGATTCACATTATTTCAAAAATTAAAAAATTCTAAATACGTTCATATCAAGTAAAATTTTTATGAACTACCCGAAGAAACTAATTTAGAAAACATTTTCATCATGCAAGAGTATGCCAAAGTTGGTAGTTTTCAAATCATTCTAGGTACAATCAAATTGACGGATGAAAACGTCCTATATTCATTTCAATTCACGAACATTTATTTAACGAAAAGTAAACTGAAGCAACGCGTCATTCGGTATAGTTTCTAAATTGAAAATAATTGGACATTAATCCATCGCGTCACTTTAAAATTAGGTTTGGTTTGGTCTCGATAGTAGGCGAAAAGGTTGAAGAGCTGCCAATCCCTTCACTTTTACAAGAGTGAATAAGGGCGTGACACCTCTCTCTCTCTCTCTCTGTGTCTCTCTCTCTCTCTGTCTATCACTTCGTTGTGCACTATTATACGCAATTATATGATACTGCTAAAAGTACACTCCTACTTGTGTATATGTTTAGCTGAACCTACCTTCAGCCTTCACCTAGAGATACAACTTGTTTCCGGCTACGTATACTGACGTACAACGTTTTCTTACCTATTTGAAGTGAATGCCCCTCTACATTCTTTGCAGAGCTCGTACAAACTTTGCTAGTATAAGTACATACTATTTATATGGGTATGTACCTGATAATATGATGACTCTTTTATATGCGTACACACACCATATCAAGAGTCAGGTAATATGATGATTTTTTCTGTCCACCGCTAAGGCGGTTCAACCACATCAACGTCAATTAATTTTATTTTGAACCGCCACCCATCTTACAAGGTTATCAGCTACATCGACGACAATTGCATCATATCTTGAGATCTGATTAGTGAGGATGTTAGTGACCTTGGTTACAATATTTCTCATATCTTGAGATCTGATTTGTGTGGGCGATGGTGTCATTGACGACAATATTTCTCATATCTTGAGATCTGATTTGTATGTTGGTGATACATATACACTAGCATGAGGGGTCTCACTCCATCTGTAACTCTGTTCTAGTCTTTGGTTCACGTAGTTTTCTGCCTGTCAAGACTGTGCTACAGTAAGTGGACGTTGACGTGTCATCTTTTAGGCTGCTTGGTGGTGCATGCGTTTCAAAAGCTCCCTACTACCGCAGGTCTTTTTGGACTATTCTTACTTCTTTTGTAAGCATAAGTCAGCGTAAAAGAACTATGTGGCATAATCTGTATTCGTTGGCTTTTTTCGTTTGTCTTCTTACACGAAAAACGAAGTCCAGTTTCAGCCCCAGCTTTCTACGGACTGCATACGGAATTTCTTATTTTGCTGCATGCCGAACTTTTTAGTCCCTGCTTGTATGTTTCGGCACTCAGTATTCGGCTTTCATGTTTTGGTTACGGTAGTCTGTACCGCATAATACCTACTTATGGTTATCTCGATTTTTGGTGACCGACGTCTGTAGTACCTGCCGTGAGACCGACGTCTGTTGTTCCTCCGTGAAACCTACGTCTGTGAACTCATTTTTTTGCTGTGCATGTGACCTACTACGGGTGCTTGAGCAGACGAAGAGTCGTCGTTTTGTTACTTTCGTACAGTGTTGTTCTCTACAACATGAGTACCAACGAGGCTCCTAACTTGGCTGATAAGGTTCACGCATATTTGTGATACATGAGAGTACTAGTGGCTGTTTGAGTGTTCTTCTTGACGTTTTATTGTTTAAACTCTATTTCTGTGATTTCGATAACAAGATGTTGCCATGCTGAAGACACCTCGCATACAGTTTTAAACTGACTACCTATTTGTTTGATTCCATCGGTGCAGGTGAGGCGTGGCAACCTCAGACTTAGAGTACTTTCAGTATGCACTTCAATCCACCTTTTTTGTGTCCACCATACAAAATATTCCTTTGCATGGCTTGACCTGACTCACTCATTTTTTCTTGACAGACGTTAGTTTTGCCATGACGTCAATATCATGCAAACTAAAAATGTTTTTACTCAGTTTCTAGTATTGACTAGCTATCTGCTTCATGACCTTGTCAAGTCAATTTCTTGTTGCACTTCTTTCGTTACAACTTGTGCAACTCATTTTCAGTATCACCTTCTCATTTTTTATGGTACTACAGTGTTTTCTCTGAAAACCTGTCTGTTTGCTTTCATGGTATTGTGTCTTATCTGATATGGACTCAATATGTCCTGTCAAGAATAGAATTTGCCCATTTTTTGGGGTGTCTAGTTATGAAAAGTAACGCCCTCTCTCTCTCTCTCTCTCGCTCTTTTCTAGGATCCTCTTTTCTCTCCTTCTCTCTTCGCTTGCTACTTCTGTGCATGTTAGGATCTGTCATTGTAGTGTGTGTGAGAGTGTGTGAGTTGTGTTTGCGAGTGTGTGCGGTGTATTTACGCGTGTGTGTGTGTGAGTGTGTGAGGTGTGTGTGCGCTTCTGTGTGCGGTGTGTGAGAGCGTGTGTGTGCGAGTGCGTGTAAGTGGGTGCGAGTGTGTGTAAGGTGTGTATGTGAGGTGAGGTGAGGTGTGTGTGAGTGAGTTTGTGTGTGTGAGGTGAGGTGTGTATGTGTAAGCGCGCGTGTGTGTGAGGTGTGTAAGTGTGAGGTGCTTGAGGTGTGTGTATGTGAGTATAGGTGAGTGTGTGAGCATTAGGTGTGTGTCTATGTGCGCATGAGTTCATGATTGTCAGCGCTTTGGGTTTGAAAGTTTCTGGATTAAGTTTCACTTAAGCAAGGGTTTTGGTAGTGTTTTGCAAAGGTTTTCAACTGTTTAGGTTTTAGAGGTTTAAACTGTCTCAGCTAGGGTTTGTGTCTCAGCTAGGGTTTTGGTTGTTGGTGTGCAAGGGTTTTCTCAGGCTTTGTCGTGAACAAAACCCTAAATTAATTATGCTTCCCCACACATCGATTGTGCACGGCGACTTCAATCAGATTCAGAGCTTACTGTTGGTTTTATTTGCAGACACTCCAAGTAAGTTAATGATAACTTTTTCAACTCTACATTCCGTGTTTCAAGCTGCATTCGATTTTGTGTTCATAACATTGTATGTGTGCGTGAGTGGAGAAGTGCCTGAAACCACTGGTTGTGAGTTTGTAATGATAATTTGTTTGTTTGTTTGCTGGTTTGTGTGCTTCTTTTGGTGCAATGAATTGAAGATGGTAAAAAAACAGCCATACCTGGGAACCATTTATTCTCGAGGCAAGGATAAACTTCTTGTCATGGTTCAGTAGTCATGTAAACAACGTCTGATTCCCTAATAATTGTTTGAATTTCAACCAATTTATCATCAGCCCGAGAATAAATACAAGAAAAAAACCATGACAAGAAGTGAAGTATCCTCGAGCCAGGGATAAATTGGTTGAAATTCAATGACAAAAAGCACTAAGGACCCAAAATCATGCTTGTTGTTAAGTAGTCAATGAAATTTTATGTGAAAAATATATTTGCCCGTTACACGTCCATACCAGGCATCATGTATAAAACCATAACTGTAAAAAATGATTCCTTGTTTATCCTCGAGTCGAGAATAACCGGCTTCCAAATCACGATACAATCAACAACTCAGGAAACATTTATCTTCGACTCGAGGATAAAAAATTCATGAGTCCATGACTTTCGAGCATTTACATCTTTAGTTATCCTCGACTCGAGGATACTAGGACACACAATCGAATGTGATTTGTCTTGAAAAAGAATATCTATCCTCGACTCGAGGATAGGCCACAGATTGATTTCTAATTCAGCGTAGTCATGCATTCAGCAGATGGCAAATGACCCAATGGATATTGTGGACGACTACGACTATTCAGCAGAGAAGTTCTTTATTGTGAGGTTCAAAAATCCGTTCGATCCGTTCTCCTTCATTGACGATGTGGTCGAGAACTATGGCACACTGTGGGCGTTTCGGGATATAGTGCGGACATGGTCGTTATCGAAATCCGGGAAGTTTGTGCAGATAACGATGAAAGTCAGTGACGAAGTCCCGTATGTGCTTCTGAACCGAAAGGAGAGAGTGACTTTGTCGAGCAGCAATAGAAGGAGTATATGTGCTCGGAGTTCAAGCTTTCGATGATGCAGGAGCTGATCTTCCCCACTGCCACTCCATTGTTGTCAAAGTGGGTTTATATCACAAGCAATTTGACTTCTTGGAGTTGCTCGAATGTGTTGTTCAAAACGGGCAAGGATCGCTAAAAGAGGCGTTCGAGAAGTACTTGCCCTGGACAAACGATGATGTTGTGAAGGTCAATAGGCGATTAGTTCAAATCCATCAACTCCTTTCAACATTTGAAGCTCGGCCGGTTCCTATCAAAGCGACTGCAAGTCGTCGACCTCGCCAACTTGATGCTGATGGAACCAATCCATCGGGTTCACGTGCACCTAGAACTTCTAGCCGTGCTCCGCCAAGAAGGCCGTTGACAACGACTCCAAACGCTGGAGAGCCCTCCTCAAAGAAGAGAAAGTCCGCTGCTGGTGGAAGCTCTACTTTGACCATAACGCGGGCTGCGACTCCGAGCAAAGCCCGAAACGATCCGCAGGTGGATTTTGAGGCGGTCACCGAATCGCAGCGCATGTTTTGAGAGGAATGCAAGGGATACTTCGCATTCGATAGTTCAACATATTCAATTGGAATCCAGTTGTGCGTCGTCGCAAAAGCCCAGTACGTCATTCGGGGAATGGAGGAGGGCATTGTATTAAGCACCATGGACTGTCTTGTGCAACTTGGCAAAATTGAACAACGCCAGAAGATTTGTGTGTGTCCAGTCGATGAGGATGGTAAGCCTATTTTGCGCAAGCCAACCTCGTGGGAGGATATAAAAAACAGCAAGTTCATGCTAAACAATGGACAACATAGCGTAGAGGCCTCCAAACATCTGCAAAACATCGAAAAGTGCGGGGAGAATCGAAAGAATGTTTTGCAGCATTGGGATGCATATGTAGTTTGGTCATCAGATCCTCCAAATTCCACAACGACACGAACTTCTTGGACCATGCTCAGCCGACATGGAGGAACCAGATCTTAAGTTGCCGAAGAATTTGGCTCAACTCGGGTCGACCGAGTTACCAGCAAGGAGAGGGCGCAACTCGCGGGAATGCCGCAGTTTTTGACCATGAGAAATACTTGGTAAGCTTTCGTCTCTGGAAGTATCCTCGAGTCGAGGATATTTCTTGAGAAGAAACAACGTCCATTATTCCCGTCATGCATGTCTTCTTCATTTTGATTGTTGACGGTAAAACATTTAACATGTGTGGATTTCTTGAATTGCAGTTGTTCTCCAAACTTATCGTGAACGGCTTCCAAAAGATCGACCTCACAAAGGAAGGGAAGCAGGTAAACAAGTCATCAGATATCACAAACGAGATCAACGTGATCTCATTGCCTGATGACATTTTCAAGCTGTGGGAAGATTTTTTCGAGAAACACATGAAAGGCGAGATCATCAACTCGGACACGATGGTCTTGTATAACAAGATTAGAGGTTTGAGAGCCTCTCCCATCCATCGAGAATTTTTCAAGAGGTTGGACCACCTCACCGATAAGGACTTACGGGACCTGTTTACCTACCTGGTTGATAGTGAAGGCCTAAATGGGTATCCAAAAGTCACGCTCCAGCGGACAAGCGTGGTTCACGGGTCCTATTATCACTACAAGTAGTGAGAAGATTGCCGGAAGAGGAAGCGCATTGTCCTTCAAGAATTGATCGCAATTGATCTTTCTATGAAGTTTTTGATGCCAGACGGGTCCACAAACGACGAGGTCTGGGAGGCGTGGAAGCTAGAACACTGCGTGTCTTCTGCGACGTACAATATGCTCCTTGTGAGGCCCGACAAGGAGTTTTTCTCCATGAGGCTCACAAATGCTGGGAAGCTTAAGCAAGCATCTCAGTTGGTGGAGAAGTTTCCGAACGTGTTTCCATTCTTTCGGAAGTTTTGGTACGTGAAGAGCCACATTGACCCCATTGATGGACCAGCCAAGCTTCGCGATTTTGATGGAGAGAAAATGGAGTTCTCCGAATATTTTGATCTGCTTGCGGAGGACAGAGAGTGGTCCCTTGGTGTCCTTGACCTTTGTTAGGTCCCCGGGTGGTCTTCCAACGAGGACTCATTTGAAGAGCCATACTTCTCTACGTTTCTGAAGACCTTGAAGACGCAGAGAAACAAACCCACCTTAAACTCTCTAGCCTGTTTGGGTGTGGATAACCTCTTCTAAGTAGCAAGCAGTGCAAGCAAAAAAATATGCCGAGAGAAGAATGTCCAAAAATGTGTGCCTTCAGTCAAAGTACATGCCATCCGCATACGAGCAACTCAATTTGGGGACATCGAGGTCAAAGTGTTCTGAGGTTTTCCTGTTGTTTCTCATAAGGGACGACCATCCCGATTCTTCTGCTCTACTGAAGATGGTTTATCTGAATTACTCTGCCGTGGGTACTCCATGTTACACCAAGAAAAACAAGTATTTGGAGGCATGCTTCGCAGTTCACGGCTACGAGTTGTGGATGGAGTTCTACCTTGAGCTTTAATCAGCCTTCCGCAAGCCCACAAGCAGAGTTTTCGGAGTTTATTGTGGCTCCAAGCTGGTGCTGGCGAGTAAGGTGATTGACCCCCTTCATTACTTAGTTTATCCTCGAGACAAGGATAAACCCGATGAATCTCCCATTCACATTGTTCTATATTTGGTTGCTCTATATCTTGCCTTTTCATGATTCCATTCGTAATTGTTTATCCTTGTGTCGAGGATAACTCTCATACTAGGCTCTCGAATTCTGATTGCTTTAGTTGTCCTGTTTAACTCATTAGTTTTGTCTTGTCTCTCGCAGATGTTCGGAACGTCATTTACGGTCTGGTGGACTAGGACTATTGCATGTTACACAAACACTATGCAAAAAAATTTGAAAAGTACAACATAAACGACTTCCTCCACAAGGATTGTACGTATGTTTGTCCCTTGCCACCAGATTCCGATGTTCTCAAATCTACACCAACACTCAATACTTTAGACCGCAGGCTCTCAAGGACCGCTGCCGCTTGCACAAGCTGTGCACAAATGACTTTGGCGACTGCAGCTACAACGGCCTCAACCTCTCAAACCGAAGCTCCTATTTATTTGCCTAGAGCGAGGGCAACTTCTAGTGTTCGTCCGTCAAGCCGCAAACAAAGCAATATCTCTGCCACTAGAATCTGTCTGGATTCAGTCCGCATTGACGAAGAACCTGCGGCGGATGCCGACCCTCTACTCTCGCGTCGATCTCCTCCTCCGCCGAATCCCCCGGATGATATCAACGATGATACCCAGGAATTGGATACTTATGGGAGTAATATTGATGTGAACCTCTTGTCTCTTGGACCTGATTCGGCTAGGCCATCTTCTCATCATGCTGATAATGAAGGCAATTCACCGCTGCCATCATCTTCTAGAGGCGACGTTGAGGTGCTCCCCCATGAGGTTCCTTCCCGTGATATTCCTAGTCCACAAGGGAACGACTCTGCTGTATTCGAGCCTTCATCTCAATAGGCACCACAAGCTGAAGGGGGCACGAAGCGGAATGTTGCCATCATCCTACTTTCAGATTCCAGTGACGACAAAGGCCCCAAACCTCTAGTGACTGGCCCATTGAATGTTGATACTCCCGGAGAAGAACGTCCTTTGCGACCAACTCTGATTGAGGCTTCCGACTTCTTTATCAACGCTAATGGAGAAGCCCCGCCCCCCGGAGAGGTTGTGAAGTACAAACCTAGTGGTGATTTTAATCACCATCTGGCGTACAAACGCCAAATGGAGGAGAAGGACAAGCAGGATATGTTGGACCACTTTGAAAAGTCCAAGCGCAGGCAGGCAGAGATGGAGGTTGCTCTTGAAAAGCAGAGGTAGGAGTTTGCTTTGGAGAAGGCGCGGATCGAGGCGACTATTTGGGCTGAACTTCAACTTTAAATGAAGGCAGACCTGGCCCAGATGTATATGAAGAGCCCTATAAATACGGGGGCAACATCATCTGGTCCTCCTCCCCTTGGGGTGCCTATGAACACAAGTTATGCTCGTGTCGAGGATATCTCACGTTCAGAGCTCTCTACTCCCTTGCAACCTTCGGCTGCATTACCTCAGAGCTTGGCGTCTGCTCCTGTTCTTCATCCTTCCTCTATTGATTACCTGCAATAAATTTTGGGGGAAGCACCTGCATACGCGGATGTTACCGACGTGCCGCCTCCTAGCAGAAGCCCTTCTATGGAGTATCCTCAACCTGAGGATACGCCGAGGTTCTGCCTTCACCAGAACTCGCTTCCACTCACTGCTCCCCTTCAATAGTCTGAGAAGTGCGACGTAGATGCCCGCATTGTCAACGTTCATGTGGTGGCTGAGGATGTTTGTATGGTGGAGGAGGATCGAGTGGATAACAAGACGTCACCTGATGGACCTGGAAATGAAGCGCCTGATTCTGATAAGGTTGGCTAGCTATTTTTTTAAAAAAAAATTCAGACTATTTTATGAGTAGCAGCCGTGTATTTTTTGAATGCCTACTCATAGTCTCCAGTAGGTCTTATATGGGTATATTGGTCTGCATGCATCGGATCCATATGAGGTTTAATGTACATAAGGCGGAGTGTACATACTTGTAAAAGCACATTGCTTATTATTTATCGAATTGTTTAACAATTCAATTTTCTTCAATTGTTTTCTCAGATGAGATCAGATGATATTGTTCATCGACCTCTTTCATTGAAGCCTCGCATTGGGAATGATTTACAGAAGTCGCTATGTGGGGGAGAATTGACGCAATCTGTGACACTTCCTTTGCATATTGCTCAATGTCCATTTCATCAGGTAATTTCCATTGACTTTAGTGTGTGTTCGTCTTGTCCCATGACTGTCTGCGGAGGAGTTTGTCCGTTGTCCTCAAGAGGCGGCCACACAAGTGGCTTAATATTATTCTGGATATTAATGGCATCATGTGCAAGACAGAGCATGCCCCTGGGTTGTCTAGATGCTCAGGGAGTCGGGCAGCGTATTCTTGCACCGTCCCTGCGTACATAGGTCTTAAAGTTGTATATACTCGCCCTGGAATTCGTGCGTTTCTGGCGGACATCCGAAACATAATGAACTCTATAGTTGTCTGAAGCTTAATGTGAGCCAAATAAACCGCCCCTAAAGGGTGGCTTATCTTGAACACAAGATCCTAATATGAGGGCCTAGTTCCTTGTGTAACCAATCCTCAGTCCATTCATACACAACTTATACAAGCATGGTGACACATCTCATGTTCACTTAGGTCCCTTGTCGTTGATTAACACCATATTCATTAAAATGAGACAAATCGTGAGATTTGAGACTAAAAGCCTATTACTTCGGACACAAATATCGTGAAAAGTTGTTGCAAACGAAGGCATACATCATGCAGCATATAAGAAACATCCCATATCCAACAGTAAACAACATGATCATTGCGACCCTTCAAAATTACATTATACAGAAACTCTATTAATAGATCGGCAAAGAGAATATAATTCCATCCATAGTCGAAAACAAGTGAGCATAATGCAAATAACCATACTAAAACTTCATTTTCATGACATTGTTTACCAACATAGGTAATCACAATTTAATTTCTATTTATAGTAGTCTAGGATCTATACTACCGTGTCTACAACAAAACAAGAAAGGACTTCTAAAGCATATAAAACTGTTCCTACTTAGGAGTTCCCTCTTCACTAGAAGGAATGGTTGAACCACCTCCTCGTGTCTGCAGAAGTAAGGCCTCTTGTGCTTTCACTTTCGCATACCCAATCATAATTTCCTTCCTCCGAGAATATGGTTTATAGTAATCATCTACTTCCGAATAATTCACGGATTTTTGCACAGGGGAATGACGTGATTGATGGCACTGACCACTACCAGTCCCAGAACCACCACCTCCATTCAAGCGTAGTGACTTCCGACGAATCTGTGAAGATGCGGATCCCAAAGATCTAGGCTTAACATCGAGAGATTCGGTATGCAAACCTGTTGAACGGGATGGAGGATTACTAACTCCAACAATACCTTCAGAACTAGGAAGCCGCCTCCACTTAGCAAGGGTAGGACGGGAAGGCTGGACACGAATAAACGAAGGCGGAATAATCAAGTTGGAAGAGATAGGCTCAGACTCCTTCACCTCGTTTACATCAATTGCACCATTAAGATAGAGTTGCCGTTTAGGAGTGCAATTGCCAATAGGCTCTATAGATGCACACATTCGCTTGAGTGGCGAAGGAGATGCGACACAAGGAATTCCAGCCCTCCGCTCAGGAGGGCTATCAACAACACCATCATCGACCTTCTGTGTAGAAAAGTCCATGATAGCAGAGGCAGCATCGGTTGCAGTGCACATAAGAAATGGCTTCGAATAGTGGGATTGGGAAAAACCTCCAGGAAGCGCCCCAGAGTACTCAGAAAACGAGCCACAATTGGAGGGCGGTTTACTACGATCACTCCTACATGAAGGGATAATGGTAGCCTCCACAACCTGCAAAAGACACACGAGACAAAAGAAGCGATGAGTCAACATAACAATAGTCACAGCAATCCAACGCATGCTCGACCCGAAGATAAATATGAAAGCCCAAAGGAATACAATATACCTAGGATCCATAGTAAACACAACACGCTCAACCAGAGCAAAAACAATAATATTGAAAACAAAGATGAATCCTAAAACCAACCGACAGATGAATAACAACACATAGAGAACAAAAAAAACCACCAGACAAAGTAAATAAACTTGTTGAAGTTGTAAAATATTTATATATTCAAAATGAAACAGAGTATTTACAATATCGATACTAAATTCCTACTATATTACAAAAAAGGAGCCGATGGAACTATGAAGCCGACGAAGAAGAACCATGTGGAATTTCATAGACATAGCCAACGTTCTTGTTTGAGAGCTCCATCCCATCTACAATGTATTTCATGAAAGGACTATTAGGCGCCAACGGCTCAACCCCTATACGATTGATATTAACGTAATCATGTAACTGCCCAACAAGGCATTCAGAAACCAGACGTCGCAGCCAAGGTACAAGTTCCTCAGTAAGGAATTGGTCGTCACAGGCCGCATGTCTCCACGGACGAAGAAATATGGCATTTTCCATATGATTACAAACGCTCTTCTCCGGGCTGTCGTCGATCAGAAGGGTGTTGTCCGAATCTAGGACCATCGACTCAAGTCGTTGCCTAAATAAAATTGATGACAAAGTTTTCAAAAAGATCATCTTGTCCGAATTATTCGGATCCATCAAGAACTTATTGGGCGAGGTTTCGATTCTATCACAGCTCTCCTGACCAAGAACCAGAGCTGGAGAAGACATGTCCAAAAAAAGATACTTTGCAATTTCAACAACAGTAGACTTCTTCATGGAGCTCCAGACGACAATAGAGTTCGTTATGTTTCGGATGTCCGCCAGAAATGCACAAACTCCAGGGCGAGTATATACAGCTTTTGGACCTATGTACGCAGGAGCGGTGCAAGAATACGCGGCCCGACTCACTGAGTCTCTAGACAACCCAGGGGCATGCTCTGTCTCGCAAAGGATGCCATTAATATCCAGAACAATATTAAGCCACTTGTCTGGCCGCCGGTTGGGGACAACGGACAAACTCCTCCGCAAACAGTCCTGGGACAGGACGAACACACACTAAAGTCAATGGAAATTACCTGATGAAATGCACATTGAGCAATATGCAAAGGAAGCGTCACAGATTGCATCAATTCTCCCCCACATAGCGACTTCTGAAAATCATTCCCAATCCGAGGCTTCAATGCAAGAGGTCGATGAACAATATCATCCAATCTCATCTGAGAAAACAATTGAAGAAAGCTGAATTGTTAAACAATTCCATAAATTTATATACAAATGCTTTTACAAGTGTGTACACTCCGCCTAAAGTACATCAAAACTCATATGGATCCGATGCGTGCAGTCCAACAAACCCATATGAGACCTACTGGAAACAATGAGTAGTCATTCAAAAAATACAGGGCTGTAGCTCGTAAAGTAGCCTAAAAAATGAAAAAAAAGAGCTAGCCAACTTGGTCAGAATCAGATGCTCCGTTTCGAGGTCCGTCAGGTGACGGCTCGTAATCCACTCGATCCTCCTCCACCGGACTGACATCCATGGCCACCACAGGAACGTCGATTATGCGGGCCTCTGCGCCGCACTCCCCAGACTGTTGAATCGGAGCGGGGAGAGGAAGTGGGTTCTGGTAAAGGCAGACACCCGGCGTATCCTCGGGTCGAGGATATTCAAAAGGAGGGCTTCTTCTTGTAGAGTGCTCCTCAGAGGGAGCGAACGCAGGTGCTTCTTGAGGAAGAGACTGTTGCTGATCAGGAGAGGAAGATTCGCGAATAGGAAAATTCGGGTCCCTCTGAGATAGTCCAGCCGAAGGATGCAGGGGAGTAGAGAGCCCTAAACCTAAGTTATCTTCGACACGAGGATAACTCGTGCTCACATGCATCTCAGAGGGAGGAGGACCAGATGATGTTGCCCCCGAATTCATAGGACTCCTCACGTACATCTGGGCAAGGTCTGACTTCATTTGAAGCTGAAGCTTAGCCCTAATAGTTGCCTCGATCCGCGCCTTCTCCAGGGCAAACTCCAACCTCTGCATCTCAAGAGTTGCCTCCATCTCTGCCTGCCTGCGCTTTGACTCTTCCAAGCGGTCCACCATATCCTGCTTCTCCTTCATCTCCATGAGGCGTTTGATAGCCAGATGCTGATAAAAATCACCATCAGATTCGTACTTTACAACCTTTTCAGGGGGTGGAGCTTCTCCAGCAGCGTTGACAAAGAAGTCGGAAGCCTCTATCACAGTCGATTTCAAAGGCCATTTACCTACAGGAGTTTGAATATTTGATGGGCCGGCCGCAGGAGGTCTTGGTCCTTCGTCGTCACTGTCCGAAAGCAGAATGATGGGAATATCCCGCATCGTGACTACTTCAGCTGGTGGCGCCTCTTCAGATGAAGGTGCTAAATCAACAGGGGCGTCTCCTTGAATAACAGTGAAAGGGACCTCATTGGGGAGCACCATAATGTCGACTCCAGAGGATGATGGCACCGGTAAATCGCCTGCATCATCAGTATTATGTGATGATGGCCCAGCAGAGTCGGGTCCCAGGGACAAGAGATTTACACCAATGTTACTCCCATACGTATCCAATTCCGGAGTATCATTGTCGTTGGATTCCGGGGGATTCGGCGGAGGAGGAGATCTGCGCGAAAGAGGAGGGTCGGCATCCTCATTTGGTTCGTTGTCAATGCGGACTGAATCCTGACGGAAACTAGAGGATGAGGCCGTTGCAGCAGCAGTCTCCGAAGGCCTCTATGCAGAGCTTGTGCGAGCGGTGGCGGTCCTGGAGGGCCTTCGATCATCAGTGTTGGGTGCTGGTGCGGATTCAAGATCATCGGAATCCGGCGGCAGTGGACGACTAACATACGCACAATCCTTATGGAGGAAGTCGTTTATGTCATACTTCTCCAATTTTTTCGCATTGTGCTTGTATAAATTGCGATAGTCTTTGTCCACGAGACCGTAAAATGATGTTCCAAACATCTGCGAATGACAAAAATAGTGAGTCAAACTAAATACCAACGAAATTTAGAAATGGAGATGTAAGCATACGAGTTATTCTCGACACGAGAATAAACATTTGCTAAGCATAACAAGATGTGGCATAATTCAGAGAACCCGAAATCGGAATAATGTGAATGAGTGTTTTATCGGGTTTATCCTCGACCCGAGGATAAACTAGGAAATGAAGGAGATCAATTACCTTACTCGCCAGCAACAGCTTGGAGCCACAAAAGACACCGAAAACTCTGCTCCCGGGCTTGCTGAATGCGGATAGGAGCTCAAGGTAGAACTCCATCCGCAACTCGTAGCCGTGAACAGCGAAGCATGCCTCCAAATACTTGTTTCTTTCGGTGTAGTATGGAGTATCGGCGGCAGAGTAATTCAGATAAACCTTCTTCAGTAGCGCCGAAGAATCGGGATGGTCGTCTCGAATAAGGAACAGCAGGTACACCTAAGTACACTTCGACCTCGATGTCCCCATGTTCAGTCGCTCGAATGTGGATGGCATGTACCTCGACGGAAGGCACACATACTTCGACATCCTCCTCTCCGCATATTTTTCAGCTTGCACCGCTCGCTGCTCAGAAGAGGTTATCCACACCCAAACAGCCGGAGAGTTCAAAGTGGGTTTGCTTCTCTGCGTCTTTAAGGTCTTCAAAAACTCCGAGAAGTATGGCTCATCTGATGAGTCCTCCTTCGAAGACCACCCAGGGACTTGTCGAAGGTCAAGGAGACCAAGCGACCACTCTCTGTCTTCCGCACGAGGGTCAAAGTAGTCGCCAAACTCCATTTTCTCTCCATCAAAATCGCGGAGCTTGGCTGGTCCAACAACGGGGTCGATGTGGCTCTTGACGTACAAAAACTTCCGAAAGAATGGAAACACGTTCGGAAACTTCTCCACCAACTGAGATGCTCGCTTTAGCTTCCCGGCATTTGTAAGCCTCATGGAGAAGAACTCCTTGTCAGGCCAGACAAGGAGCATATTGTACGTCACAGAAGACAGGCAATGTTCTTGCTTCCACGCCTTCCACACCTCGTCGTTTGTGGACCCGTCTGGCATCAAAAACTTCAAGGAAGGATCTATTGCGATCAATTCCTGAAGGACAATGCGCTTTCTCTTCCGGCGATCTGCCCACTCCTTGTAGTGATAGCAGGACCCGTGAACAACGCCTGTCCGCCGGAGCGTGACTTTTAGATACCCATTCGGGCCTTCACTGTCCACGAGGTAGGTGAACAGATCCCGTAAGTCCTTGTCGGAGAGGTGGCCCAACCTCTTGAAAAATTCACGATGAATGGGAGAGGCTCTGAAATTTTTAGCCTCATTATACATCACCATCGTGTCTGGGTTGATAATCTCGCCTTTTGTGTGCTTGTCGAGAAAAGCTTCCCACAGCTTGAAAACGTCATCAGGCAATGTGATCACCTTGATCTCATTCGTGATATCTGACGACTTGTTCACCTGCTTCCCTTCCTTCGTAGGGTCGATGTTTTGGAAGCGGTTGACAATTAACTTGGAGAATAACTGCAGTTCAGGAAACCCAAGCATGTCAAATATCTAAACACATTCTAGGATGATAATGAAGACATGCATGAGGGATATAATGGTAGTTGTTATGAATCATGAATTATCCTCGAGTCGAGGATACATTCTAACTGAAATCTTACCGAGTATTTCTCCTGGTCAAATACGGCACCATTGCCACGAGTTGAGCCCTCTCCTTGCTGGTAACTCGGTCGGCCCGAGTTGAGCCAAATTCTTCGGCAACTCAAGATCTGGTTCCCCCATGTTGGCTGAGCGTGGTCCAGGTAGTTGGTGTCGTTGTAGAATTTGGAAATCCTCTCCAACTTCAGAGGATCTGTTGACCAAACTACATACGCGTCCCAACGCTGCAAAACATTTCTTCGATTCTCACTGCATTTTTCGATATTTTGCAGAGGCCTAGAGGCTTCCACGCTATGCTGTCCATTGATAAGCATGAACTTGCCGTTCTTAATATTGTCCCATGACGTCGGCTGCCGCTGAAGAGGCTCACCATCGTCATCGACTGGGCAAACACAGATCTTCTGGCATTGTCCAATTTTGCCAAGTTGTACGAGGAAGTCCATGGTGCTTGACACGATGCCCTCTTCCATTCCCCGAATGACGTATTGGGCTTTCGCAACGACGCATTGCTCGATTCCAATCCCATATGTTGAACTATCGAACGGGAAGCAACCCTTGCACTCTTCCCAGAACACGTGCTGCGATTCGGTGACCGCCTCAAAATCCACCTGCGGATCGTTGCGGGATTTATTTGGAGTTGCTGCCCGTGTAATGGTTGAGGTCGAGCTTCCACCAGCCGTTGACTTTCGTTTTTTCGAGGAGGGCTCTCCAGCCGTTGCATTTGTTGTCGAGGGTCTTCTGGGCGGAGCACGGCTTGAAGTTTGAGGTGCATATGAGCCTGATGGATTGGTTGCACCGGCACCAGGAGTGCGAGCACGACGACGTGCAGTGCCTTCGACAGGAACCAACCGAGCTTCAAATGCTGTAAGGAGTTGATGGATTCGAGCTAATCGCCTATTGACCTTGACAGCATCATCGTTAGTCCAGGGCAGGTACTTCTCGAACGCCTCTTTTAGCGATCCTTGCCTGTTTCGAACTACAGATTTGAGCAACTCCGTGAAGTCGAATTGCCCGTATTGCAAACCCACTTTGACAACAATGGAATGGCAGTGGGGAAGATCAGCTCCTGCATCATCGAATGCTTGAACTCCGAGCACAATATACTCGTTATGTTGCTGCTCGACAAAGGTCACTCTCTCCCTGCGGTTCAAAAGCACGTAAGGGGTACTGTCATTGACCTTGATCGTAATTTGCACAAACTTCCCGGATTTGGAGAACGACCATGTTTGCACTGTATCTTGAAACTCCCACAGTGTGCCATAGTTTTCTACCACGTCGTCGATGAAGGGGGAGTGATTGAGTGGATTTTTAAACAACTCAATGAAATACCTCTCCGCAAAATAATCGTAGTCGTCGACAATATCCATTGGGGCATTGGCCATCTGCAGAATCCCACACCACATGGATATTAGTATTCACATTGTGACTTATCCTCGAGTCGAGGATAGAAATTCTCATACTTCGCAAGTTACATTAGATTGTGAGTCCTGGTATTCTCGATCGGGTATAACATCTAGCGTAACTTGGCTGAAGCAATGGATTCCCGAGTTCTTTATTCACGAGTCCTAGAGACAATTATAATGGGGCGTTGATTTTATTTTGATTTTTAAGCCGTTTATCCTCGACTCGAGGATAAACGAGGGACCAGAATGGAATCATTCTTGGTGCCAAGTATGAAAATTTGACGGGCAAGTATATTTCACAAAAAATTTAGTGACCGAGTACAATCATGCATGATTTCTTGTCCAATTTGTTATTAAATATTCACCAGTTTATCCTCGGCTCGAGGATACTATACATTTTGTCATGGTTTCCTCTTGCATTTATTCTCGAGTCGATGATAAATTGGTCGAAATTCAACCACATAATGGACCAGAAACCATCAATGAACCATGGCAACAAGTTTATGCTCGGTTCGAGAATAAACGGCTTCCAGTATTGGCTGTTTTTTTACAAACTACAGCTCATTGCAATAAAATTGCAGACAAACAAACATACATACAAACAAATTAGCATTACAAACTTTCAAACGATGGTGTCGGGCACTTCTCCACTCAGGCACGTTTACAATGTTTTAGACAGAAAATCAGATGCAGCTTGAAACACAGAATGCAGAATTGTGAAAGTTATCATAAACTTACTTGGAGTGTGTGCAAATATTGTAATTGTAAGCTCAGAATCTGATCGCAATTGTCGTGCACAAGCAAAACCCTAGCTTGCGTGAAACTAAATCCAAAACTTCCAATCTCCAAAACCTAAACTGTTGAAACACTTTGCAAATCACTACCAAAACCCTCGCTTCAGTGAAACTTAATGCAGAACTTTCAAACGCTAAGCGCTGAAAATCACAAACACACCTCACACTCCTCAAACCTAAGTGCTGACAATAACAAATACACCTCACACAACTGAAACCCCAATCGCTGACACTCACGAAACACCTCACAAAATACTTCACAGATCACAGACCTCAAAGACGAATACTCATGAAACCCTAAGCGTTGACAGCCACACACACACCACACAAACAAACCTCACACAAACAAACCTCACACAAACAATAACATAGAGACCTCACAGACACGCTCTCACACACCACACAGAATCACACACACCTCACACACACACACGCACACCTCACACACACGTACACCTCACACACACACGCGCACACACTCTTAGACACACCTCAAACACTCATGCAGAAGCTATACAATGACCCTCACGAACACACTCACGCTCACGCTATCAAACAGAGGAAGCAAGCGAAGAGAGAGGGAGAGAAGGGAGAGAAGGGAGAAAAAGCGTGTCCTGGAAATGAGCGCGAGAGCGAGAGAGAGAGAGAGAGAGAGAGAGAGAGAGAGAGAGAGAGAGATGGGGAGGTGTCACGCCCTTATTCACTCTTGAAAAAGTGAAGGGATTGGCGGCTCTTCATCTTTTCCCCTCCTTTCGAGACGAAACCAAACCTAACTTTAAAGCTAAGCGGTAGATGAATGTCCAATTATTTATATTTTAGAAACTATATCAAAATGACGTGATGCTTCAATTTAATTTTCGGTTAATGAATGTTCGTGAACTGGAATGAATATGGGACGTTTTCATCCGTCAATTTAATTGTACTTTGAATGATTTGAAAACTACCAACTTTGGCATACTCTTGCATGATAAAAATGTATTCTAAATTAGTTTCTTTGGGAAGTACATAAAAATTTTACTTGGTATAAACGTATTTAGAATCTTTTAATTTTTAAAATCATCGTAAATAATATTAATTTTTCATTACTATTGTATTGTTAATTTCAAATCTAAATATTTTTTTAATGGTAACATTGTAAACATTTATTAGAGTCATTGTTCATCAAATTAAGAATTTTTGAGTGGATCTATATAAAACTACATTTATGTGGCTTTTTTGTTCCGATACGTGTTAATTTCATGCCGTAAATTGTAAGTTTGTAATAATTTTTCAAAGTGGTCCACATATTGCATTTCAAGTTTAAAGTTGCAATTGTCCATTAACAATTTCTTACAACTTATGATACACAATACAAACATACCAAACCAATGAAATTTTATTTTAGTCGTTCTTAAAAAAAAACTACATGTATTTGATTTACTATAGTTTTATATAAGCAATCCTAAGAAACACAATAAGACTTAAGTCACTAGATAAAAAAGACATAAAGAATTACAAACACCATGATCCATGAATACTTTTCAAATACATCATATTACACTATACAATTTAGTGGTTATATCAATTTTATACCATTTTCTAATTTTCCAATACATTGCAATTGACTTCTACTTATAAATGGAAAGTTTATCCTCGAATCAAGGATAACCTCTAATTAGAAAGTCATCAAATTGCATGATTTTGCTCAAACATACCAAACCAATGAAATTTTATTTTCGTCGTTCTTAAAAAAACTACATGTATTTGATTTACTATAGTTTTAAATAAGCAATTTCGCTAATTCCTTGTCCGGTGGGCATGGTCTTAGCAATGGAACGAACAGACACTTTATTCACGCCGGTTTCCTTCGAGAACCGGCGTTCTTCTTCTTCTTCTATATAAGCAATCCTATAAGACTTAAGTCTCTAGATAAAAAAGACATCAAACACCATGATCCATGAATACTTTTCAAATTCACATCATATTTTAAATTTATGAGTATTTATTTAAGTCTTATCTTTTTAATCAAGGTTAAATCTGTTTGCGTTATATACTTTAGAAGAGGTTTATATTTCCTCATTTCTTTCCTATTTTAGGCCTCTTTGACATGAATATTCTATCTTTTATTGCTTTAATGAATGGAAAGTTAAAAAATTATAAATTTAGTAAAAAGACTTCTAGATACTTTTCATATATTCTCTTCAAAACTGTTATTTCACTCAAACTTGTTAAGATTTTATAGTTTCTCCATTGTTTGAAATCGATTAAGCATTTAGCATTTGATCTTTGATGGCTTTCATTTACTTCACAGGAATGCTAGGTTGTGAGCGGTGAAAAATGCTCAATGAGCGGTGGGACGTGAGCGATGAATTGTCGGAAATTCCTGGCCCTGCTTTTGTAGAAACCTAATGATTAACTGTGGAAATTAGGCTCTAGAGTACCCAATATCTGTAGAAAATTTAGTGTCATGTTGCCTATTTCCGTGGAACTTTTGTAGAAGTAGAGCCTATATCCACAATTGAAATCTGGATTATCTTATCTTGTTTTTGAATATGCATTAAGATTTCTTTTCCTTCTATATTTAATTTTTAGATAAATCACATTTTCATAACAATTAAGTAAGTTCTATTCTATGATTAATTTGTTTACTAAAAATAAATGCAGCGTGAGAAATGTTTAAGAGCTAGAATTACAACACTTACAAGTTTAGAGTTGAAATTGATTAAAAGGAGATTCATCCAATATTTTTTGAACATCATTCATCCGCCTCAAAGCATTTTAACTGTTATTGATTTATTCTATATCTTATACTTAACCCCAACAACAATCGCTGGGGCCCCCAGCAATAGCTGTTGGGGTCTCAACAACAGCTGCTAGGGTCTGCCCAACTAATTTCAGCCCCCAAACATAGCTTTTTTGGAGTGGATGGAGGCCTAATTCATGTCCAAAGTACACAAGAATTGGCTCACTTATTATTTGGCTATGTTTGAAGAGGATCTTACGGTTACTTTTTGAATATTTTTCTCTCATTGAGCTCTACATGGAATTTAATTTTGAGGGATTTTTGACTGTATTTCAGCATTTCGACCCCCCAAGGACGTTTAGGGGTTAATGTTAAATTGTATTTGGATTGAAAATATGTTTGAAAAAGTAAAACTAGATTCGAATTTGGAGATGGCAAAGAGCACCCTTAGGTTTAGGGTTAAGGGTTTAGTATATATGAAGGGGCTAGTTTTTAAGTTATATATAAGAAATATGCTAGTACATTACACCAATTATTTGCCATGTGAATAATGTGAATGCTACGTGGAAATTGTTCAAATTTTTGGATTAAAACATTGATAAGTTTGTAATAAACTTGCTTTAAAAAATGGGTCCATTTCAATCATGGGTGACTATGAAAATCTACAAAAGTACAAATCAAACTCATCTTGCCATTGCGGACCATTATCGTTCTAGGATTCGAACCGGAGACTGCAAAGAATTTCAATAGTTTACTTCACGTCAGTTATAATGTGAACTATCTCCTTGCTTATCTACCTTTGTAGAACCACTTAACGTGATCAGAATACTTCAATATTACTTAACCGCAATAAAAGTTCCTCGAAATTGCATACCAAAATCAATTCTAAACTGGTGATTATAGTGTAATGAGTAACCAAGGAAACAAATATAATACTTGAAGTTTCTATGCCCGTGGACACCTGATTATGGCATCCTTCATCTTCTTCAGCCTGTCCTTAAAAGCTACTCTAGAAATGTACGGTTGCCCAAATCGACATGGTGTTCACCAGCAACAACACGCATGTTACGGCGAAATCTTAGGTTTAGGGTTTAGGATTTTATAGTTTTAGAATTTTTAAGTTTTTAGGATTTACAGAGTTTTTAAGGATTTTTAGGGTTTCTAGGGTTTTAGGATTTAGGGTTTCTAGAATTTTAGGGTTTTAGGGTTTAGGATTTCTAGGGTTTATAGGGTTTAGGATTTCTAGGGTTTATAGGGTTTCTACTTAAAAACCTCATGTATGACTTGATAATTTATGGACCTGCTTAAAAACCTCATGTATGATTTGATAAAAAAAATTTAATATACTTCACTTATACATTTTAAAAAAAATGTGCCTATACGACAAATGTTTTTCTTGAACTTGACATTGCACTTGATTTTTCAACCTGGTCCACAACTTGTTTTTCAAATTTAAAGTTGCAATTGTCAACTAAAAATTTCTTAAAACTTATGATACACAATACGAACATACCAAACCAATGAAATTTTATTTTAGTCGTTCTTAAAGAAAACTACATGTATTTGATTCACTATAGTTTTATATAAGCAATACTAAGAAACACATTAAGACTTAAGCCACTCGAGAAAAAGACATAAAGAATTATTGACAGTGCAATGATCCATGAGTAGTTTTCAAATTCACATCATATTACACTATACAGTTTAGTGATTTAAAAAATAAATTTATTCCATTTTCTAGTTTTCAATACATAGCAATTGACTACTAATTATAATCAAAAAAATTATCCTCGAATCAAGGATAACCTTTAATTAGAAAGTCATCAAATTGCATGAATTAGCTCAAAGAAAGTTCGTTTTATATTTAAAGATTGTGAACAAAATTAATCATTTTTCCCCTTCTTCGTCAACTTTGAAGAACAAATATGTGTGTGATATAAGTCCGGTGGACATGGACTTAGCGGTGGATCAAATAAACACTTTATTCACGCCATCTTTTGAACTAGAGTTCTTCTTTTTCTTGTGTGTGACAAAAAACATTTATCAACTTACTTAAATATAATCTAAAGTTGATTAAAATTTTGATTTTTTATCAATGAAACGAAGAAAGCCTAAATGAATATACAACTTTTTTTAAAAACCAAATTAAATTATCTTCAATTCTTATTTGAAAACAATATCAACACAAATTATATATGTTAAAACTTTTAATATTCCAAGAGTTATATTCTTGAAAATGATTCTCATTTTACAAGGCTTATTTTAAAAAAAACCCTTTTTTTACCCTAAAACTAATGTAGCAGATTATTGTTTATTTTTATTTTTATTTTACATATGAAACCAAATATGACTTTCAGTTTTTTATTCATTAGAAAATTGGATTTTGTCAAAACGAATCTCATTTTGTCTTATTCGGGTTGGTCGCATTTCTAAATTGAATTGACTCGACAACTTAAAAAGGTCACCTTAAAAGATGTGCCAAAAATACATTGTTTTCCCGCCCAAAAATGCCGCCGTTGGAAAAAGTCTTTCAAGTTTCCCGCCCTCCTCCGTTTTTTGTGCACCGAAGTCCATCACGACATTCTATTTTTCCCCTGGAAATACTCATTTCGAACTCTTCCCTCTCTAAAGCTCTCTCTTCCTCGCCTCCGCTTCCACTTCTATGCTTCAGCTCTTGCCTTTGCTCAGTAAGATACTCACCTGGTTTTTATTGTTCCAGGTCGTTTTTTGGGACATGAATGTTTTGGATAGTTTTTTAGGGCAGGAGTGTAAGTGAGTCTGTATTTCTTATGTGGTTGTATTTCTTGCTCGTTGGTTGAAATCATATTCATTTCCTATTTGCCTGTGTCGCACAGGTCATTTCAATGTTTTCTACTCTACTTTCTGTGCAAGAGTACAGGTCTCCCCATCGCACGTTATTAAGTGATATTGACCACTTTCGCGGTTCTTGTTTGTCTCTAAACTAAATCTCTATCTGTGACACTCCGCATATTACGGAATCACTGTAGCACTATTATCCTCGGATCGAGGATAACCTGAACTCACATAATCGAATCAAATCCATCACTAACGGGACATTATTTTTAAAGTTTATCCTCGACTCGAGAATAAATATCCAATATCTCTTGACCGGACTATGAGGTGGTGAATGCCAATGTTATACATTCTTTTCTATGCTACAGATTTCTTTCGCATGTCTATCCTCGGGTCGAGGATAACTCACTGAGGTATTGTGCTGTTTGTTCCATCATAAAAAAAGATTGGTTACTAGCCATTTCAAATTGATGGAGATTATTTAACAAATCCGAATTTTGATAAATGAATTTCTGAATGCTGATCTTCGTTTGAAATGTTCTGTACATTTGGTGTGTTCACTCCGGGTTTAATCAACAATGTGTTGTTATAACTGACTGTTGAATCATTGTACAACTCCCTAATTCAATGTTGAAATACTCAATATCTGAAGTTATCATCGTGTCGAGGATAAGCATTTCTTATTTGTATCTCTCTCCTCTGATCGGAGCCGTCATTTACATATTTTCCAATATCCCTTGATTACTAAACCTCTGTCCTTTTTCTTGTGATATCTTGAAGATGGAAGAACGCTCATATAATGGTGTAGTTCGAGTTCCACCTACGTTACCTCCAGGTGTTGCTGCATGTGAGGGCATTCCTCGCTCATCGTGGTTCTCAAAGCGCGTTATCCTTCGAAACACATCTGGTGCCGATGTTGCAGTTGGACTTTGCCAGAGTGTTGATTCTGGATTTGTTCCTGAAACTGGTGGTCGACCACTTGGAGATGATCATGTTGCTATTCTAATCGCTGAATGCTTAGACGAGAATGAAATTCCATTGAATTGGATATTTGCCCTCCGAGCATGGCCAACTCGACAAGTCTTTCTTTGTAATGTGAGTTTGTATGACCAAGAACAAACTAGCATTTTCAATGCAGCTCTTAAGGTATTTTGTCGCGGACCAAGAGTAGGCGTTCCACAATACGAAACCACTCGTCACAAGGTAGTGGATCCTCGACCAAAGAAGGAAGTACTCCTTACTTCACAATCAATCAACTCTGTTGCAAGCACCGTCTGTTGTCCAAGAAATTGTACTCAACGATTTCCACGGTGTTCAATTTCTGTGCTTCGCTCCCAAGTTTACCGTGACATTGGAGGTGTTTTCTTTCAGAAACATGTTTGGCTTGATGTACACAGGCAGATCCACATGGATTCCAATGGCAACCATGTGGTGACGCTTGATGGAATTGATGTATGCCAAAATGCATGGTGTACTATCATGGGGGTTAGTCGAGCCACATTCTACCGGTACAAACGAGAGGCAAAGGATGGGATTCGGGCAGGGGCACATGGCAATACTGGTTCAAAGAAGCCTCGGACTCATACTCTACAGGCAATTGCTACTCTGCATGATATACTTGATGATGCTGCCGATCATAGTCCTAATAAGACAACTACACTTGGCACTGGGGAGAAGGTCGTCTCCAAACACCTTCCTGCCTCTTTTCAATGGAGTGGAGTGTTGCCCAAAGTGAATGAGGTGAATTCAAGATTTGGCCTCAAACCAATATCTTTGTCTGGTCTTAGTCGAATTCGAAGCTCTGAGTTTGAACAATACTCTACGAAGAAGCCTGGTGACAACTTTGCCCGCTGCGGAAGATGCGACCAACTCAAGCAATTAAAGAAGGCTTGTAC
Source organism: Bryoerythrophyllum caledonicum (assembly GCA_963971425.1). Lineage (NCBI taxonomy): Eukaryota > Viridiplantae > Streptophyta > Bryopsida > Pottiales > Pottiaceae > Bryoerythrophyllum > Bryoerythrophyllum caledonicum. The sequence goes on from OZ020514.1 coordinate 46,223,356, forward strand.
ACGGGGGTCCTCCTCATACAAAATGTGGGAAGTCAAATTGCAGTTACATCAAGCCTCTCAACAGACTCCTCGCATTTTATATTATGAGAACCGGAAGAACTCGGAAGAAAAACCTGACGAGGTTGTGTGCATCATTCATGATAAAATGGATCATAGCAAAACCGCATCACCTCATTTTTCTCACAAGAATAAAGCGACGGAGTCCTTCATGAAGCTGCCTGTGGCCGTAACTGGAATGATTGCTCATGGACATGGAGATGTTCGTTATGCCCATTATAGTCTTGACATCTTCCCCACAGACTCGAACCACACTATTGGATCCATTGCAAAGTTACTTCGGGACTTAGAGAGTCCACCGGTGTATTCTTCTCGTGAATTATTTACGAGTGGGAGAGCTTCTCCTCTCTCTGAGGCTGTGCTTGCGGATGCTAACGTGTGTCTTGGATCCCTCGCTGCTCCACCAGTTGAACCTGTTCCTGCGAAAGAGTTACCACCAATTCTCCAAATGCAGTTAGATAATGCCACAGGGGACAATAAAAATAGATTTGTGTTCGTTTTTTTTCCCTTCTTGTCCATATGGGTATTTTCCGTGAAGTGTATGTCAACTTCTTACTTGTTGGTCATACTCACGAGGATATTGACGCAATGTTTGGGAGATGGAGTTCCAAACTCAAATCAAATAGCTATCCAACGATTCCACTCTTGATGAAATCATTCATGGATGCTGAGAAAGTGCCAGTTATTCCACACCTCATTGAAGAGGTGCCCGATTTCAAGGGCTTTTTAGAAGGATATTTGTGCATTGGCAAAGAGGCCCTTACAGGTCACACTAAGGGCCAACAATTCAAGTTTTACAAGGGCTCTGATGGATTGCCAAAGATGCAGTACAAAATTCTTTGTACGGATAGGGATTGGTTGCCTGAGGAGGATGGAGGAATCCAGCTGTGGAAAGTAACGGAAGATGGTAGGCCAATTTTGCCTCGTGGACAGCCGATTCCTCTCATTCCGCGACGTCATGAGAATTATGATGAGGTCCTGAAGGGTATCTCTGGGTTTCTAAGTCTTTGGGAATCTATGGCTAACGAGGATCTCTCGGGTGAATATAAGAGGAAGAACGAGCATATTATGTACTATTGGAGAGGTGTTAAGGCTTCTCTCGAGGTGCCTTTGGAAGAATCGGCTCTCCTACGAGAGGGATTTTGGCCACTATCTAGATATGCTCCATCCATGGTGGATGAATATGAGATTGATGGGTCGTTGAGGGAGGAATATGCAGAGGACCCTCCATTCATTGGACAACGACGTCATTGTCCCCCTCCATCGTTTCGGGTTGGTAGAGATGTGTACGAGGGCTATGTACTTGCGGTGCGTTCAGCTGATGGAGATTTGCGCCCATTTTGGATTGCCTTGGCATTGACTAATCCACATCCGGATCGTGAACATTCTCATGAGATTAAAGTGCAATACTTCAAACCTGCATCCCAGCGTCATGTGGACTTGGAAACGTACCAAGGGTGGGATTCTAATCATGGGAATAATTGGGTTGAAGAGACTGAATCTGAACCAATCTGGGTGTATACAGATTGTATTTTAACGGCTTGGAAGCCTAGGTTGCGTGGAAACACAAGCTCCTCTAGATTAAAAATTCCAAAATCACAGGTGGACATAATCAAGGCATCTTTAGCTGAATTATAGATTTCAAAGGAGTTTGTGGTTTTTGGGGACTGGAGTTATTTTACCAATATAAAATGGAGGGGGTGCATGTTCTTTTTTTATTTTTTGTTCATCCGTTCTGGGTATCCTATTAAGTATGTAGTGAACTTGTATCTATAGGATGGAATTGTAGACTTTGAATGTGCGCATAGCATATTTGTAGATGGAGTTAGATTAGTGTTTGTAGTTACATGTAGTAATGTATTGTGTTGCTTTCAATATTATACAAGAGAGGCGGGAATTTTGTTACATCATTGATCTATAAATGGCGGTCCACATTGTGAGTGTCAGTAATTGTACATTTATCCTTGATGCATCGATACTTTCTATAGATAGCAATTATTGAATGGATTGCTACAATACATGCTAACTTTTCGACGCTACTAGGTATTTCAACGACCTTGTTGTTTGGAAATAGTATAATCTCTTGAAATTGGTAATTAATTCTTTTTCAAATGAAAAGGTATGCATTCAAGGTGGAATTTAAATGAGTGTATATGTGTTATAATTTTAAATAAGTCCAATTTTGGATTCATCTACTTAGAGGGGTTATCAAATTTATTGCCGCTTCTATTTTCCATCGTAATTTTATTCTCGGAATGATTTTTTTTGGATATATTAGTTTTACTTAGATAATAGGCTCCATATCTAGGTACATTTTTTATAATCTATTACCTTTACACACACAATTAAATATGATATTCAATTTCATACAAGATGAATTCAACAATCCATGATACGGCTAGATTATTTAGCATTTTCAATCGAGATTGAGTCTCAATTTAATACATAGTCTCAAGTTAATGAAATTATAAATTGACTATAAAAAGATACCATGATAAATTGAGACTCTGAAATGTCTCATTTTAATGAATATGGTGTTGATTAGTGAGGTGGTGACTTAATCCAGCCTTTTGATTGAACCCACCTTTGAACAAGTGTAACTTTTGCTCTAGGGCTCCGAATGCATTGTTTCCAACTATTATGGGTTCAATTCAGCATTCCGAACTTGATTAGACCCTTAATGATCAGTTTCAGGCTTAGGTGTGACCCTGGAACCAGTTGGCAGCAGACAAGCTTCCCTATTTTCTACAAACTTATAATCCTAATTATCTCCTTGACTCTAACTCCGATTCTTATGTTTGTTTTCATTATTCTTATTAGTTTTTTGTGCTTAACATGAGGGCAACATTCAATCAACCATGCGACTCAATCATGAACTCATAACCAACGACCAGCAGTGCATACTCAACATATAAGTTTATTCAAGATCGTGCACCACATTCCTACGCATATACCACATCCATTCACACAAGAATCCACTCCAGCCTTACTAAGAATGAGCCTCCAGCTGTGTTCACTTACTAATGGCGTTTTAATTGATTGTTTAGTTGAATATATAGCAAACCCTAATTCTACCAAAAAATTGGCAGCGCTTCCGTGTGGTTTTTGTATTTAGAAAATTAGGTTTCACGTCATACACAAGGAATTTAAGAGGTCCGAGGGAGAAGAAGGGCTCCCTGATTTAATTCAGTTCACCCTCCATCCTTAGCCTTCAAACTGCTCACTCTAACTCTCGTGACCTTGCTCCAGCTCGTATGATCTTCTTCCTCTTGTTCGTCGTGCTTGCTCACTCCAGCTCGTGTGATCTTCTTCCTCTTGCTCGTCGTGCTATCTTGCTCCAGCTCGTGTGATCTTCTTCCTCTTGTTCGTCGTGCTTGCTCACTCCAGCTCGTGTGATCTTCTTCCTCTTGTTCGTCGTGCTATCTTGCTCCAGCTCGTGTGATCTTCTTCCTCTTGTTCGTCGTGTGATCTTGCTCCAGCTCGTGTGATCTTCTTCCTCTTGTTCGTCGTGCTTGCTCACTCCAGCTCGTGTGATCTTCTTCCTCTTGTTCGTCGTGTGATCTTGCTCCAGCTCGTGTGATCTTCTTCCTCTTGTTCGTCGTGCTTGCTCACTCCAGCTCGTGTGATCTTCTTCCTCATGTTCGTCATGTGATCTTGCTCCAGCTCGTGTGATCTTCTTCCTCTTGTTCGTCGTGTGATCTTGCTCCAGCTTGTGTGATCTTCTTCCTCCTGTGATCTAACCTAATCTCGTTCACCAGTTCGGGGCCGGGGCTTCCGGCTCTCTCCCCACACAAATTCAGTCTCTCCCCTGTTCTCCCTCTTCCTACTCCTCGCACACTAGCCGAATGAGGCTTCTCCAGGGGGTAACCCCTCAACCTTTGCTCTCCTTGAGTTCTCAAAGAAGTTCCCTGCCGCCTTTGGCCTTCTTCCATAAATGGCTTCCTTCTTACAAAACCTACTAACCCTATGGCTCCTAATTCCGTGCCACCCTTGCATTTAACAAGAGTAGGTGTCCCAGTAACCAAGGAATATCTAAATCTAAACATTAACTCCATGCCACATGGGTGTGCATGATCTCAATAAGTGAGCTATTAGCTAATTTCCAAGGAGGCTAAATCTAATTTAATCTACCTAAATTGAATCCCCTTTGCTTGGGGTAATTCCTAATTTTACTTAGCGAGTGATGAGGGGGTTGTCCAAGCCTTTTGGACCTTTCCCACTATTTTTTTAAGGGCTTTTAAGCCTCTTCTTTTCTTTTCTTCCCTTCACCATCATTTCTCTTCTTCTTTCATTTTTTTGGTTTCGTGATTTCTTCATCGTGATCAATTGGGATCCACGATTTGGTAGGAGGTAAATTCTTCTCCATCACTAGGGCTTTTAATTTTATTTTTTCTATTGTTTTTTGTCTTTTTTGTCTTTTCTTCATTTTTTCCTTTCTATTTTTTTTTTTGGCTAACTACCTAAATTCCGCGATTGCCAATAAGTGGTTCCTAGTTAAGGAATTAGCGCATGGAAGGCTATTTAGCTATTTTGATCAAAAGACCACGAGCTAACCAATGGGATAACCCATTTTCACCACTTATTAGCCTTAATGGACCTGATGTAAGGTCTAGTCATCACCGTGAGCCGTTTTTGCGGCTCACACATGGCGGCCATTTGGGACAACTCGAAGAGGCAGAGAACCCACTCTTGTTCATGGGCACACGGTCAAGACCCGAGTAGCCATCCATAAACGTATAAAGCTCATGACCACCTACTTTCTCTAAGATGGTGTTGATAAATGGCAAGGGGAAGTGATCTTTTTGGGTGTGGTGGTTGAGTTTCCTATAGTCAATGCACCCCCGTAGCTTCCCATTTTTATTTTTAACCAACACCATGGGGGAGACCCAATCGAATATCTCCACGGGTTTAATGAACCCCGCCTGGAGTAGCTTCTCCAATTCGGCTTTGACAATGAGCTGTAGGTTAGGATTCATACGCCGCTCCTTTTGTCTAATGGGAGTAGTGCCTAGGAGAAGGGGGATGTGATGTGTAACCGCCGAGGGAATGCCCTTGAGGTCCTTGTACGACCATGCAAAGATATCCCGAAACTCGAGCACTAGTGACTTGTACTTCGCCATCTCCTCTTTGATCAATCCAACCCCCACTTTTATCCTATGCTCTTCTTCCTCCTCATGAGAGACTACCATCAACTTCCAATCATCGAGATGTATGTGTGGTTGTTGAGTAGGTCCCTTATATCAGTCATTTGGAACTTGGGGGTACGTTGCCCCCGAACTGCTAGCTAGGATACCGGTGGACGTCCTCCTAAAGTGGAGAGATGGGTTGAGAGGGCCCTCATCAATTAATACCTTCAACTCCATCCCTTGGGTGCCATCGATGTCCACTCCGAACACTGCTGCGGGTTCTAGGTTATCTAGGAGGGGAACCAGGCCTACTTCCATCTTGGGTTCCACTTCCATCAACTCACCATCCATGAAATGCACGGGCATCTCCTCATCCGCGCTCGAGGTAGGGTGTTCTTTCAACCACTCTACAAACTCACCGCTAGGGACCCACTCATAAAGGCCCGGTCCCATGCTTTTGAATGGCATTACGTGGGCCTTCGAGGGTTGGGCTCGATCCACTGCCTTGTGGGGCGCAAACCTCACCTTTTTGGGAGGCTCCTTTGATAGAACCTCTTGTGATTCATCCTCCGACGAGCCCATGCAACCGCGGCATAATCCTAGCCTACTTGGTTGGATATGGATTGTAGTAGGGTTCTCCGGTGGACCATAGGTGATGTTTGGTTTTGGTCCCCCCATTCTACCGTGGCATTGGCAATCCGCAACCAAGGCCTACCTAGTAGCAAGGGGTATGCCTCCTTGTTGGAGTGCATTCGGATGACTTGGAAGGTGAGGGAATATTCTACCCCCCCCGTGGTAACTTTACAACCACTAATCTGACCTAACGGGGCCTCCGAGCTTTGATTAGCCATGTTGATGATGTACGGTGAAGGTTCTGTGATGTCAAGGCCTAGCTTCTCCATGGTTGAGAGGGGCATGATGTTTAAACCACTACCTCCGTCCACTAGTACATTGGGCACTACCTTGTCTACGATTGAGACCTCGATTTGAACCGCCTTGACTTCAATGTTGGGGTGTGCACTTTTAACACGAGCCGCCAACCTAACCCTTGCCTTAGGTCGTCGCTTCACTAGGGTGCCCGACCTAAGGACCTTCCTCATGGGTGGGGATACCTCCTGTAGTTGGGCTATGGTGATGTCCGCCTTGAGACGACTCAAATCCGCCCATAAATCGTAAGGCCCTTCTCCCACGTGTTCCTCGACACGTGGGAATGTGTTCACTTCGGGGCTAGGAACCGGTGGACCCTCCCATGGTTCTTGGGAGGTGGACAATGGTGTTCGGGACCTAGGTGTCCCATGGGAGGACCTTAAGTTGGCTCGTTTAATGCCTTCCACCGCCTCCTTGGTGGTATCGTTTAGGTCAGAGAAGTGAGGTGAATCCTCCTCTGAGGTTTCACCTTCCTCTGGTATGGGTGGAGGGGGGCTTGAGTACCTAGGCTCCCGTCGGTTAGACCGAGTGTGGACTGCCAATGCGGGTAACTCACAAGTTTCCGGTTCCTTGTTTGTGCTCATTTCGTGGAACACTACATTGAGCTCAGTGAGGGATGGGCTGTGGGTGGACACAATCTCACTTGACATGGTGGCATAGCGCACATCTTGTGGGCCTTGGTTTTGGTTGCCACCGGGGTTTTGTCCTTGGTTTTGTTGGCCCCCTTGGCTTTGTCCTTGGTTAATAGGGATGAAATCGGCCTTGGTATTGACCCTATTGGAGGGGTCTGATTTTGGCGATTATTGTTGTAGTCGTAGTAGAGACTAGGAGGCCTAAGGGTATTATCGGAGGTGGGGTTACGTGCACCTCTCAAATGGTCTTGGGCTTGTTGAGGGTAGTTCCCTGGTGGAAAGGGCATGGGAATTACCTTGTCCGGTCTACGACATACTTGGGTAGGGTGATTACCCCCGCAGTTACCGCATACCACCCCACTTTCGACCCAACATTGCCCCGGTGCGTGTCTTTTGCCACACGGGTGATGGATCTCATACCGTGGTCTCGGAGGTCCCCCATAACCTTGGCTTGGAGATGCATAGCCTTGAGGCACGTAGCTAGTTACCGCCGGTGGTTGGTTCCTATGTGGAGGCACATACAGAGGTTGAGTGGCTTGGTGTTGGGGTGCTGCCACTGGAGTGGTGCAAAAAGGGCTGGTGTGGCCTGGTTGACCACATTGAGTGCACCATAAGCCTGAAGCATGTCTACCGGACTCTATGGATGGAGGTGTGGGGTTAGGGACTTGGTTCTTAATCAACAAGGCCATTTGGTCTTGCATGGCCTTGATTTGTTGAGCTAATTGATCCTCGAAGCCCTGTTGGCCTTGGAGGATTTTGTTCTTCATTTCCTCCTCCCATGTGCCCCGCTCTCCATGATAGGTGAGCTCAGGAACAGCTACCGATGGCCTAACGTCCAAGGGTGGAGCATAGTAGTTCCACGTAGGAACTTGTGCGCCTGTGGATCCTTGGTTAGGTTCTAAGACTAGTCCCTTGCCCTTGGCATGGATGGGTATGAAACTAGGAATATGATGATCCTCCTTTCTCTACATACGCTCTTGGTCTCGATCCACGTGCTCTATTAGCCTAGCTTGTGCCTTGGCCTCGTCTAACGATGCGGGGCGGACCTTCAAAATCTCCCTAATGGTTCCCTCATTGTTGAACCCTTGGATAAAGATTGGATTAAGGTGTCATTGGTGAGGAGGTTTCCCACGAACCTTGTAACCACCAGGTCGAATCTCCTAATGTATGTCGTGATATCCTCCCCTGGACCTTGGTGTAGTGCGGCTACGGCTGTGAGGGCATTACTTTGACCTACTTTGGGTCTAAAGTGCTCCAAAAAGGCCCTCATGAGGCTATCCCAATCCTGGAAGGTGTTGGGGGGGGTGGTTCCTATACCACTCGTAAGCGGCATCCTTTAAGGTACACGAGAACCACACTAGGAAATACCCGGTGTTGGTGATGAGGCAAGTAGTGAGGAGCTCTAGAAACCGTTCCACGTGTGCGGAGGGGTCTTCATCCCTAGTTCCTCTAAACGTGGGCAAATTGGGTGGCATAGGCGCCGCCTGTAAGCCCTCGGGTACTCCGATTGGTAAACCCCTTGGCTGAACCAAGGGGTTGATGGGAGGCTGAACCGGGGGTGGTCCTCCAGAGGCCATGGTAGAGGCTGAGGTGTTGCCTCGTGGACTAGTGGTGTTGGTGGTGTTCATTGGATCAAATGCAGGGATAGGGAAAGATGGGGGAAAAAGAAGGGGAGGAGCTGGGATAGCCTCTAGCTGAACCTCTAAGAATCCTTCCGCCGTGTCCTCGGTGAGTTCCCTAGACCTACTCCTTCGTTCGCTCGCCGGTTCCCACGGTGGTCTGAGAGAAGGTCTTTGGAACCTTGTGGCACGGGACATCTACTCTAAGGTCCAAGGGTAAGATCTCGTTGTTCGTTGATGATAGTCATGTCCCCCCGAAGTATTTTCCGTCCAAGGTTTAAGGTCGTGGGTGGAACTACACAAAGCACGGCCTAATTTGATCGGTGAGTGGGTGTTTCCAACACTCCTACTCCCAATTCTATCACAAGGATGGACTGACTCAAGACCAAGACCCAATTTTTAGTGGTGGAGTTTTGGCTCGATGAAGTCGCCGAAGAATCCTATTAAGGACTACCCTTCAAGGACAAACGACAAAAAGCTAACCCAATTGAGGGATGCCTCCACGAGCATCACCCCGTTGGAAAGCTGTCCCCCAACTGGCACCACATGGTACAAATCCTTACTGTGGGGCTGACCTAGGCTTCAACTTGATAAAAGGTGGGGTTCCTTGGTATCCTTGGTATCCCCCTTCCACCTTTTACCACTTTGAGCTAGGCATCACCCACTAGGAGGAAAACGGCACAATCACGGGACGGCATGCAACAATGTGTGTATACAATGTTATCACCGCGTAGAAGACATACCTTGATGCATCTCCAGCCACCCTGTCACCATTAGTTGAAGTCGACCATGGACCTAATCGCTCTCTAACGATTCTAACGCCAACCCATGGGTCGCATACAATATTTTTAGAGGGGGATAACTTACCTTAAAGCAATTCCAGCCAATCCACTTGTTAGCACAAGATTCGTTGCATGCAATTTTGTGGTTGGCCCAACCTAGCGGTTCTAAGGCAAGTGTTCCACACGGCTCAAGTGGGAAATCCGGGTTTCCTAGCCCTAGTGTGGTCACCACATCCAAGTTGGTCCTATTTACTACTCGTGGTCCTAAAAAGAAAGTGTAGTGCACATACCGTACGCAGCGCTCCTTCCAATCAGCACCCCTACGTCTTGGATGCGTCCACGACTCCAACTCCCCACCAAGTAGCTCATTCACACATACATAGCGTTAACTTGCAACATTTGACTCAACCATTCAAGTTACACCAAGTTGTTCTTACCTTGGTGGTTAGTCAAGCGCGGGGGGAAGGAAGGGGCGCCCTTGTCCCATACCCGGGCACTTGCACCCTTCCCCTTCGACCTAAGAGCTCACTGGAAATCCTCGTGGATTCCCGTGGGAGGGCCTCAACCTTTCACCCCTAGGCCCCTTGCTCAACTCAAGCCACAAGCCTAGAAGGGGATCCCCCAACACAAGGTGTTTTGTGGTTGGAGGGTCGGGAAATCCACACTCCCTTCTAGACCCCCACCTTTAAACACAACTTGGCATCCATGCATTCACCATACTTCCAAACATTCACAAGGCATTCACAATCTAACAATAACTCAACCATTCATGAGCAAATTAAGCACTTACCTCAAGCTACTCAATGCTGCTCCATGCACCATAAGGCTATTAGCGTTTGTACCCTACATCCAACAATAGAACGATTAGCACAATCAAAACATGAACACGCCTCCTCCCGGCAGACGCACCAAAATGTGAGCCAAATAAACCGCCCCTAAAGGGTGGCTTATCTTGAACACAAGATCCTAATACGAGGGCCTAGTTCCTTGTGTAACCAATCCTCAGCCCATTCATACACAACTTATACAAGCATGGTGACACATCTCATGTTCACTTCGGTCCCTTGTGGTTAAATAGTGAGGTGGTGACTTAATCCAGCCTTTTGATTGAACCCACCTTTGAACAAGTGTAACTTTTGCTCTAGGGCTCCGAATGCATTGTTTCCAACTATTATGGGTTCAATTCAGCATTCCGAACTTGATTAGACCCTTAATGATCAGTTTCAGGCTTAGGTGTGACCCTGGAACCAGTTGGCAGCAGACAAGCTTCCCTATTTTCTACAAACTTATAATCCTAATTATCTCCTTGACTCTAACTCCGATTCTTATGTTTGTTTTCATTATTCTTATTAGTTTTTTGTGCTTAACATGAGGGCAACATTCAATCAACCATGCGACTCAATCATGAACTCATAACCAACGACCAGCAGTGCACACTCAACATATAAGTTTATTCAAGATCGTGCACCACATTCCTACGCATATACCACATCCATTCACACAAGAATCCACTCCAGCCTTACTAAGAATGAGCTTCCAGCTGTGTTCACTTACTAATGGCGTTTTAATTGATTGTTTAGTTGAATATATAGCAAACCCTAATTCTACCAAAAAATTGGCAGCGCTTCCGCGTGGTTTTTGTATTTAGAAAATTAGGTTTCACGTCATACACAAGGAATTTAAGAGGTCCGAGGGAGAAGAAGGGCTCCCTGATTTAATTCGGTTCACCCTCCATCCTTAGCCTTCAAACTGCTCACTCTAACTCTCGTGACCTTGCTCCAGCTCGTATGATCTTCTTCCTCTTGTTCGTCGTGCTTGCTCACTCCAGCTCGTGTGATCTTCTTCCTCTTGCTCGTCGTGCTATCTTGCTCCAGCTCGTGTGATCTTCTTCCTCTTGTTCGTCGTGCTTGCTCACTCCAGCTCGTGTGATCTTCTTCCTCTTGTTCGTCGTGCTATCTTGCTCCAGCTCGTGTGATCTTCTTCCTCTTGTTCGTCGTGCTTGCTCACTCCTGCTCGTGTGATCTTCTTCCTCTTGTTCGTCGTGTGATCTTGCTCCAGCTCGTGTGATCTTCTTCCTCTTGTTCGTCGTGCTTGCTCACTCCAGCTCGTGTGATCTTCTTCCTCATGTTCGTCATGTGATCTTGCTCCAGCTCGTGTGATCTTCTTCCTCTTGTTCGTCGTGCTATCTTGCTCCAGCTCGTGTGATCTTCTTCCTCTTGTTCGTCGTGTGATCTTGCTCCAGCTCGTGTGATCTTCTTCCTCTTGTTCGTCGTGCTTGCTCACTCCAGCTCGTGTGATCTTCTTCCTCATGTTCGTCATGTGATCTTGCTCCAGCTCGTGTGATCTTCTTCCTCTTGTTTGTCGTGTGATCTTGCTCCAGCTCGTGTGATCTTCTTCCTCTTGTTCGTCGTGCTTGCTCACTCCAGCTCGTGTGATCTTCTTCCTCATGTTCGTCATGTGATCTTGCTCCAGCTCGTGTGATCTTCTTCCTCTTGTTCGTCGTGTGATCTTGCTCCAGCTCGTGTGATCCTCTTCCTCCTGTGATCTAACCTAATCTCGTTCACCAGTTCGGGGCCGGGGCTTCTGGCTCTCTCCCCACACAAATTCAGTCTCTCCGCTGTTCTCTCTCTTCCTACTCCTCGCACACTAACTGAATGAGGCTTCTCCAGGGGGTAACCCCTCAACCTTTGCTCTCCTTGAGTTCTCAAAGAAGTTCCCTGCCGCCTTTGGCCTTCTTCCATAAATGGCTTCCTTCTTACAAAACCTACTAACCCTATGGCTCCTAATTCCGTGCCACCCTTGCATTTAACAAGAGTAGGTGTCCCAGTAACCAAGGAATATCTAAATCTAAACATTAACTCCATGCCACATGGGTGTGCATGATCTCAATAAGTGAGCTATTAGCTAATTTCCAAGGAGGCTAAATCTAATTTAATCTACCTAAATTGAATCCCCTTTGCTTGGGGTAATTCCTAATTTTACTTAGCGAGTGATGAGGGGGTTGTCCAAGCCTTTTGGACCTTTCCCACTATTTTTTTAAGGGCTTTTAAGCCTCTTCTTTTCTTTTCTTCCCTTCACCATCATTTCTCTTCTTCTTTCATTTTTTTGGTTTCGTGATTTCTTCATCGTGATCAATTGGGATCCACGATTTGGTAGGAGGTAAATTCTTCTCCATCACTAGGGCTTTTAATTTTATTTTTTCTATTGTTTTTTGTCTTTTTTGTCTTTTCTTCATTTTTTCCTTTCTATTTTTTTTTTTTGGCTAACTACCTAAATTCCGCGATTGCCAATAAGTGGTTCCTAGTTAAGGAATTAGCGCATGGAAGGCTATTTAGCTATTTTGATCAAAAGACCACGAGCTAACCAATGGGATAACCCATTTTCACCACTTATTAGCCTTAATGGACCCGATGTGAGGTCCATTCATCACCATGAGCAGTTTTTGCGGCTCACATTTAATGAAGAAGTCCAGCGTAGTTGAACTCTCGAAGTACCTTTTTTTGGACATGCCTTCTCTAACTTTGGTTCTTCATCAGGAGAGCTGTGAGAGAATTGAAACCTCGCCCAATAAGTTCTTGATGGATCAGAATAATATGAACAAGATGATCTTTTTGAAAACCTTGTCATCAACTTTGTTTAGGCCCGACTTGAGTCGATGGTCCTAGATTCGGACAACACCCTTCTCATCGATGAGAGCCCGGAGATGAGCGTCTGTAATCATACCGGAAATGCCATTTTTCTTCGTCCGTGGAGACATGCGGCTTGTGATGACCAGTTCCTTCCTCAGGAACTTGTACCTCGGCTGAGACGTTTGGTTTCCAAATGCCATGTTGGGCGATTACATGATTATGTTAATAACATTTTCATATAGGTTCTACCGTTGGCGCATAATAGTCCTTTCATGAAATATATTGTAGATGGGATGGCGCTCTCAAACAAAAACGTTGGCTTTGTCTATGAAATTCTACATGGTTCTACTTCATCAGCTTCATAGTTTCAAAGGCTTTTTTTTTGGAATATAGTAGGCATTTAGTATTAACATTGTAAATGCCCTTTTACATTTTGAATACATAAATATTTTACAACTTTAACAAGTTTTTTTGTAACTTCTTAGCATTGTCTCTTGCTTTTCATTCCCTATGTGCTTCTATTTATCTGTCGCCCAGTTCTAGGAGTTATCATTGTTTTCAGTATTATTGTTTATCCTCCGGTCGAGCTTAATTTTTTTTTTGTGGATTCAAGGTAAATTGTATTCCTTCGGGCCTAGTTTCATATTCATCCTCAGGTCAAACATGCGTTGGATTGTTGTAACTGTTGTTATGTTAATTCATCGCTTCTTTTATCTCGTGTATCTTTTGCAGGTTGTGAAGGCTACCATCCCTCCTCTCTGTAGGAGTGATTGTAGTAAACCGCCCTCCAATTGTGGCTCGTTTTCAGAGTACTCTAGGTCGCTTCCTCGAGGTTTTTCCCAATCCCACCATTCAAAGCCATTTCTTATGTGCACTGCAACCGATGCTGCCTCTGCTATCATGGACTTTTCTACACAGAAGGTCGATGATGGTGTTGTTCATAGCCCTCCTGAGCGGAGGGCCGGAATTCCTTGTGCAGCATCTCCTTCGCCACTCAAGCGGATGTGTGCTTCTATAGAGCCAGTAGGCAATTGCACTCCTAAACCGCAGCTCTATGTTAATGGTGCAATTGGTGTAAACGAGGTGAAGGAGTCTGAGCCTATCTCTTCCAATTTGATTATTCCGCCTTCGTTTATTCTTGTCCAGCCTTCTCCTACCCCTGCTAAGCGGAGTCGGCTTCCTAGTTCAAGATCTGAAGGTATTGTTGAAGTTAATAATCCTCCCATACGTTCAACAGGATTGCATAGTCAATCTCTCGGTTTTAAGCCTAGATCTTTGAGACCGCATCTTCACAGTTTCGTCGGAATTCACTATGCTCGAGTGGAGGTGGTGGTTCTGGGGATGGTAGTGGTCACTACCATCAATCACGTCATTCACCTTTGCTGAAATCCGTGAATTATTCGGAAGTGGATGATTACTATAGACCATATTCTCGGAGGAAGGAATTATGATTGGGTATGCAAAAGTGAAAGCGCTGGAGGCCTTACTTCTACAGACACAAGGAGGTGGTTCAACCATCCCTTCTAGTGAAGAGGGTATTGCTAAGTAGGAACAGCTGTATATGCTTCAGGAGTTCTTCTATGTTTTGTTATAGAGACCATAGAATAGATCCTAGACTACTATAAATAGAAATTGGCTTGCAATTATCTATTCTGGTGAAGGATGTCATAAAAATAAAATTTTAGTATTATTATTTTCCATTGTACTCACTCCTCTTTGACTATGGATGAAATTATATTCTCTCTGACGATCTATTAATAATATGTCTTGTGTAATCCAATTATGGAACGTCGCAATGATCATGTTGTTTATTGTTGGATTTGAGATGTTTCTCGTATGTTACATGATGTATACCTCCATTTGCAACAACTTTTCACGATATTTGTTTCCGAAGTAATAGGATTTTAGTCTCAAACCTCACGATTTGTCTTATTTTAATGAATATGGTGTTATGTGAATGTGCATGGGAAGTTGTGAATTCGTGTTGAGTCGGTTGGGTCACTGCTGTCCGTCTGTATGATGAGGTGACCGAGGTCCAGTCGGACCTTTTGAGAGTTCCATTGTCAAGAGCACGAAAAAAAAAGCAAGGGTAGGGGGTGAAAACATCCAATTCGGAGTTACCACCAAGAAGTTATAACCAACTAAAGTTTTCAGGAATTCTTGGGGACTATCTGCTGCTGGCTGTCTATGGGGGTTGTATGTTAGACTTGACTTGAGCTACAGTGGCCTAGTCAAGTTGATGATGAGCTTCTTGTCATTCTAGGAGGTGAAAAATTGGAATTTGGAGGTATAAGTCAAAAGATATGGGCTGTTAAAGGTTGGCCATAAGGCAAGGCATAATTTAGTCCTAATTAGCCAAGCTTAATCAGAGATTAAGGGTCGGGAAAAATTAAAAGAAATAGAAAATAAAATGAATTAACATTATAAATTTTAATTTTATAAAAAAAAAATGATATAAAAAAATTAAAAATTAAAGAAATAAGATAAAAGAACAAGTAAAAGAAGAAAGTAGAAGAGGATATAGTGAAAGAAATATAAAAGAAAAGTAAAGAATAAAAGAGGGACAACAGCAAGGCGAATAACTTAGAAAGGAAGGAAAAACTAACACCCCTCTTAATTCAATTAAATACCTTAACCCTTATGAATCGTGGTTGAGGGGTCATGAGCACTGATTTTGCAAAGGCTGGACCTTTGAGTTAGGACTTGTGTTCAAAGTAACTCTCCTATCAAGGGGGGAAACTTTTCCTCACACTATCCAATCTTGCAACGGTTACTTATTTTTAAGTGGCAAGGATTATTTTTTATTTCTATGGCCCACGGGTATAAAGAGGACGGCAGATGACGCCTTGGTTCACTTCGAAACTTTCATTTTACAAGGGCTTTGAGCTATACTTTGCATCCATCTTTTCGTAAACATTGAGTTTAAAACTTGGAGGTGTTGAAGTTTCTTTAGAAACTTATGACACCTTATTTTCCTCCTACTGCATATCATATTCATTCATTGGAAGAGATATAACTCATTGAACTATATCTCTTTAGTACTCAGAAATAATAGAAGTACTCGGGAGAGAGACAGATTCCTTTAAATGTAGTCTTTGTTCCCGCATTTTTGCAAGAATGCTAGAACGGCAACTTAGACATCTCTAATAAAAAAGAAGTCCCTGGCAAGCGCAATTGTGGTGTTGGCATTTGTACCAAAATGACCCCGCGTATTCATAGTCTTCTTAGAAATTGTGCTGGTCATTATCTTCGACATAACGCAGAGCTTTTCTTTGAGCAAAGTATTATTCCAACCATGAAAATTGTGTCTCCCGTAGAACGTAGCACACCTACCTCCCCAGGTGAGGATTCATGTGTTACTAGGATCCACCCGAGTTCCCCTTGTAGTCTCTGAAACAAATAAGGTTGCATCGACCTCCACCTTTTCCACACCAATCGAACATGGAAGTATAGTTGGCACCCTTCTTTGATTGATGAGGCAATCCGTGCTCTCCAAGGGATTTCAAGAAGTGGTGCGACCGAAGCTAGATAAAGTGTGGGCTAGGTTTTTTAACCAATCCAATGTTTTGTTCACAATAGCACGGAGTGCTGCATTCAAGGAAGTTGTGATGAAGACTGTTGCTTTCATAAAATCGTATGCTCCGCCATCTTACCATGACATTTGAACGAGGTTGTTGGTACAAGCAAAGGCTGATTTGGAGGCGGATGTAAATAGTAGAATGGAGGAGAGTGTTTGAAAGTTAGGAGGAACTCTAGGCTTGGACGGATGGAGCTTTGTGACTAGTTGCCTTTTATGCAATGCAATGCTTGATTTTCCTCTCGGAGAGGTTTTTTGGGATCAGTTGATACCATCGAGAATGAAAAGATTGCTGAGTACACGGCATCTATTCTTGAGAAGTTCATTGATCAGGTTGGCCCCCGCAATATTGTTGAAGTCTATACTGTCAATGCTAGTGCAATGCTCCAGGCCGGATGGTTAATCACAAAGAAATATCCACACATATACAGTCAAGGATGTGTTGCACATGCCATGGGCTTATTGTTGGAGGACTTGGAGAAGATAACATGGATACGAGAAGCTTTGGGAAAGGTTGTGAAATTTATGAGGTTTGTGAAGAATCGACAAATGCCCCTTGCTTTGTTTCGTAAATCCGATGTAAAGTTCACCTTGTTGTTGTTGGGGCCAACTCGATTTGCATCCAATTTCATAATGGTGGATCGTTTATTGACGGTCAAAGAAGCGTTAGAGCAAAGTATTGTTGATCCTAATTGGTTGGCGTATGTCACAAACCTCCAAGATGAACGTAAAGACATAACACGAACCTTATCTTGGGACATCAAAAGAATTGTCCTAGATGAAAACTTTTAGGAACGATGGACTAACCTTGAGGACATGATAGCACTTATAGTATGCGCTTTGAGGGAATTTGATGCCAACAAACCATGTATGGAGAAGGTTTTGCGCATCCTCCGCAATCTTGAGAAGCATGTTCCGGCTCTACATCGTGAACCATTCAATCTTAATAGCAATTTAGCGGACTTTGTTGAGTTCGCTTCTACCGCCAAAAATGGATGATCACAACCAACTTACACTCTGCCCATGCACTCCTAAATACTTATATGCTCCATGACAAAGAATTTGCCAATGATCTAGATGCCATGACCGCATGTAAACGAGTGCTAAGAAAACTTTGTAGACTTAAAGATTATCGAAACGTGGTTAACAAGATCTTAGCTTTTCAACACAGGATTACACCATTTCATGACATGTTAGATCCCAAACTCCAAAAGTGTTCTCCTTATGCTTGGTGGGATTTTGAAGGTGCTTGTGAAAAACTCCTTGCGCCAATTGCCAAGAAAATACTAGCGCTAACGCTATCATCTTCTTCTTGCAAACGCAATTGGAGTAGCTATTCTTTTGTGCATAACAATAGACAAGATAGGTTACTACCTGGAAGGGTAAATGACTTGGTGTTTGTCTATACTAATTCAAGGTTGCTCGCAAATGGAAAGTTGACGGATGAGAAAAGGTGATACGCGTAGAATTTGGATTTAGAGGACCTTCAAGCCCGTGAATCAAATAACTTCAGAGACTCCAACAATGCAAGTATCGATGTGGGTGCCAACTATAGCGATGAATACTTAGACAATAGTATCAATAGTGGTCCCCCATTGGTACCACAAGTATTCACCATGCCTTGGACAATGAATATGATTTCTCCGGTGATGATATCCTTGCAGAAAAAGATGATGACTTGTTGCCCATAGCACGATACTTGAACGGTAATCGCATGGTCAATAGTAAAAACATCCTTGAAAGTGAGCCAACCGCAATTTCGGAACAAACTCAAGATGCTAGTCTATGTGAAGGCAATGATGTGAAGAATGGAGTACAAGGAGATATATCATCCTCACATGGAACAACCCTACATGGACATCAAACGCAAGGGCAACAAAAGGAAGAAGTTGTAGAATTCTACATCCATAGTCCCGGACTTGCCAAAAATCTAAAGAAAACAACAACCGCACCATTTGCAAAAGATACCACACTTCTCAAGGAAAAGGCTAGTGAAGATGATAGTCCCCACAACACTAGAAGTCCACTACTTCAGACGGAGATAAACACTTAATTTGATCCGGAACAACCCTCCTTGCATGGTGGTGCGTCGCAGTCTCTATTCGGAAACTCTCCCACAAAGGTCACTAGAACCAATATAAAATCTTCCCATGCTTTGGTGTCTCTTTCAAATCAGATACAACAACGGACACCAAAAGCCCAATGTGGCAATATTTCTAGTGATGGGAATGTATCTCTTTACATGGTCTTCAAAATCCATTCCAGAATTCCTCCTAGCCATAGTTTGTCATTTTCAAGGGTAGACGTTGCCGTAAAGATGAAATTAGAGACTTTGGATGTTAATGTACCTTTAACGATAGGACCTTCAAAGCTTCCACAATCAACCAAAAAGCAGCAAGTCCCCATGCAGCCATTTGCACAGTCGCCACGTCGTAAGGACACGTCGGGTAGAAATCCTCTTCATGCCATTGAGACTTGCAAGAGGTTGAAAACCATTCAGCCCATGTCAAAAAAATGGAGAATCATAGAGTAAGACAATACAGATAACACCATATTCGTTATATTGGGAGATTTAGCGACTCCCAAATTAACACATGTAGATCATTAGACCTAAAGTGCACATCTAAACTCTACAATATGGAGGGATATGAGTTTCCATTAAATTGGGAGGTAATGTTCACTACAAAAACCCCTAGAAAAATAAGTACTACGGATAATATTACATTACGAATCTAACTATAATATTGAAAAGAAGAACACATTAGTCGACACTTCTTTTATACCACATGTGTTCATTGAATATGAATAGCTAAATATTCACACTTGATCCTACTAACCCGGATTAACTCCATGCTCCAATTTAGCTAAAAGTGAGCTAAATGACGGACAAATATCTACTCGTAAGAGAATTAGCTAAACACATTTTGATGAGCCTTTTTTGATTTAAAAGAATTTCAATTCTCCTTGTGGAATACACATTGGCTAAAAATATATTTAACGAGTTTCAAATGATGGTGCTCAGAAGTGGAAAAAAATTGCACATACACTAGCTCTCTTCAAACTAAAGTGTCCCCTTCACTTAGAGGTGCAATGAACTCAAAAAGGCAATTCCACACTTTAGCTCCACTTGACCTAAAGTGCGCACCATTACTAAGTACACTGAACTAAATAAGAAAATTTTCTAAAACTTTAGCTCCACTAGAGCTAAAGTGAGACCCAACATTTACTTTCTATTATTCACCATGAAGGCAATTACTGGTATAACACCATATTCATTAAAATGAGACATTTCAGAGTCTCAATTTATCATGGTCTCTTTTTATAGTCAATTTATAATTTCATTAATTTGAGACTATGTATTAAATTGAGACTCAATCTCGATTGAAAATGCTAAATAATCTAGCCGTATCATGGATTGTTGAATTCATCTTGTATGAAATTGAATATCATATTTAATTGTGTGTGTAAAGGTAATAGATTATAAAAAATGTACCTAGATATGGAGCCTATTATCTAAGTAAAACTAATACATCCAAAAAAAATCATTGCGAGAATAAAATTACGATGGAAAATAGAAGCGGCAATAAATTTGATAACCCCTCTAAGTAGATGAATCCAAAATTGGACTTATTTAAAATTATAACACATATACACTCATTTAAATTCCACCTTGAATGCATACCTTTTCATTTGAAAAAGAATTAATTACCAATTTCAAGAGATTATACTATTTCCAAACAACAAGGTCGTTGAAATACCAAGTAGCGTTGAAAAGTTAGCATGTATTGTAGCAATCCATTCAATAATTGCTATCTATAGAAAGTATCGATGCATCAAGGATAAATGTACAATTATTGACACTCACAATGTGGACCGCCATTTATAGATCAATGATGTAACAAAATTCCCGCCTCTCTTGTATAATATTGAAAGCAATACAATACATTACTACATGTAACTACAAACACTAATCTAACTCCATCTACAAATATGCTATGCGCACATTCAAAGTCTACAATTCTATCCTATAGATACAAGTTCACTACATACTTAATAGGATACCCAGTACGGATGAACAAAAAAGAAAAAAAGAACATGCTCCCCTTCCATTTTATATTGGTAAAATAACTCCAGTCCCCAAAAACCACAAACTCCTTTGAAATCTATAATTCAGCTAAAGATGCCTTGATTATGTCCACCTGTGATTTTGGAATTTTTAATCTAGAGGAGCTTGTGTTTCCACGCAACCTAGGCTTCCAAGCCGTTAAAATACAATCTGTATACACCCAGATTGGTTCAGATTCAGTCTCTTCAACCCAATTATTCCCATGATTAGAATCCCACCCTTGGTACGTTTCCAAGTCCACATGACGCTGGGATGCAGGTTTGAAGTATTGCACTTTAATCTCATGAGAATGTTCACGATCCGGATGTGGATTAGTCAATGCCAAGGCAATCCAAAATGGGCGCAAATCTCCATCAGCTGAACGCACCGCAAGTACATAGCCCTCGTACACATCTCTACCAACCCGAAACGATGGAGGGGGACAATGACGTCGTTGTCCAATGAATGGAGGGTCCTCTGCATATTCCTCCCTCAACGACCCATCAATCTCATATTCATCCACCATGGATGGAGCATATCTAGATAGTGGCCAAAATCCCTCTCGTAGGAGAGCCGATTCTTCCAAAGGCACCTCGAGAGAAGCCTTAACACCTCTCCAATAGTACATAATATGCTCGTTCTTCCTCCTATATTCACCCGAGAGATCCTCGTTAGCCATAGATTCCCAAAGACTTAGAAACCCAGAGATACCCTTCAGGACCTCATCATAATTCTCATGACGTCGCGGAATAAGAGGAATCGGCTGTCCACGAGGCAAAATTGGCCTACCATCTTCCGCCACTTTCCACAGCTGGATTCCTCCATCCTCCTCAGGTAACCAATCCCTATCTGTACAAAGAATTTTGTACTGCATCTTTGGCAATCCATCAGAGCCCTTGTAAAACTTGAATTGTTGGCCCTTAGTGTGACCTGTAAGAGCCTCTTTGCCAATGCACAAATATCCTTCTAAAAAGCCCTTGAAATCGGGCACCTCTTTAATGAGGTGTGGAATAACTGGCACTTTCTCAGCATCCATGAATGATTTCATGAATGCTGAGCTATCCAACGATTCATTAAGAGTGGAATCGTTGGATAGCTATTTGATTTGAGTTTGGAACTCCATCTCCCAAACATTGCGTCAATATCCTCGTGAGTATGACCAACAAGTAAGAAGTTGACATACACTTCACGAAAAATACCCATATGGACAAGAAGGGAAAAAAAAGCGAACACAAATCTATTTTTATTGTCCCCTGTGGCATTATCTAACTGCATTTGGGGAATTGGTGGTAACTGTTTTGCAGGAACAGGTTCAACTGGTGGAGCAGCGAGGGATCCAAGACACACGTTAGCATCCGCAAGCACAGCCTCAGAGAGAGGAGAAGCTCTCCCACTCGTAAATAATTCACGAGAAGAATACACCGGTGGACTCTCTAAGTCCCGAAGTAACTTTGCAATGGATCCAATAGTGTGGTTCGAGTCTGTGGGGAAGATGTCAAGACTATATTGGGCATAACGAACATCTCCATGTCCATGAGCAATCATTCCAGTTACGGCCACAGGCAGCTTCATGAAGGACTCCGTCGCTTTATTCTTGTGAGAAAAATGAGGTGATGCGGTTTTGCTATGATCCATTTTATCATGAATGATGCACACAACCTCGTCAGGTTTTTCTTCCGAGTTCTTCCGGTTCCCATAATATAAAATGCGATGAGTCTGTTGAGAGGCTTGATGTAACTGCAATTTGACTTCCCACATTTTGTATGAGGAGGACCCCCGTGTACAAGCCTTCTTTAATTGCTTGAGTTGGTCGCATCTTCCGCAGCGGGCAAAGTTGTCACTAGGCTTCTTCGTAGAGTATTGTTCAAACTCAGAGCTTCGAATTCGACTAAGACCAGACAAAGATATTGGTTTGAGGCCAAATCTTGAATTCACCTCATTCACTTTGGGCAACACTCCACTCCATTGAAAAGAGGCAGGAAGGTGTTTGGAGACGACCTTCTCCCCAGTGCCAAGTGTAGTTGTCTTATTAGGACTATGATCGGCAGCATCATCAAGTATATCATGCAGAGTAGCAATTGCCTGTAGAGTATGAGTCCGAGGCTTCTTTGAACCAGTATTGCCATGTGCCCCTGCCCGAATCCCATCCTTTGCCTCTCGTTTGTACCGGTAGAATGTGGCTCGACTAACCCCCATGATAGTACACCATGCATTTTGGCATACATCAATTCCATCAAGCGTCACCACATGATTGCCATTGGAATCCATGTGGATCTGCCTGTGTACATCAAGCCAAACATGTTTCTGAAAGAAAACACCTCCAATGTCACGGTAAACTTGGGAGCGAAGCACAGAAATTGAACACCGTGGCAATCGTTGAGTACAATTTCTTGGACAACAGACGGTGCTTGCAACAGAGTTGATTGATTGTAAAGTAAGAAGTACTTCCTTCTTTGGTCGAGAAGGTCCCTCTACCCTGTGACGAGTGGTTTCGTATTGTCGAACGCCCACTCTTGGTCCGCGACGAAATACCTTAAGAGCTGCATTGAAAATGCTAGTTTGTTCTTGGTCATACAAACTCACATTACAAAGAAAGACTTGTCGAGTTGGCCATGCTCGGAGGGCAAATATCCAATTCAATGGAATTTCATTCTCGTCTAAGCATTCAGCAATTAGAATAGCAACATGATCATCTCCAAGTGGTCGACCACCAGTTTCAGGAACAAATCCAGAATCAACACTCTGGCAAAGTCCAACTGCAACATCGGCACCAGATGTGTTTCGAAGGATAATGCGCTTTGAGAACCACGATGAGCGAGGAATGCCCTCACATGCAGCAACACCTGGAGGTAACGTAGGTGGAACTCGAACTACACCATCATATGAGCGTTCTTCCATCTTCAAGATATCACAAGAAAAAGGACAGAGGTTTAGTTATCAAGAGATATTGGCAAATATGTAAATGACGGCTCCAATCAGAGGAGAGAGATACAAATAAGAAATGCTTATCCTCGACACGAGGATAACTTTAGATATTGAGTATTTCAACATTGAATTAGGGAGTTGTACAATAATTCAACAGTCAGTTATGACAACACATTGTTGATTAAACCCGGAGTGAACACACCAAATGTACAGAATATTTCAAACGAAGATCAGCATTCAGAAATTCATTTATCAAAATTCATACTTGTAAAGTTATCTCCATCAATTTGAAATGGCTAGAAACCAATCTTCTTCTTTGATGGAACAGACAGCACAATACCTCAGTGAATTATCCTCGACCCGAGGATAGACCTGCGAAAGAAATCTGAAGCACAGAAGAGAATGTATGACATTGGCATTCACCACCTCAAAGTTCAAAGAATACATGCATCTCAGATGACATTAAACTCGGAGTCAGTTATCCTCGACTCGAGAATAACCATCATAAAGTAAGTGATCCAGATATTGTATATCATACTTTTGATATCTTCGACTCGAGAATGACAGACATGTTGGATATTACACCCGTCTAGTGCAAATCAAGACTTGACATCAATTCTTGATTCAGCTGATGAATTCAGGTTATACTTATTGTTGTTTCGTCGCATTCCAGCGAAACTACATGCGTTAACCTCGAGTCGAGGATAATTCTTTTTTCAACTTGCATCCCGTTTACCTTACAGTACTTTACAAGATTCAACAGTTTTATTCTTGAGTCGAGGATTAACCTCATATAATGTCCCGTTAGTGATGGATTTGATTCGATTATGTGAGTTCAGGTTATCCTCGACCCGAGGATAATAGTGCTACAGTGATTCCGTAATATGCGGAGTGTCACAGATAGAGATTTAGTTTAGAGACAAACAAGAACCGCGAAAGTGGTCAATATCACTTAATAACGTGCAATGGGGAGACCTGTCCTCTTGCACAGAAAGCAGAGTAGAAAACATTGAAATGACCTGTGCGACACAGGCAAATAGGAAATGAATATGATTTCAACCAACGAGCAAGAAATACAACCACATAAGAAATACAGACTCACTTACACTCCTGCCCTAAAAAACTATCCAAAACATTCATGTCCCAAAAAACGACCTAGAACAATAAAAACCAGTTCAGTATCTTACTGAGCAAAGGCAAGAGCTGAAGCACAGAAGTGGAAGCGGAGGCGAGGAAGAGAGAGCTTCAGAGAGGAAAGAGTTCGAAATGAATATTTCCAGGGGAAAGTTAGAATGTCGTGATGGACTTCGGTGCACAAAAAACGGAGGAGGGCGGGAAACTTGAAAGACTTTTTCCAACGGCGGCATTTTTGGGCGGGAAAACAATGTATTTTTGGCACATCTTTTAAGGTGATCTTTTTAAGTTGTCGAGTCACTTCAATTTAGAAATGCGACCAACCCGAATAAGACAAAATGAGATTCGTTTTGACAAAATCGGATTTTCTAATGAATAAAAAACTGAAAGTCATATTTGGTTTCATATGTAAAATAAAAATAAAAATAAACAATAATCTGCTACATTAGTTTTAGGGTAAAAAGGGTTTTTTTTTTCAATAAGCCTTGTAAAATGAGAATCATTTTCAAGAATATTAGTCTTGGAATATTAAAAGTTTTAACATATATAATTTGTGTTGATATTGTTTTCAAATAAGAATTGAAGATAATTTAATTTGGTTTTTAAAAAAAGTTGTATATTCATTTAGGCTTTCTTCGTTTCATTGATAAAAAATCAAAATTTTAATCAACTTTAGATTATATTTAAGTAAGTTGATAAATGTTTTTTGTCACACACAAGAAGAAGAAGAACTCTAGTTCAAAAGATGGCGTGAATAAAGTGTTTATTTGATCCACCGCTAAGTCCATGTCCACCGGACTTATATCACACACATATTTGTTCTTCAAAGTTGACGAAGAAGGGGAAAAATGATTAATTTTGTTCACAATCTTTAAATATAAAATGAACTTTCTTTGAGCTAATTCATGCAATTTGATGACTTTCTAATTAAAGGTTATCCTTGATTTGAGGATAATTTTTTTGACTATAATTAGTAGTCAATTGCTATGTATTGAAAACTAGAAAATGGTATATGTTTATTTTTTAAATCACTAAACTGTATAGTGTAATATGATGTGAATTTGAAAACTACTCGTGGATCATTGCACTGTCAATAATTCTTTATGTCTTTTTCTCAAGTGGCTTAAGTCTTAATGTGTTTCTTAGTATTGCTTATATAAAACTATAGTGAATCAAATACATGTAGTTTTCTTTAAGAACGACTAAAATAAAATTTCATTGGTTTGGTATGTTCGTATTCTGTATCATAAGTTTTAAGAAATTTTTAGTTGACAATTGCAACTTTAAGTTTGAAAAGCAAGTTCTGGACCACTATGAAAAATCAAGTGCAATGTCAAGTTCAAGAAAAACATTTGTCGTATAGGCATATTTTTTTTAAAATGTATAAGTGAAGTATATTAAATTTTTTTTTATCAAATCATACATGAGGTTTTTAAGCAGGTCCATAAATTATCAAGTCATACATGAGGTTTTTAAGTAGAAACCCTATAAACCCTAGAAATCCTAAACCCTATAAACCCTAGAAATCCTAAACCCTAAAACCCTAAAATTCTAGAAACCCTAAATCCTAAAACCCTAGAAACCCTAAAAATCCTTAAAAACTCTGTAAATCCTAAAAACCTAAAACCTCTAAAACTAAAATCACCAGTTTAGAATTGATTTTGGTATGCAATTTCGAGGAACTTTTATTGCGGTTAAGTAATATTGAAGTATTCTGATCACGTTAAGTGGTTCTACAAAGGTAGATAAGCAAGGAGATAGTTCACATTATAACTGACGTGAAGTAAACTATTGAAATTCTTTGCAGTCTCCGGTTCGAATCCTTGAACGATAATGGTCCGCAATGGCAAGATGAGTTTGATTTGTACTTTTGTAGATTTTCATAGTCACCCATGATTAAAATGGACCCATTTTTTAGCAAGTTTATTACAAACTTATCAATGTTTTAATCCAAAAATTTGAACAATTTCCACGTAGCATTCGCATTATTCACATGGCAAATAATTAATGTAATGTACTAGCATATTTCTTATATATAACTTAAAAACTAGCCCCTTCATATATACTAAACCCTTAACCCTAAACCTAAGGGTGCTCTTTGCCATCTCCGAATTCGAATCTAGTTTTACTTTTTCAAACATATTTCCAATCCAAATACAATTTAACATTAACCCCTAAACGTCCTTGGGGGGTCGAAACGCTGAAATACAGTAAAAAATCCCTCAAAATTAAATTCCATGTAGAGCTCAATGAGAGAAAAATATTCAAAAAGTAACTGTAAGATCCTCTTCAAACATAGCCAAATAATAAGTGAGCCAATTCTTGTGTACTTTGGACATGATTTAGGCCTCCATCCACTCCAAAAAAGCTACGTTTGAGGGCTGAAATTAGTTGGGCAGACCCTAGCAGCTCTTGTTGAGACCCCAACAACTATTGCTGGGGGCCCCAGCGATTGTTGTTGGGGTTAAGTATAAGATATAGAATAAATCATTAACAGTTAAAATGCTTTGAGGCTGATGAATTATGTTCAAAAAATATTGGATGAATCTCCTTTTGATCAATTTCAACTCTAAACTTCTAAGTGTTGTAATTCTAGCTCTTAAACATTTCTCACGCTGCATTTATTTGTAGTAAACAAATTAATCATAGAATAGAACTTACTTAATTGTTATGAAATGTGATTTATATAAAAATTAAATATAGAAGGAAAAGAAATCTTAATGCATATTCAAAAACAAGATAAGATAATTCAGATTTCAATTGTGGATATAGGCTCTATTTCTGCAAAAGTTCCACGGAAATAGGCAACATGACACTAAATTTTCCACAGATATTGGGTACTCTAGAGCCTAATTTCCACGGTTAATCATTAGGTTTCTACAAAAGCAGGGCTAGAAATTTCGGACAATTCATCGCTCACGTCCCACCGCTCATTGAGCATTTGTCACCGCTCACAACCTAGCATTCCTGTGAAGTAAATGAAAGTCATCAAAGATCAAATGCTAAATGCTTCATCAATTTCAAACAATGGAGAAACTATAAAATATTAACAAGTTTGAGTGAAATAACAGTTTTGAAGAGAATATATGAAAAGTATCTAGAAGTCTTTTTACTAAATTTATATTTTTTTAACTTTCCATTCATTAAAGCAATAAAAGATACCATATTCATGTCAAAGAGGCCTAAAATAGAAAAAAAATGAGGAAATATAAACCTCTTCTAAAGTATATTACGAAAACAGATTTAACCTTCATTAAAAAGATAAGACTTAAATAAATACTCATAAATTTAAAATATGATGTGAATTTGAAAAGTATTCATGGATCATGGTGTTTGATGTCTTTTTTATCTAGAGGCTTAAGTCTTATTGTGTTTCTTAGGATTGCTTATAGAAAACTACACTAAATCAAATACATGTAGTTTTTTTTAAGAACGACTAAAATAAAATTTCATTGGTTTGGTATGTTTGAGCAAAATCATGCAATTTGATGACTTTCTAATTAGAGGTTATCCTTGATTCGAGGATAAACTTTCCATTTATAAGTAGAAGTCAATTGCAATGTATTGGAAAATTAGAAAATGGTATAAAATTGATATAACCACTAAATTGTATAGTGTAATATGATGTATTTGAAAAGTATTCATGGATCATGGTGTTTGTAATTCTTTATGTCTTTTTTATCTAGTGACTTAAGTCTTATTGTGTTTCTTAGGATTGCTTATATAAAACTATAGTAAATCAAATACATGTAGTTTTTTTTTAGAACGACTAAAACAAAATTTCATTGGTTTGGTATGTTTGTATTGTGTATCATAAGTTGTAAGAAATTGTAAATGGACAATTGCAACTTTAAACTTGAAATGCAATATGTGGACCACTTTGAAAAATTATTACAAACTTACAATTTACGGCATGAAATTAATACGTATCGGAACAAAAAAGCCACATAAATGTAGTTTTATATAGATCCACTCAAAGATTCTTAATTTGATGAACAATGACTCTAATAAATGTTTACAATGTTACCATTAAAAAAATATTTAGATTTGAAATTAACAATACAATAGTAATGAAAAATTAATATTATTAACGATGATTTTAAAAATTAAAAGATTCTAAATACGTTTATACCAAGTAAAATTTTTATGTACTTCCCAAAGAAACTAATTTAGAATGTATTTTTATCATGCAAGAGTATGCCAAAGTTGGTAGTTTTAAAATCATTCAAAGTACAATTAAATTGACGGATGAAAACGTCCCATATTCATTCCAATTCACGAACATTCATTAACCGAAAATTAAATTGAAATATCACGTCATTTCGATATAGTTTCTAAATTCTAAATAATTGGACATTCATGTACCGCTTAGCTTTAAAGTTAGGTTAGGTTTGGTCTCGGAAGGAGGGGAAAAGATGAAGAGCCGCCAAACCCTTCACTTTTTCAAGAGTGAATAAGGGCGTGACACCTCCCTCTCTCTCTCTCTCTCTCTCTCTCTCTCTCTCTCTCTCTCTCTCTCTCTCTCTCTCTCTCTCTCTCTCTCTCTCTCTCTCTCTCTCTCTCTCTCTCTCTCTCTCTCTCTCTCTCTCTCTCTCTCTCTCTCTCTCTCTCTCTCTCTCTCTCTCTCTCTCTCTCTCTCTCTCTCTCTCTCTCCCTCTCATTTCCAGGACATGCTTTTTCTCCCTTCTCTCCCTCTCTCTTTGCTCGCTTCGCTCGCTTCGTCTGTTTGATAGCGTGAGCGTGAGTGTGTTCGTGAAGCTATGAGTGTCTAAGGTGTGTCTAAGAGTGTGTGCGCGTCTGTGTGTGAGTGTGTGTGAGGTGTGCGTGAGTGTGTGTGAGGTGTGCGTGAGTGTGTGTGAGGTGTGTGTGATTCTGTGTGGTGTGTGAGAGCGTGTCTGTGAGGTCTATGTTATTGCTTGTGTGAGGTTTGTTTGTGTGGTGTGTGTGTGGCTGTCAACGCTTAGGGTTTCATGAGTATTCGTACTTGAGGTCTGTGAGCTGTGAAGTATTTTGTGAGGTGTTTCGTGAGTGTCAGCGATTGGGGTTTCAGTTCTGTGAGGTGTGTTTGTTATTGTCAGCACTTAGGGTTTGAGGTGTGTGAGGTGTGTTTGTGATTTTCAGCGCTTAGCGTTTGAAATTTCTGCATTAAGTTTCACTGAAGCGAGGGATTTGGTAGTGATTTGCAAAGTGTTTCCACAGTTTAGGTTTTGGAGATTGGAAGTTTTGGATTTAGTTTCACGCAAGCTAGGGTTTTGCTTGTGCAGGACACCTGCAATCAGATTCAGAGCTTACAATTGCAATATTTGCACACACTCCAAGTAAGTTTATGATAACTTTCACAATTCTGCACTCTGCGTTTCAAGCTGCATCTGATTTTCTGTCTAAAACATTGTAAACGTGCCTGAGTGGAGAACTATCCGACACCATCGTTTGAAAGTTTGTAATGCTAATTTGTTTGTATGTATGTTTGTTTGTCTGCAATTTTATTGCAATGAACTGTAGTTTGTAAAAAAAGAGCCAATACTGGAAGCCGTTTATTCTCGAACCGAGCATAAACTTGTTGCCATGGTTCATTGGTAGTTTCTGGTCCATTATGTGGTTGAATTTCGACCAATTTATCATCGACTCGAGAATAAATGCAAGAGATAACCATGACAAAATGTATAGTATCCTCGAGACGAGGATAAACTGGTGAATATTCAATGATAAATTGAACCAGAAATCATGCATAATTGTACTCGGTCACTAATTTTCCTGTGAAATATACTTGCCCGTCAAATTTTTATACATGGCTCCAAGAATATTCCATTCTGGTCCCACGTTTATCCTCGAGTCGAGGATAAATATCTTAAAAATCAAAATACAATGAACGCCCCTTTATAAATGTCTTTACGACTCGTGAATAAAGAACTCGGGAATCCATTGCTTCAGCCAAGTTACGCTAGATGTTATACCCGATCGAGAATACGAGGACTCACAATCCAATGTAACATGCGAAGAATGAGAGTTTCTATCCTCGACTCAAGGATAAATCAGTATGTGATTACTAATATCCATGTGGTGTGGCATTCTGCAGATGGCCAATGACCCAATGGATATTGTCGACGACTACGATTATTCAACGGAGAGGTATTTCATTGAGATGTTTAGAAATCCACTCGATCCATCCCCCTTCATCGACGACGTGGTAGAAAACTATGGCACACTGTGGGAGTTTCAAGATACAGTGCAAACATGGTCGTTCTCCAAATCCGGGAAGTTTGTGCAAATTACGATCAAGGTCAATGACAGTACCCCTTACGTGCTTTTGAACCGCAGGGAGAGAGTGACCTTTGTCGAGCAGCAACATAACGAGTATATTGTGCTCGGAGTTCAAGCATTCAATGATGCAGGAGCTCATCTTCCCCACTGCCATTCCATTGTTGTCAAAGTGGGTTTGCATTACGGGCAATTCGACTTCTCGGAGTTGCTCGAATCTGTAGTTCGAAACGGGCAAGGATCGCTAAAAGAGGCGTTCGAGAAGTACTTGCCCTGGACTACCGATGATGCTGTCAAGGTCAATAGGCGATTAGTTCGAATCCATCAACTCCTTACAGCATTTGAAGCTCGGCCGGTTCCTGTCGAAGGCAATGCTCGTCGTTGTGCACGCGCTCGTGGTGCCGGTGCAACCAATCCATCTGGCTCATCTGCACCTCAAACTTCAAGCCGTGCTCCGCCCAGAAGACCCTCGACAACAACTGCAACGGCTGGAGAGCCCTCCTCGAAAAAACGAAAGTCAACGGCTGGTGGAAGCTCGACCTCAACCATTACGCGGGCAGCAACTCCGAATAAATCCCGAAACGATCCGCAGGTGGATTTTGAGGCGGTCACCGAATCGCAGCGCGTGTTCTGGGAAGAGTGCAAGGGTTGCTTCCCGTTCGATAGTTCAACATATGGGGTTGGAATCGAGCAATGCGTCGTTGCGAAAGCCCAATACGTCATTCGGGGAATGGAGGAGGGCATCGTGTCAAGCACCATGGACTTCCTCGTGCAACTTGGCGAAATTGGACAATGCCAGAAGATCTGTGTTTGCCCAGTCGATGACGATGGTGAGTCTCTTCAGCGGCAGCCGACGTCATGGGACAATATTAAGAACGGCAAGTTCATACTTATCAATGGACAGCATAGCGTGGAAGCCTCTAGGCGTCTGCAAAACGTCGAAAAATGCAGTGAGAATCGAAGAAATGTTTTGCAACGTTGGGACGCGTATGTAGTTTGGTCAACAGATCCTCTGAAGTTGCAGAGGATTTCCAAATTTTACAACGACACCAACTACCTGGACCACGCTCAACCGACATGGGGAAACCAGATCTTGAGTTGCCGAAGAATTTGGCTCAACTCGGGCCGACCTAGTTACCAGCAAGGAGAGGGCTCAACTCGTGGCAATAGTGCCATGTTTGTCCAGGAGAAATACTCGGGAAGATTTCAGTCAGAATGTATCCTCGACTCGAGGATAATTCATGATTCACTACAACTACCATTATATCCCTCAAGCATTTCTTCATTATTTTCCTAGAATGTGTTTAGATATTTGACATGCCTGGGTTTCCTGTACTGCAGTTATTCTCCAAGTTGATTGTCAACCGCTTCCAAAACATCGACCCCACGAAGGAAGGGAAGCAGGTGAACAAGTCATCAGATATCACGAATGAGATCAAGGTGATCACATTGCCTGATGACATTTTCAAGCTGTGGGAAGCTTTTCTCGACAAGCACACAAAAGGCGAGATTATCAACCCAGACACGATGGTGATGTATAATGAGGCTAAAAATTTCAGAGCCTCTCCCATTCATCGTGAATTTTTCAAGAGGTTGGGTCACCTCTCCGACAAAGACTTACGGGATCTGTTCACCTACCTGGTGGACAGTGAAGGCCCGAATGGGTATCCGAAAGTCACGCTCCGGCGGACAGGTGTTGTTCACGGGTCCTGCTATCACTACAAGGAGTGGGCAGATCGCCGGAAGAGAAAGCGCATTGTCCTTCAGGAATTGATCGCAATAGATCCTTCCTTGAAGTTTTTGATGCCAGACGGGTCCACAAACGACAAGGTGTGGAAGGTGTGGAAGCAAGAACATTGCGTGTCTTCTGCGACGTACAATATGCTCCTTGTCTGGCCCGACAAGGAGTTCTTCTCCATGAGGCTCACAAATGCCGGGAAGCTAAAGCGAGCTTCTCAGTTGGTGGAGAAGTTTCCGAACGTGTTTCCATTCTTTCGGAAGTTTTTGTACGTCAAGAGCCACATCAACCCCGTTGTTGGACCAGCCAAGCTCCGCGATTTTGATGGAGAGAGAATGGAGTTCGGCGAATACTTTGATCCCCCTGCGGAAGACAGAGAGTGGTCGCTTGGTCTCCTTAACCTTCGACAGGTCCCTGGGTGGTCATCCAAGGAGGACTCATCAGATGAGCCATACTTCTCGGAGTTTTTGAAGACCTTAAAGACGCAGAGAAGCAAACCCACCCTGAACTCTCCGGCTGTTTGGGTGTGGATAACCTCTTCTGAGCAGCGAGCGGTGCAAGCTGAGAAGTATGCGGAGAGGAGGATGTCGAAGTATGTGTGCCTTCCGTCGAGGTACATGCCATCCGCATTCAAGCGACTGAACATGGGGACATCGAGGTCGAAGTGTACTGAGGTGTACTTGCTGTTCCTTATTCGGGACGACCATCCCGATTCTTCGGCGCTACTGAAGAAGGTTGACCTGAATTACTCTGCCGCGGATACTCCATACTACACCGAAAGAAACAAGTATTTGGAGGCATGCTTCGCTGTTCATGGCTACGAGTTGCGGATGGAGTTCTACCTTGAGCTCCTATCTGCATTCAGCAAGCCCGGGAGCAGAGTTTTCAGTGTCTTTTGTGGCTCCAAGCTGTTGCTGGCGAGTAAGGTAATTGATCTCCTTCATTTCCTAGTTTATCCTCGGGTCGAGAATAAACCCGATAAATCACTCAATCACATTATTCCGTTTTCAGGTTCTCTGAATTATGCCACATCATCTTATGCTTAGCAAATGTTTATCCTCGTATCGAGAATACCTCGTATGCTTGCATCTCCATTTCTAGATTTCGTTGGTATTTAGTTTAACTCACTATTCTTGTCATTCGCAGATGTTTGGAACATCATTTTACGGTCTCGTGGACAAAGACTATCGCAATTTATACAAGCACAATGCGAAAAAATTGGAGAAGTATGACATAAACGACTTCCTCCATAAGGATTGTGCGTATGTTAGTCGTCCACTGCCGCCGGATTCCGATGATCCCGAATCCGCACCAGCTCCCAACACTGATGATCGAAGGCCCTCCAGGACAGCCACCGCTCGCAGAAGCTCTGCACAGAGGCCTTCGGAGACTGCTGCTGCAACGGCCTCATCCTCTGGTTTCCGTCAGGATTCAGTCCGCATTGACAACGAACCTGATGAGGATGCCGACCCTCCCCTCTTGCGCAGATCTCCTCCTCCGCCGAATCCCCCGGAATCCAACGACAATGATACTCCGGAATTGGATACGTATGGGAGTAACATTGGTGTAAATCTCTTGTCCCTGGGACCCGACTCTGCTGGGCCATCATCACATAATGCTGATGATGCAGGCGATTTACCGGTGCCATCATCCTCTGGAGTCGACATTATGGTGCTCCCCAATGAGGTCCCTTTCACTGTTATTCAAGGAGACGCCCCTGTTGATTTAGCACCTTCATCTGAAGAGGCGCCACCAGCTGAAGTAGTCATGATGCAGGATATTCCCATCATTCTGCTTTCGGACAGTGACGACGAAGGACCAAGACCTCCTGCTGCCGGCCCATCGAATATTCAAACTCCTGAAGGTAAATGGCCTTTCAAACCGACTGTGATAGAGGCTTCCGACTTCTTTGTCAACGCTGCCGGAGAAGCCCCACCCCCTGAAAAGGTTGTGAAGTACGAATCTGGTGGTGATTTTTATCAGCATCTAGCTATCAAACGCCTCATGGAGATGAAGGAGAAGCAGGATATGGTGGACCGCTTGGAAGAGTCAAAGCGCAAGCAGGCAGAGATGGAGGCAACTCTTGAGATGCGGAGGTTGGAGTTTGCCTTGGAGAAGGCACGGATCGAGGCAACTATTAGGGCTGAGCTTCACCTTCAAATGAAGTCAGACCTTGCCCAGATGTACGTGAGGAGCCCTGTGAATTCGGGGGCAACATCATCTGGTCCTCCTCCCTCTGAGGTGCTTGTGAGCACAAGTTATCCTCGTGTCGAAGATAACTTAGGTTCAGGGCTCTCTACTCCCGTGCAACCTTCGGTTGGATTATCTCAGAGGGAGCCTTATGTTCCTGTTC
Organism: Bryoerythrophyllum caledonicum; assembly: GCA_963971425.1. Classification (NCBI taxonomy): domain Eukaryota; kingdom Viridiplantae; phylum Streptophyta; class Bryopsida; order Pottiales; family Pottiaceae; genus Bryoerythrophyllum; species Bryoerythrophyllum caledonicum. The sequence goes on from OZ020514.1 coordinate 46,258,218, forward strand.
GCGAAGCTGCCTCTCATGATCAGCAGCAGTCTCTTCCTCAAGAAGCACCTGCATTCGCTCCCTTTGAGGAGCCCTCTCCAAGAAGAAGCCCTCCTTTTGAGTATCCTCGACCCGAGGATACGCCGGGTGTCCGCCTTCACCAGAACCCGCTTCCTCTCCCCGCTCCGATTCAACAGTCTGGGGAGTGCGGCGCAGAGGCCCGCGTCATCGACGTTCCTGTGGTGGCCATGGATGTCAATCCGGTGGGGGAGGATCGAGTGGATTACGAGCCGTCACCTGACGGTCCTCGAAACGGAGCATCTGATTCTGACCAGGTTGGCTAGCTCTTTTTTTCATTTTTTTAGGCTACTTTACGAGCTGCAGCCCTGTATTTTTTGAATGACTACTCATTATCTCCAGTAGGTCTCATATGGGTTTGTTGGACTGCACGCATCGGATCCATATGAGTTTTGATGTACTTTAGGCGGAGTGTACATACTTGTAAAAGCATTTGTATATAAATTTATGGAATTATTTAACAATTCAGTTTTCTTCAATTGTTTTCTCAGATGAGAATGGATGATATTGTTCATCGACCTCTTGCATTGAAGCCTCGGATTGGGAATGATTTACAGAAGTTGCTATGTGAGGGAGAATTGATGGAATCTGTGACGCTTCCTTTCCATATTGCTCAATGTGCATTTCATCAGGTAATTTCCATTGACTTTAGTGTGTGTTCGTCCTGTCCCAGGACTGTTTGCGGAGGAGTTTGTCCGTTGTCCCCAACCGGCGGCCAGACAAGTGGCTTAATATTGTTCTGGATATTAATGGCATCCTTTGCGAGACAGAGCATGCCCCTGGGTTGTCTAGAGACTCAGTGAGTCGGGCCGCGTATTCTTGCACCGCTCCTGCGTACATAGGTCCAAAAGCTGTATATACTCGCCCTGGAGTTCGTGCATTTCTGGCGGACATCCGAAACATAACGAACTCTATTGTCGTCTGGAGCTCCATGAAGAAGTCTACTGTTGTTGAAATTGCGAAGTATCTTTTTTTGGACATGTCTTCTCCAGCTCTGGTTCTTGGTCAGGAGAGCTGTGATAGAATCGAAACCTCGCCCAATAAGTTCTTGATGGATCCGAATAATTCGAACAAGACGATCTTTTTGAAAACTCTGTCATCAACTTTATTTAGGCAACGACTTGAGTCGATGGTCCTAGATTCGGACAACACCCTTCTGATCGACGACAGTCCGGAGAAGAGCGTTTGTAATCATATGGAAAATGCCATATTTCTTCGTCCGTGGAGACATGCGGCCTGTGACGACCAGTTCCTTACTCAGGAACTTGTACCTTGGCTGCGACGTCTGGTTTCTGAATGCCCTCTTGGGCAGTTACATGATTATGGTAATATCAATCGTATAGGGGTTGAGCCGTTGGCGCCTAATAGTCCTTTCATGAAATACATTGTAGATGAGATGGAGCTCTCAAACAAGAACGTTGGCTATGTCTATGAAATTCCACATGGTTCTTCTTCGTCGGCTTCATAGTTCCATCGGCTCCTTTTTTGTAATATAGTAGGAATTTAGTATCGATATTGTAAATACTCTGTTTCATTTTGAATATATAAATATCTTACAACTTCAACAAGTTTATTTACTTTGTCTGGTGTTTTTTTTGTTATCTATGTGTTGTTATTCATCTGTCGGTTGGTTTTAGGATTCATCTTTGTTTTCAATATTATTGTTTTTGCTCTGGTTGAGCGTGTTGTGTTTACTATGGATCCTAGGTATATTGTATTCCTTTGGGCTTTCATATTTATCTTCGGGTCGAGCATGCGTTGGATTGCTGTGACTATTGTTATGTTGACTCATCGCTTCTTTTGTCTCGTGTGTCTTTTGCAGGTTGTGGAGGCTACCATTATCCCTTCATGTAGGAGTGATCGTAGTAAACCGCCCTCCAATTGTGGCTCGTTTTCTGAGTACTCTGGGTCGCTTCTTAGAGGTTTTTCCCAATCCCACTATTCAAAGCCATTTCTTATGTGCACTGCAACCGATGCTGCCTCTGCTATCATGGACTTTTCTACACAGAAGGTCGATGATGGTGTTGTTGATAGCCCTCCTGAGCGGAGGGCTGGAATTCCTTGTGTCGCATCTCCTTCGCCACTCAAGCGAATGTGTGCATCTATAGAGCCTATTGGCGATTGCACTCCTAAACGGCAGCTCTATGTTAATGGTGCAATTGATGTAAACGAGGTGAAGGAGTCTGAGCCTATCTCTTCCAACTTGATTATTCCGCCTTCGTTTATTCGTGTCCAGCCTTCCCGTCCTACCCTTGCTAAGTGGAGGCGGCTTCCTAGTTCTGAAGGTATTGTTGGAGTTAGTAATCCTCCATCCCGTTCAACAGGTTTGCATACCGAATCTCTCGATGTTAAGCCTAGATCTTTGGGATCCGCATCTTCACAGATTCGTCGGAAGTCACTATGCTTGAATGGAGGTGGTGGTTCTGGGGCTGGTAGTGGTCAATGCCATCAATCATGTCATTCACCTGTGCGAAAATCCGTGAATTATTCGGAAGTAGATGATTACTATAAACCGTATTCTCGGAGGAAGGAAATTATGATTGGGTATGCGAAAGTGAAAGCGCAAGAGGCCTTACTTCTGCAGACACGAGGAGGTGGTTCAACCATTCCTTCTAGTGAAGGGGGAACTCCTAAGTAGGAACAGTTTTATATGCTTTAGAAGTCCTTTCTTGTTTTGTTGTAGACACGGTAGTATAGATCCTAGACTACTATAAATAGAAATTAAATTGTGATTACCTATGTTGGTAAACAATGTCATGAAAATGAAGTTTTAGTATGATTATTTGCATTATGCTCACTTGTTTTTGACTATGGATGGAATTATATTCTCTATGCCGATCTTTTAATAGAATTTCTGTGTAATGCAATTTTGATGGGTCGCAATGATCATGTTGTTTACTGTTGGATATGGGATGTTTCTTGTATGCTGCATGATGTATGCCTTCGTTTGCAACAACTTTTCACGATATTTGTGTCCGAAGTAATAGGCTTTTAGTCTCAAATCTCACGATTTGTCTCATTTTAATGAATATGATGTTGTATTTTTGATTTCAAGATTAGAAGCAATTTACCACATTGTTATTTTAAAAAGAAAATAAAACATATGGCAAATTATCACCGCTATGCAAAAACAATGGAGAGAATATTTCATAGCAATCATTGGCATCACATATTATAGTCATACAGAGTGTAAATTAATCAAATACAAATATCTATAATCTCAGCACCAATGGATCTAACCATACTACATGAAGTATTACGCATCAAAATCCAAAATCTAGGAAAAGGAAAGACCATTTATCTAAGTCTATTACGATTCGGACCTGGCAAGTGCTTCCAAGGAGGCCTTGATAATCGCTACTTGTCGCTTCGGGATTTTTGTAGTTGAATCTTGCACATGACCTCCATCCCTCTTTGAAGACCTAGGTTTCCAGGCTGTCAAGATTAAATCGGTACTCTTCCACGTTATGGCTATTCCCTTTTCAATTGTCTAGTGAAGGTTGCAATCAGTATTCCAATCTTTATAGAACTTCAGAACATCCCGATCGCGCAATAAAGGGCGGAAGAATTGGATACGCACAGTGTTTGGCAAATCCCAGTTAGAATTAGGATATGAAATTGCTTGAGCAATCCAAAATGGGGGCTCGTCTCCATCACAAGGCCGCAATGCAACAAAATAGCCAGAAAAATATCACGACCAACTCTAAAAGAAGGAGGTGGACGATCGCGTCTTTGGCCAACTAAATGCTCATCTTCAAGGTACTCCTCGCAAACCTTACCCTCTATTGAGAACTCATCTTCAATGGTATGGGCAATTCTCATCGTTGGCCGAAAGCCGTCTTCCAATGATATCAGCGTATCCATTAGATGAGTCAGAGCATCTCTAACATTGCGCCAATAGTACGATAGCGGCTCAAAACGCGATTTGGCTTCAACGGACTCCCGCGATGATTGCTCCCAATGATTGATGAATCCTGAAAGTCCCTTCACCACCTCATGGAGATGCCGCATCGTAGAAGGCTTCAATGCATCAGGTTCTCCGCGAGGCCATAAAGACCTTCCTTCAGAATCCTCCTTCCACAATTTGATGCCACTACCTTCTCCTCCTTTAGGAAGCCAATCCTCATCATGACAAATGATTTTATACTTCATTATCGGACAACCACTTGAATCCACATAAAACTTGAACTGATGAGCCTTCGTATGACCCTGCAAAGCTTCATCACCGTCTGCAATCATATCTCCAATGAGCTTCTTAAAGTCAGGAACCTCTTGGATGAGATGCGGGAATGTGGAAACACTCTCATTTTTCATGAACTACCTCATGAGCAAAGGAATGGTTGGAAAACTCTCCTTCCTCAATGCCATACTCCAACGTCCAAATAATGCATCTATATCATCATGTGTATGACCAACTAGAATGAAATTGACATAAACCTCGCGGAAGATGCGTTTTGCAACAAGGAGAGACAAAGAACAGAAAACAAATCTATTTTTGTTATCACCAACAACATTGTCCATTTGCACGTTCAATATTGGTGGCAAAGGTCTCTCAGGAACTGGGATATACCTGAAATCTACCCTAATGGATCCAAACACATATCTTTGCACCCCGTAACACCATCGCATACAATGGATGAGAGCTATATTCTGGAAAGAGTTGCCCGGACGATGACTTCGGAGGCGCCTTCAGGTCACGCAATAGTTTTGTAAACAACCCGACCGTGTAATTGGCATCATGGGAGTATAAATCAAGGCCGTAATGGGCGTAACGCTCGTCCACATGACCATGGGCATGCATGCCTGTGACTGCAAGAGGCAACTTCATAAGTCCATCTAAGTGCTTTGTTTTGTGTGAAAAAACCAGGGAGGCGGTCTTTGAGTGATCCATCTTATTATGCATGATGGTTAGAACCTCCTGGGGCGACGACTTTGATCGAAATCGGTTCAGGTAGTACAAGTCCCGATGTGCGAAAGCAGAATCGATGTGAGCCTGCATCTTCTTTTGCCATAGCAGCGATGCTTGTGTTCCAGGTTGAGTAAGCTTCTTCTGATCCTGGTATTTGTCACACGTAGAACAACGGGCAAAGTTGTCTCCACCTTTCTTGGCATAGTACTCAGGGAAGCTCACTCGCCGAATCTTATTCAAGCTTGAGGTTGAGATTGGCAGCAATCCACAATCAGCGAGATGATCATCAAGAAGTGGTATCTGATCCTTCTACTTAAAACTTGCAGGTAAGACCTTTGCCACAGCCTTCTCCCCAGATGGGAGAACACGAGACTTGTGAGGCATGTGGTCCGCATGTCTATCGAGGATGGCTCCAAGAGCGGCAGTAGCGACAACCGTATGACCTCTACGCTTACGCAAACTGGTATTCCGGTGGTATTGAGCCGCATGACGAGCGGCAGCGTCCTTCGCATTCCGATAGAAAGTACTCAAACTTACACCCATGATTTTCATCCAGGTACGGGCACAAACGTCCACACCCTCTAGGGTCACAACCTTCCTACCCGCAGCGTTTCTATGAAACTATCTGTGAATGTCGAGTTTGATATGATTTCTGAACTGCACGATGGTCTCATTATACAAGCGCGTCCGGAGGGCTTTTATTTTATCTCTAGGGTAGTGTTGAACATAGTTTTGAATGCAACAACTATTGCTCGCAACTGCGTTAAAGGAATGAGGGGTCATGAGGAATTCAACATTCCTAGACACTGTTGGACATGTATTCCTTGAGGAATTGTCGTATGAACGGGAGCTCCTACCTAGAGGTCTGTTATGCTCAACCAACCGGACATTGTAAACGTCCCTAAGGCAATGATGGAAGAGACTTACACCGTTTAAAAGACTTATTGAATTGGTTAGGTCTTAAACGAGTACCTCTATTGATCAGGAGCTTCCTCCTCAACAAAAGTAGTGGACACCAGTACTACAATATTGGAATCCCCAAGAGGACCAGAGGAACCTAGAATTGCATTGGACTGGACATTGCGAACCAACCCCTGCGCAATGCGAACACCCGAACCATTGTGAAGCGAAACAGTCATCCCGACCCAGAGACGGCGAGGAATAACATCAAACTCAGGAAGGTCTAGGTTTATGGGTGCATCAACATGAACATCGTCGTCCTCCGAAGACGACATCTTGCATTCCAATAAGATAAGTATTAGATAATCCTTTCAATAAGTATGGGAGAATAACTTGTAAGAATGATAACAATGAAGAAGCATATGAAGTGGGTAATTTAGCTCGAATCAAGGTAAGCTCTGGCGTTTGAAAATAACTTGCATTTAACTAAAATTAACATTGTAGAACATGCAAATTTAGCTCAATTCAAGGTAAACACATATGGTATTATATGACAAGAATGTAATTTCATGGGACCAGATTTAATGCGAAAATGAAATAATCACACCCTTGATAATGATATTTTAGCCCGACCCGACCTAAAATGTTGACTATTAGACAGTATGACAAATTAGCTCGACTCGAGCTAAATTGTCGTCGAAAATAAGGTATAACAGTTTAGCTCGAGACAAGCTAAACTGTTGTTAACAATATAGTACGACAGTTTAGCTCGAGTTGAGCTAAACTGTCTTATCTTATTTCCAACGACAGTTTAGCTCGAGTCAAACTAAACTGTTGTGAACAAGTTCGTCTAACAGTTTAGCTCGAGTCGAGCTAAACTCTCGTTAGTATTATGGAATGACAGCTTAGCTCGATTCGAGCTAAAATGTCCTTCCGTGATTCTCGGCGTCATTTTCGGGCTTCATACAGACAAACTCTTCAGCCAATGGATCTGGTTTTCTCTATACTAGAGCCCAAATCTTTGCGTTAGTCATCGAGATAGTCGCAGTGACGCTTCAAAATCACAGTAGCTACAAGAAGTAGAGCAATAAGCATCACTGTCACATCCTAAATGCTAGAGTGCACGGAGAATGCAAGAAGTATACATTGTGTACCTTATGAAGTAGACAACCGGTGCGTGGCCGCCTCGCGCAGAGCGCCCTGCTCAACCGTGTGCAACCTATAGATGTTGCACTCCTCAACCTCTCACAATTGTACCACCTCCAAGCCTCCCACCCACCAGCCTTGCACATCAACCAAACTGAGAAGGAAAAAATGAGAAAACTGGCCGAGGTTCGGCGAGGTCACTCACGATAACACGACCGTTTCCATTCCGCACTATGACTTTAGAATTGGCGAGAAGAAACTTTTCCACAGCCCCATATAAAGTGCAAATTTTAAATCTCGGCAAGAAACTGAATCCATTATTTCTTGGTCGACTAAAATAAGGAAGAGTACAAACCTCAAATATACTCGCACATGCGAGTGATATACACATAACTGTGGGATTCAGGGTTAGGATAACGCGCAAGGTTAGGGTTAGATTTAGGGTTTAGGGTTAGTGTTTAGGATTTGGAATTTAGGGTTTAGGGTTTAGGGTCCTTGGTTTAGATATTATCCTTGTGATGATATTTCATTCCAATTTACAAATACTTTGAATATTTGCGATGTTGACAATTCAACTATGGTATAAGGAAATGTAGAGAAGATATTGAGATGAATAGAAAGAATTTATATTACAATCCAAATAGGACTTATCTATAAAGTTGAAAGCAAAGACCTTAATGAACGAGTCACATTAAAGAAACCAGAAAAACATATTGTATGTGCACGTGTATTTTTAGCAAAAAAAAATGTATTCAAAAATGCTTTGGACATCATTTCTTTGGGGTTTTTAAAAAGTGCGTAATGTTACTATTTTGTAATCAATTTAGAATGTTTATTTTTTTGCAAGAATCCCAAGTGTCCCCATGGTCTGGATTTGGAATTGAAATTGGTTACTATCCACTAAGTACTCAAAGACCAAAAATGTGCGCAAACTAATAGTTGGATTAAAATATCTTATTCTTTAGTTCAAATTGTATTAACATGAGTTTAGGGTGTGACAATCTAAGCATGACATGAAAGATGGAGGAATTCTTGACCATACACAATTTATTTCATGTTTTGACGTGAAATTAAAGACTTTGTCAGTTGTAAAACAGAGAGAATGGAACAATATTAAAAGATTTAAAGAAGAAATGGAATGACCTCCTCATGAGAAAAAAATGATAATCAAAATATAAAATATAACTAATACAAAGTGTATCAGTTAGTGCATCAAGCATAATTTAATGATCATAATGTAAGTAATTTTAAATTTTATACATGCAAAAAAGAATAAATAGTTTATGAGCACGTTCCAGTGGTCGCAAATTATATTTCAAATTCTCAAAATTTTGTAGAAGGATGATAGAAGTTATAAGGCATATTTCTAAATAATTTATTTTCTCATTGAACGTCTTCAATAAAAGTTATGCTAGCCAGAAGAGGAACTTCTTGATTGCCGGCTCGTCGAGCAACTTAAAAACCTTTTGCTATGACACACTTTGGAATGTGATATTTTAAACTAGTGGGGTACATGTGTCCTCCGGACACAACATTTTTTTGTGTTTAGTCCCCACCTCCCCATCCCCTAGCCCTTTCCCTCCAATCCATCATCCCCTCCGTCCTTGTCCCCCATCCCCCGTCCTCCGTCCCCGTCCCTGTCCCCGTCCCCGTCCCCATCCCTGGACCGTCCCCGTCCCTGTCGCCGTCCCCATCATAAGTATCACTTGCCCAATATAAGAGGAGAAAACCCTTCACATCAAGAGGTCAAAATCAAGAGTCATTAGGTTACTACCTAATATAAGAGGAGAAAACCCTTCACACCAAGAGGTCAAAATCAAGAGTCATTAGGTTACTACCTAATATCAAGAGTCAAGAAGAGTTTGTCACCGTGCCTCACCCTTCACATCAAGAGGTCAAAATCAAGAAAGAGAGTCACGTGACCGGAAGTTAAAATTGATAACTTTTAACTTTCGCATCACTTTTCATCCAAGTTCGGCCCGTTCATCCATCCGACGCATTGATCATCCTAAATTCTATTATAATAAGAGATACATAGAAGTAATATTAGAACGTTTGATATTGTGGAAAAACATGTTATTTTTCTAGTGAAAAATAAGATCATATCCCAATTCATACATTTTCAAACATTGTAAAATATTATTGATTTAGGGTATGAGAAATACTTAGATTTCATATCCACTGAAGAGTATGAGATGGACATATTTTTTTGCTTTTTAATATTACTATTGGAGGTTTAGGTCTACATAATTTGAAAATCCTTTTAAGATTCAAAAGATTTTTATTTCACCTTATGAAATACTTAACCATAAAGAGAAGTATGGAGTTCAAAATGATTGTTTGAAGAAATGGAAATACACATTGCACATACATCAGCTTGGTTTTTAGCAGAGGTGTGCACCATCACTACGTGCAATGAATTAAAAGGAGTGTGTGCACACACTTTAGCTCCACTGGTGCTAACGTGTGCCTCATCACTAGGTGCAGTGAACTAAAAAGATAATATGCACAGATTAGCTCTACTAGAGCTAAATTGTGCACCATCACTAAATGGAGTGGATTAGAAAGCAAAATTGCACTATGTAGCTCCAGTACACAGAAGATGGCTTCTAGTGTAGTGGACACTAAATAGTAAACCATACACTAATTGTAAAATTTACAATAAGTGTGGTGACAAAACTATATTACACTAAATGTCAACTACTACACTAAATGTCAATCCTAGTAAATAGTGGAACATAAAGTTTTTTTCTTGTGGACAGTTACTGTATGAAACCTCAATAATGATTTGGTTACATCTAGAGCATTAAAGTCAAGAAGGGTTGAGTGCATGTAGAAAAACAAGAGCTTGCAAGAAAGAGCTTGGGAATAATAGGACGTAGGTATGAGGCAAAAGGAAAATCTCAAAAATTGGACAAAGTATAATATAAATATGAAGGAAAAATGAAATTTCAAGTAGAAGATTGGAAAAATAAGAACATTCTTTCAGGAACGAAAGTGAGAAAAGAAAGGAGTATTGGAGAAGGGAAAAACTTAAATTTACAAAAAATATAGAAATACAGAAAAAAAACTCATTAGATATCCATCACATATGCATTCAATGTGCATTACATATTCTGTAAATATTCATTAAATACTCATTGAATATGCGTATACACATTGATTTTACATTTGAAATTTATTAACTATTCATTAATTATTCATTAACAATACATTAAATATTCTATAAATAATCCTTAAATATACAAATATACAAATATTAATTAAAATGTCATAAAATATACTTTTAAAACTCTAAAGATTCATTAAAAATTATTTAAATATTCTTTAACTGTTCATAAAAATTACAGATATACAAATAGACATTAAATATTCTATAAAAACTCATTACGTAGTCATTAATTATTGGCTTAAGATATGATTACACATTAAGTATTCATTAAATATTCCTAAATAATGTAAAAGAAATGCAAGACAAATAAATGAGAATAGTTGTGAATCTGTATCTATAAAAGAATAAAGGATGAGAAATCCGTCGAGTTGGTGAACGCGTAGATGAAAAAAACGTGTCGAGCTTGGATGAAAAAGTTATGCGAAAGTTAAAAGTTAAAAGCTAAAAAGTAAATAAAAGCTAAAAGTTAGGGTTTTGGATAAAATGAAAAGCTACAAGTAAGGGTTTTGGATAAAAGGACGGGGAGGAGATGGGGGCGAGGACGGGGACGGGGACGAAGGACGGGGGACAAGGGGACAAGGACGGGGGGATGATGGATTGGAGGGAAAGGGCTAGGGGATGGGGAGGTGGGGACTCAACACAAAAAAATGTTGTGTCCAAAGAACACGGGTAACACTCTAGTAAGACGATAAGAATTTGAGGTTGAAGATGAGACAAGAAGAATAAATGCATGGCGACCGGTTGGCAGAAGGTTCTGAGCTAACACTATTTATGAAGTAACAAATTTGTGTGCTAGGGTAGGATTTTGATTGAGGGCTAATACAAAATGAATTGCAGTAAGTGGACAAATGAAGGATAATATTAATGACAATGGCGGCTTAAACTAATTGCCAACTTGTTGACAAATAGTGTACTAGAAAAAGAGCATCTCCACAGGGGCAGAGGGTCCGGGAGAATGTGTCCAATCATGTAATGACAGGAGGGAATTAAAAAAACAATAGAAACCTAAAGAAAAATGGGCCAACTACGGCGACAACGGCGAGCGTTGGCGTTCCCCTGGAGTGGCCAATTTCAGGACGGGTGCGGAAGGGAAAGAGTAACCCCTCTCCCGTCATCTCAAATTTGGGCACGTCTCTAGATGGCGTGGAAAATTCCCTGTCACAGGTGGAGATGCTTTAACTACACTATTTGTATCGTTACACTAAAAGAAAATATACTAAAGGTTAACCTACTAAAGCAAAATGAAGTGAAATAAAAAGAAAAAATTCACACTTTAGCTCTATTAGAGCTAAAGTGTCCACCATCACTAAATGTAGGGAGCTAAAAAGAAAATATGCAGACTTTAGCTCCAATAGAGCTAAAGTGTGCACCGACATTTATTTTACCTTTTTACTACTGCAAGATGTGGTCTTAACATACTAATAGTCTGTTCCATTCACATAGTAAAAAATATCAAACTCACAAAAATGGAAAACTGGAATCCAAAGTAATAGAATCCTAAATCATATCGTTAGAACTATTTTAAATGTGCTTCACCCCTCTCCAACACCTAATAACTGGTGTAGGAGGAACTTATATATAACAATGGTAATGAATTTACACCTTGTGTAATGCAGTAATTGAAATTGTGTCAAGTGAAAGCCAGCTAATCCACTTAGAGCATGAAAGAAAACCGAGCACTATAATCCTATTTTCAACACTAAACACATGAATTGTTCACGTCCGTGCAATCAAAGTTTGTGTATTATAAAGAATAAGTGAATATATAAGTCTTAAATGAGATCATACATTTGAAATTGGAAATATTATATTTTCTTTGACTACCGATCATTGCCTCAGAATTTACAAATTTGTAGTGTTTTAGGCTCAAAGAAATTGTCTTGGAAACTTACAAGTAGAGAAATTGTAAACGCGTATAAAACTAAAGTTACGAGAAGGTTTAACTTTTGTGAAAAATGAAATGGAAAATGTGCAGAAAGTACGAAATCAAACTGATTTTCTTTTAAATCGAAAAGTAATTTTTTAAAAAAAATATCTAAAAAATATGGTGCATCCACCATAATACCCGAGGGTATTAGGCCGATATATGAGGGAGCATTCCGAGGGTATCACGGCAATCCCGAGGGTATCCCGAGGGTATCGACGCGGCTATAGGAGCCGACCTCACGGCTTAGGGTTTGAAGTCGAAGATGTCCAGGGTTTGGAAACGGGCCGCGACTCTATTTTTTCTCTCTCATTTTCGTGTTCCTGTGCGTGTTCCTGTGCGTGTTCCTCTTCGTTTTTGTGTCTGTGTTCGTCTTTCGTGTTCGTGTCTGTGCTCATCCTCTTCGTGTTCGTGTTTGTCTTGCGCTCTACTCATGTTGCGCTTGTGTTCGTGGTACGCTCGTGTTCATGTTGCGCTTGTACTTTTGTTGCGCGTTGTTCGCGTAGAGTACTCGTGAGTTTGTGATTGTAGCGGCACTGTTGATAGAGTTTCTGTTAGGGTTTGTTGCACACGTTCTCCGAAACGTGTAGGCTTAGGTTTTCTGCTGATGGGGTTTGTAGGAAGTGAGAGTTAGAATTGGTTTAGGTTTCAAGCACGTAGAGATAGAAATGCGTGATGCTGTGAAAGATTGACGTGGATTTCGAAGAGGAGGAAGAACAAGAAGCTGTAGTAGACTTTCGGCACTTAAAGGTATGTGTACAAATTTTGTTCTTCTACAATTGTTTCATGATTTTTCTAGTTTGGTGAATTATGTTTGTTGTTTCGTGTTTTCTGGTTCTGTGTTTGTTAAAATTATGGTGTTTTGGTGTTTGGTGTTTGCTGTGATTGTATGATTTTTTTCCCTTTTCTTCAAGCATTTGTTGTGTCTCAATCTCTTAGTTTCTGTTTGTATTGGGAGTGCGTGTGTTGATTGTTGTTTTATGGAATTGGTGTTAATTTCTGTCGTAGTGTTAATACCAGTTTGGTTTTTTCTAAAAAAATTGGTTTCAATGTGTTGCTTTGAATGTGCTGGTTTGTATTGAATGTGCTGATTTCGATGTGTTGAATGTTGAATGTGTTGAAACATTGAAAGTATTGAATGTTCAATGTACTGCATTATGTTTAGGTTTTTCAGTGGTTCTGCATTCTGATTGCTTCTGTGTGGTTGTATTTTCTGTCTGCATGTTGTAGTTTTTTGGTTTTGGGATAGAGTGATTAGTTGATTGATCGTGTGTGTGGGTTTGTTATTGTTTTTGCAGGACGTCTAGTGCCAACAGAGAAGTACTGGGATAACATTTCATTATCAATGGCTGAAAGGTAAAATATACATTGTCACCGAGGAGCCCTTAACCCTACGCCTTAAATATCATAAGACGGAAGACAATTCTGCACAAACTCTAATAAAACGAGCATTCACTCAATTGAAGTGTGGCCAATAGATCACACTCGTGGCCCCACTTTAGCTCGAGCCGAGCTAAAGTGCAGACAAAGGAATGCGTCGATCCAGTACACTTCAGCTCGAGTAGAGCTGAAATGTACAGGAACAATGCATCTTTGACTGCACTTTAGCTTGACTCGAGCTAAAGTGCAGCCAATTGAATGCGTCAATGGTCGCGCTAAAGCCCGAATCAAGTTAAGTTGATGCTATTAACAACTCTCAAATCCAATGTACTCAATAAAGATGAACTTAAGAATCATCAAAGCCAACAAACTTTACCTCGAATCGAGCTAAAGTGTAAAACAAATGACCTTAATTACAACTCAAACACAACTACTTTCGGACCTTAAAACATTCAAACTAAAGTTTACCTATGATATCGATGACCCAACTCATGTCCACTTCTCGTTCACCTCTCAGAAATTGTGCATGAGCTTAAGTCCCGCTCCAAGCACTTGAGAACCTTACGTAGTGAGCTTCGTGAGTGATTGGATCGGTTCGTAAGCATTTTCACAGTTTCGGGAGTTGAACAAGAAGTAGTCATGAATTGAATTAACAGATCTAGGAAAGACTTCTAAAGGAATATTGAATGTTTTAGAGCTATAATGATATACATTCTATGTTATAACACTTTAGCTCGACTTGAGCTAAAGTTGAAGCATTAGCTTAAAAATAACAATGTTACCATCGTGTAGTTGGAGCCTTGTATCTCAACTCATGTCTACTTCTCGTTCACCTCTCATAAATCGTGCATGAGCTTTAGTCCCGCTCCAACCACTTGAGAACCTCAAAGCATGAGGTTCGTGAGTGATTGGATTGGTTCGTAAGCTTTTCCACGGTTTTGGGAATTGAACGAAAAGTAGGCATGAATTGACTGAATGGGTCTAGGAAAATGTTCCAAATGACTAAATTTTGTTGCAGGGTATTATTGACATACTTGTATCTGGTTACACTTTAGCTCGACTCGAGCTAAAGTGTAACCTCGCCGTCCTAATTGGATGATCATTTAAGCAATCTAATATTTGTGCTATGTCTCGTGTATGTGCAAATCTGAGAGACACAAGATGGTGACTTAGTTGCAGCACTTCTTCCAACCAAAGCCCGTCGACATTGATGATGACGATGGAGACGACAACAACCACTTGGATTGATGGGAGCTGAAGGACCCATCAATGACATTAGAGTGGACGCTTCTGTGGGCGACCTATACGGATCATTTAGTGTTTGGTCAGACCTTTGCTGGTGATATCGTCGAATCCCAGCACATCGACTTCACCACTAAAATTACTGATGTAGTCCACGAAGATAACGAGCACGTTAAGTTGTCGTGTGAGACAACCACTGAATCCGTAGAGCCTTATATGTTCACTATTGTAGTGAACAATGTTTCATCACCCTTCTGTATCCAGGATTTAGTCGATTCTCTTAGGTCGTCCAAATTTGAGGAAATAGTGACTCAGGTCGAGCATGAAATCTCTCTTAAGAAATGGGAGACTAGTAGCGGTCAGCTGCTGAAAGCAAAGGCTGTAGCTAATAAACTCCGCGTCATTCTATCAACAATGAGTACCTTTGCCGCTCTAGATAAGGCAAAAAATATCGCGGCAAGACGCTCGATAGAAATTTCAATGGTTTAGGGGGCGGTGATTGGTTGCCAGGATATGAGTCAAGCGTTGATATCGGTTAGAACACCAGGTGCAAGAACAAGTCAAAGCACCCTGCGCAACACGCTGTCCGCTTCTCCCGTCAAGAAGCGTTCAGCTGCCAAGAAGCCGGAGACCTCTTCGAGAAAGAAGACAAAGCTCGTATCACAGGAGGAGTTTGCCAATTTGATGGCCTCTGCACTCTCCGAGCTCCCTCACGCGCTCGGGTTTGGAGAGATAATCGATTACAACAACGTCCAACAAATTTATCAAAAATTCTGGACGGAGTGTCAGAGGTGCTTCTTTCAGGGAGACAGAGAGATGAAGATCGAGCTTGACGTGATGAGGTTGCATAATGCACCGCCGGAGTGGATGATCCGTGCATTCAAACCTCGGGGTATGGAGGAGTTGAAGCATTATTACCTCCAAATGCCCGTCAAGACACAAAAGCAGACTCTCTACGTCATGCCGAAGCTCGATGCTATGCCAACGACGGTTGAGGAGCTGAGCGACTGCGACTACTACATCATCAACGGCCAGCATAGCGTTGCTGCCTCAAAAGAGATGATAAACGGCAACGTCCTGGAGGTTATGAGAAGGCACTTCCGAACATGGCAGTGTTACATTGTTTGGATGCAGGATCCGGAGAAGCTGAGGAAGATATCCACATATTATAATCGTGTGAATCACTTGGTCCAATTCAAGCCGACATGGGCAACCAATATCCTCGGCTCTCGTGCTTTGTGGATCCAAGCTGGTAGACCAATGCCGCAGCACTCCGCCGCTAGCATTTGTGGTTCTCACAAGTCAGGACGGAGAACGCCATTGGAGATTGCCAATGATAAGAGGTTTGAGGTAATATATCATAACCAAGGTCATGCACTTTAGCTCGAGTCGAGCTAAAGTGCATGTTTGCTCACTATCTGTATTATATTGTATAGAGATTGAATTCGCTTACATTGTATACTCTAAGGTTGCAAGTTAGCTCGACTGGAGCTAACTTGCAGCTGTTGGACCCTACATGCCACATTTAACTAAATCTAGACTTTGAATAGTCCAGACTGGTCAAAGTCTAGATTTAGTCATCGAGAGAATGTGCAAAAAATATGGTACAAAGGAGCATCGGGAGATCTATCGAAGAAATCGAAGATGGTGAAATTCTTCTGAGAGGAAGGAGCTTTATGGATGAAGCATTGGAAACATTAATGGGTGTGAAATGGTACCATGTGCCCTTGCATTCACATATAGGAGGATCTTCTGATGTGACCATCTGTATCTAGAGAACTTGGAAGTGAATCCCTCAAAAGTATGAGGAAAGAATAACTGATGATAAATAAGGGTGAATGGATCCTTTACAAAACAATTGATGATGTTCCAAAGCAGATCAAGTGGGACATGCTAGTAGTACATGCAAGAACAATCCGGTAGGAAACAAATGTGGCATACAGTTGGATCCAGTAGACTCAACAAGCAACTTAAAAAAAGGCCAAGACATTAAAGATAAATCATGACACCAATAGGCAAATCAATAATAGAATAAATTGGATGTAAAAATCTATCACATGCAAATATAGGAGGGATAGATAGATCTTCCTATCTCTTGGACTGATTCACTGAAGACAATTCATGACAACAACAAGCAAATTCATAATTGAATGTATTAAGATACACAAAACAGACACATGTTGGTATAGGAGGGATAGATAGATCTTCCTATCTCTTGGACTGATTCACTGAAGACAATTCATGACAGCAACAAGCAAATTCATAATCGAATGTATTAAGATACACAAAACAGACACATGTTGGTATAGGAGGGATAGATAGATCTTCCTATCTCTTGGACTGATTCACTGAAGACAATTCATGACAACAACATGAAAATTCATAACCAAATGTATTAAGATACGCAAATCAGACACATGCTAGTATAGGTGCAATCGATAGATCTTCCTATCTCCTACACTCAAAAGCACCCAACAAATGTAACATACAATCGGTTCCAGTAGGCACAGAAGGCTTTTCCAAAGAGGATTGATTCACTAAAGAATTTTTATCACAACAACAGGTGATTCAATATGGTATGTATTAGGATGTGAAATCTTACACATTCAGATAGAGTAGGGATCGATAGATCTTCCAATCTTCTAGACTTAGGGTCGATATAGGATATCGCCTGAGGATCGATAGGTCGTCTAGTCTTTGAACTCAAGGATCCCCCGCGTTTGCCGCTTCAAGGTTTGTCATTGCTGCTATTCGGTCCCTCCGTGGAATTGTTTGAGTCTGAGGGTTCACTGTACTTGACCAAGAAGAAAATACGACGGAATCAAGATGAACGTGTACCGGACGTCGTTCCTCCGGAACCCACGTCGCCAATCAACAATCCTCGTACTTCTTCTTGTGGTTCTTGAACGCATTTCTTGGCTCCGAGAATTGGATAATAAACATTCCATATTGCTCATCACCAACTACTCTATTGACTGCTGATTGTGCTCTCTCTAACCAAACATGATAAATCTCAGGGTCAGATGGACGGAGAAGGATCCAAGATCTGGAAATGACGTCTCGCCATGGATTCAAAGCGACCTTCGGTCTGCTTGAACGTGGGCCACAGAAAGGTTCAGGCTCCTCATCTTCAGGTGTGACATCTCCTCTAGTAATAAGGCTCAAAGGAGCAAAAATTATCGCACTCTAATCATGAATTGGCCAAAATCCTTTTACCAAAGCCGGGGGTGTGGAAGGAAGAGGTTTCTCAAGTTCTTCAAGAATTGCATTCCGGTATGCAATATACGGTGGAAAATCATGTCAAAAGCCCTCACATTTTTCCATCCCCTTCTCCCAGAATTTTATATAACCTTGAATTCCAGATTTAATGAAGGACCTCTTATCAATTGCTTTGAAAACCTTCTCTCTTGCCTTCTCAATTGCCTTTTCTTGATTGTTAGTTGGAGAAGGAACCTCGTCTCCCCACACTCGCCTGAAAGGCACTGGCTTTGGAAGGCCGGAAGGTATCTTGGGACTTCCGTGGCATCCGACTTCCAAAGCCGTATACCAGAGCTGTTTCCGGGTAGCAAGTGAGTGTTAACTGCGTTCTCTTTGTAGCGCATGACGGGCCAGCCATCGTCATCTACATAGAATTTGAAGAGGTGCATATCTCCTAAACCAGTAAGTGTATTTTGGCCGTCACATAGAAAGCCTTCGACGAATGATTTGAAATCCGCAACCTTCTGAACAATCTCGGGCATAAAGCCCAACTCCTGCGATTCCATAAAAGACCTCATCAAATCCGCTACCACATAAGTATTCCGATTCTTAAAGGCCTTGGATAAGTGGCTGAAGTAAGCATCGATATCTTCATGCGTGTGGTCGACTAATAAAAATCCAACTTGGATTTCCTTGAACACCCTACGATAAGTCAACATTGATGAGAAAGCCATGAGAAACAGGTTCTTGTTGTCCTTTGCGGAGTTGTTTAGCTGCAAATACAGATTTTTGGAAAGTGGGACGGCTACAGTTGAGTGGTTTGGTGCCACCGTAGGTAAAAGGTTCATACATCTAGACTTTCTTTTCAGCATAGCCTCAAAAAACGAGTTTGCCGGCTCGTGAGGAAAAAGTTTACCCGTAACGCGAATGGGACGTTCTTCAAGACGACAAAGCAATCTCGCTAGGGATGAGATTGTGTAATTCGAGTCCCCTCGCTACAAGTCGGTAGAATAATGGGCGTACGCACCGTCTCCATGTCCATGCGTCACCATACCGGTGACGTTCATTGGGAGCTGACCAAGAGGTGAAGTGAGTTTGGTGGAAACACGCATGCGCGGGATCGCAGTCTTGGCTGTATCCATTTTATTGTGGATAATGCAAAGAATCTCCCCCTTATTGCGCTTTGACTCCTCTCTCCAACTATGGTACACACGCCTACATGAAGCTTGAAGATTCAAGTGCTGACTCCGTTGTTTCACGAAGTATACATACTCGGCAGAGCCCTTCACCGATTTGTTGATGAACTGTTGAAGAGTGTCGCAGACGGTGCACTTGGCAAAGGAACTCCCAACAGGCTTAACTGCAACGTTGTTGAAGAACTCCTTCTTGATTCTACTCACAGCAGACTGCGAAACAATGGGCAACCCATATTGTAGATTTGTCTACAGATAGAGCCAAACAACAGAAATCATGAAACGTGTCATTGTAGGCAGTGAAGGGATCGAAAGATCTTCCTATCTATTAGGAGATGGAATTGATGCCATTTACTGGTGAGAAAATCCAAGCAATAACTCATGAATAGGATAGGAAGATCTACCTATCCTCTAAAGCATCCACATGAATGAGTCAAAGATTGAATTGAGGTGAACTGTGTTGAGTAATACCTCTGTGGCGTCAGCCTGGATCCTCTTCCAACTATGCCCAGAGGGTAGAAACTTCAATGTGTCCATCCGCCCTGGTACAGTCGTGCGCATCTAATGAGACATGTGATCAGCGTTCTCACTAATGATAGCAGAAATCATACCCATGGCTTGCACGGTTCCGAGGCACGGACGTTTGACGCCTTTGTTCCCGTGCGTTGACGAAATGATGCCCTCCTTGTACTGGTCGATATAGGTGTCGAACGTTGACTTTGGAATACCATGGATCTGGTACCATGCTGTTGAGCAGACATCTTGTCCAAGCAGAGTCACATATTTTCTTTTCCTATTATTTCCCAAGTAACGCAATTGCCCACCCACAGCTCTACCATACTCCCGTCGGTCATCGAAATCTTTCAGCCAGAACTTCTGTCGAACGAGGAGCGTATCTATTGGAGTATAGAGTTGCTCGTAGTTTTACGATATTGTAAATAGTTAATCGAGATAGATTTTGGGGGAAAGTAAAAGGGGAGAAAATGGGGAGAGGTAGAGGAGCCACATGTTGCACATGGGATTGGCTAAGTCAAAGGATAAGGACAAGCCCACTTGCTTTGACTATACGAAGTCAAAGATAAGATAGGAAAGTCAAGTGGGTGGTGGCAAAGTCTTAGGGGGCGGCCATGAGACCCATGTGGGATGAAGCCACTTGGAAGTTGTTCCAGAAGGCACTAGGAAGGTGCCAAACAAGTGGTATAAGTAAAGGCCTTCGAAAGAAGGCAAAATCTCACTCCAACCATTGTCTCTAATACCTTGTGGTGTATTCTAGCTTGTGCAACCATCTCTCTACTTCTTCTAACTTCAATAATATCTTAGGGCCAGAATAATCTAACGCATTTTTCAAGACAATATGACAACGAACTGACCGCCTGAATTGCTTCGGAGAGAGTCTTCTTTGCATAAGAGGTGAATTTCTCCTCAATATGTGGTTTGCGACGAACAAAACGGTATGCTGCTTTCGGACGACCACCAAGGTGGGCATTGGGGTCCACACGAGGAGGAAGTCGGATGAAGTGGTCCACTATCTCGCTCACACCACGCCTCCCATCAAATCTACAATCAAGAATGGGCCACCTCTGATGGCTCATGATGTTGTTACGGTCTCCGATGAATACGTCAAAGACAGTGACGCCAATGTTCCCCTCCCCCAATGTACTGTTTTGGAAAGGCTCAGCAGGTAGGGCACAATTGATGCGACCAGATGCAATCGGAAGTCCATCGCAATTCTAGCGTATCACCACCATTCCCACCCATTCCTCCTGCGAAAAGAACGGACGAGAGTCCGCAGATTCGGAACTACCATCAAGTTCTGGGTCGACCAATACTAGCTCATCTGGAAGGACAATGCATGCTGACACCCAAAGAACAGTTTTACCGATTGAATCATCCAACAAAGTAACACCCTCTTGAATTGGGTGAATCAGAAGACATCCAGCCGCAAGACAAATTTCCACAGATTGGAGAAGAGTCATCTGAGGCATGTGAACGTTGATGTCAATGCCAAGCCAACGTCCTCAGGGGGCTGCTTCAATAACAGTGGCGTGTCCCACAACCCCATGGCCGGCATAGCAAAGCAGAACAGCCATTCCGGGCTAGTTCACCTCGGCGGTCTCGCATGCCATTGTCATGGGCACAAGAAGAAAACATTCTAACTAATCCGATAATTGCCCTGCGCAAGCATTCAAAACGGTCCATCAACAACCGGACAAGAACACCATCAGGCACAGAAGAGAGATTGACAGGTCAACATATCCGGCAAAATTCACACTCACCCTGAGAGACAAGTCGACCACGAGAAAGATCGAAATACCTTCCTATCGAGTGGGTCCCTATCTTCCTATCGAGTGGGTCCCTATCTTTCTATCGAGTGGGTCCTCCTCTCCTAGAAGTTGTTGATGAGGAGATCGATAGATCTTTCGATCAAGAGGGTCGATGAAATGGATCGAAAGATCTTCCCATCCACACCGTCTCACTCTTATCAAATATTAAGGAGCGTTGGACTATTAAAGAATTGTTGAGGATCAAAAGATCTTCCTATTTATAGGGTCTCCCTCTCCGAGAAGTTGTTGATGAGGAGATCGATAGATCTTTCGATCAACGAAAGCAACGAGAGGTTCTGGTGGTTATTAATATACCTCGAGTTAGTGTGTTCTATCGGAATGGAAACAACATTGACACTGGAACGAAACCAATAGTATTGTGCAATGTATGAATCCATACCACAAGATTAATTCCATTCACAAATAAATCGACACTGGAACGGAATCATGTGCCTAGTCAATGAAGTCAATGTTGTAGGACAACATTGTCACTGGAACAAAATCGATAGAATTGTGCGAAGTATGAATCCATACCACAAGCTTAATTACATTCACATACAAATTGTGAGAGCCTTGGAATTCGAGGCATACAACAATTCAATTCTACTCGTATATAGAAAGCACTAGTATGGAAGAGATCGACGTTGAAGTTTGGGAGACAGTATCAACCTTAACACATCGGATGAACGGCGTCATAGAATTTTCTAATGTTTGAGATAACAAACGCGCTCGCAGAAAAAATGCTGAAAGAGGGAGGCGACGATACCGTTGTTGAGGCGAAACTTAGCATAGATGGATCACGATCGAGCTCCAGACGATAGCATCAATGAACACAATCCAACTCCACGCACGAACACCCACGACCAAGCTTGCGCTGAAGGCGCCAACATCTACTAACGCTTAAGCGCTCATACTCCAACACCACACTCGATACAACGCATGCTCAAGCTCTGTTGCCTTGAATACGAACTCCCTGACCACGTCCGTCACGTTCTCCCTCTAACATTTGCTCTAACATTCTGTCAACCTAATTGTGCCTTACTACACACGATGCCGACCACTTGCTGTAGTGCTGAAAAATAAGACTTGAAATTGCTTCAAGTCGGGGATGGAGCGTCTCCTTTCAAACTTGAGCGGGAAATTGTACGTCCAATTTTTGGCATCATAGAATGATTGACCATTTTCGCGGGGATGGAGAGTAGCGTTTATTGTAATGATTGGCAGATGAAATGGAATCTTGAGTGTAACGGTTCTTGACAATTAAGTGGTTGGAATTTAATGATGAAGATTTGTAGTTCTCATGTGCATCCCACGGTGCACCACAAGTGCTCATTGACATCCGACGGTTTGAATTAGTCTAATGAAAGATTGAATACGAATAAAATAGAGAATTAGTCTAATGAAGGATTGAATAGAAAAAATTAGAATCACAAAATAGAAAAGAGAATAAAAAAATAGAGTAGTGAAATAGAATGAAAGCTTGAATAAAAATAACTAGAATAAAAAAATAGAATAAAGAAATAGAATGAAAGATTGAATAGAAATGACTAGAATTATACATACAACATACAATTATATATCGATACATTTTATACATTTATATATATATCCAGCATACAACTATACATACACAGATCTTACATATATATATATACTACACACAATTATGTATCCATTTGATTTATATCTATATATACAACATACAACTTTACATACATACATTTTATTCATATACATAAGATACAATAATTATATATCAATACATTTTATATATTTATATATATCCAACATATAACTATGTTACTAAACATACATAGATGTTATATGTATATATATATATACAACATACAATTATATATTGATACATTTTATATATATACATATATTTTCAACCTACAACTTTATATACACAGATGTTATATCTATCTACCTATATAATAGGCGACAGTCCGTCTGTCCGCCACTCCCGGTCACATGACCTTTGGATTTGCCATTTGAAGCAAATGTGCCCTTTGAATTGAATGTGAATTTTGAAAGAATCCTCCATATGTGCCCTTTGGAGGAATCCTTTATAGTGCCCTTATCCAACAAGAAAGATGTCCAAAGGACACTGGTATGCCACTAATCTATATATATAAAAGAATACATGATGAGAAATGAGCGCGCCGATGAAAATTGAGCTCCATGGACGAAAATATAACTTTTGGATGAATTTATGTGCCCTTTGGAGGAATCCATTGAATGTGCCCTTTGAAGGAATCCTTTGAATGTACCATTTAGAGGAATCCTTTGAATGTGTCCTTTCGTTAGGATTTGGATTTGATCTCAAACAAAAACTATCCAACAAGAAAGGTGTCCAAAGGACACTGGTATGCCACTAGTATATATGTAATATTCTATCGATACATTTTATATATATATTTCCAACCTACAACTATACATACACAGATGTTATATATATATTCAACACACAATTATATCTCCATACGATTTATATCTATATACTAGGGTTGGTACCCGTCGTCCCGACGGGGAGAGCGGAGGGTGGTGTGTTAAATTCACGTTTGTATGTTTTGTATTTTAAAACCTATAAGCTCAAATCGAATCTAAGTCGAATCAAGTACATTCTCCGTTGTCATCAACTGACCGGGGCAATCCCAAGTTAAATAAACATATGTAAATGAAAAAATAAAATTTACCCATTATATATGCATTATGTACTATATATACCTACTATTCACTTTAAATACCCATTATTTATTTCATATACGTGTTATTGTCTTTAGATAACTATCATTTATTTTATGTACCCGAGGTAGTATGTTGTGTAGTTTCAATATGTTGGAAGTTATGGTTTTACTTTTCTATTTTTGATACATAATACAATTTTAAAACTCAATAAGCCAAATTTGAATAAAATGGCACTATAAAGGATTCCTCCAAAAGGCACTATAAAGGATTCCTCCAAAGGGCACATATGGAGGATTCTTTCAAAGTTCACATTCAATTCAAAAGGCACATTTGATTCAATTCGCAATTCCAAAGGTCATGTGACCGGGAGCGGCGGATGGATAGACTATCGCCTATTATATAGATAGACTAGGGTTGGTACCCGTCGTCCCAACGGGGACAACGGAGGGTGGTGTGTTAAATTTACATTTGTATGTTTTGTGATTTAAAACCTATAAGCTCAAATCGAATATAAATCGTATCAAGTACATTCCCCGTTGTCATCAACTGACCGGGGCAATCCCAAATTAAATAAACATATGTAAATGCAAAAATAAAATTTACCCATTATATATGCATTATGTACTATATATACCTACTATTTTTTTTAAATACCCATTATTTATTTCATATATGTGTTATTGTCTTTAGATAACTATCATTTATTTTATATACCCGAGGTAGTATATTGTGTAGTTTCAATGTGCTGGAAATTATGGTTTTAATTTTCTATTTTCTACTTATATAATAGGCGACAGTGTGTCTGTCCGCCGCTCCCAGTGATGCACTCTTCTTGACTCTTGATTTTGACCTCTTGATGTGAAGGGTTTTCTCCTCCTATATAAGGTAGTAACCTAATGACTCTTGATTTTGACCTCTTGATGTGAAGGGTTTTCTCCTCCTATATTAGGCAATAACCTAAAGTGGTACTTATGTGCACAAAGGGTCGATCAAAATGCAAATTTAAACAAAGGTCCTTTATTTTTGGAGTGGATTTAAACTAGGATAACGTTTATATGCACTCCAAATATAAAAGTATTTTTCCATTAAGATTTGAGCTTATAGGTTTTAAAATACATAGCAAGACACGCGTAAATTTAACACACCACCCTCCGTTCTACTCGTCGGGAGGACGGGTGCCAACCCTAGTTGATACATAATACAATTTTAAAATTCAATAAGCCAAATTTGAATAAAAGGGCACTATAAAGGATTCCTCCAAAGGCCACATATGGAGGATTCTTTCAAAGTTCACATTCAATTCAAAATGCACATTTGATTCAAATGGCAATTCCAAAGGTCACGTGACCGGGAGCGGCGGACGGACAGACACTGACGCCTATTATATAGTTATATACAACATACAACCATACATACATACATTTTATTCATATATACAAGATACAATAATTATATATCAATACATTTTATATATGTATATATTTCCGACCTACAACTATACATACACAGATGTTACATATATATACAATACACAATTATATCTCCATACGATTTATATCTATATATACAACATACAACTATACATACATACATTTTATTCATATATACAACATACAAGAATTATATGTGGATACATTTTATATATATATACATATATTTCCAACCTACAACTTTACATACACAGATGTTATATATATATATTCTACATACAATTATATCTCCATACGATTTATATCAAAAAAAAGAATCTATATCTATAAAAGAATACAGGATGAGAAACACGTCGATGGATGCACGCGTCGATGAATAACGCTTTTGGATGGACAGCTAAAAGTTAGCGTTTTGGATAAAAGGACGGGGCGGGATTAGGGTTTGAAGATGGGGACGGGGACGGGGTCGGGGGACGGGGGACGGAGGACGGGGACAAGGGGACAAGGACGAGGGGGACGAAGGATTGGAGGGAAAGGGCTAGGGGACGGGGAGGTGGGGACTGAACACAAAAAAATGTTGTGTCCGAAGGACACGGGTAACACTCTAGTAAAGATAGAGAATGAAAGATTGAATAGAAATAACTAGAATCAATTTTTCACTCAGGGATATAGGATTTGAAGGTTAAGGATGTAGGATGTAGGATTAGGGTTAGGACAGGGTTTAGGGTTTAGCATTAGGGTTAGGGTTAGAGTTTAGGGTTTAAGTTTTGTATTTTTTGTTCTATTCAATGTTTAAAAATTTTAATCCACAAATGGAGATGTATATACCTTGATTATTTAATAACAGCTCATCTTCTGGATTTTGATGTATTTAGAAATTGTATTCAAGTTAACAAGACTTACTTCATTCATTTGTTAATTTTCAACTAACATCTTTCATTTGAAGGTTATTCCAAAGTTTAAACTTTATCATGTTCAAATACACCATATTACATGTAGAATACCGCGCCCGCCACTTTGGAAATTAAATTGTGAAAAGTAAGTTCATAAATCAAATGTGTAAAATTATATTTGCAAATGAAATGTGTGAAAATAAAATTTGCAAATGAAATGTGTAAATTAAATTTAAAAATCAAATGTATAAATAAAATTTGCAATTTAAATTTACAATTCAAAAAAGTTCACGTAAAGAAAGTAATGAAAAGTAATGAAAATGAAGTAATGAAGACTCAAATCACACAAGAAAGTAATGAAAAGTCAAATCAAGAAAAGAACTTCACGGCTTGTAGAGAAGTTCACTCCAGACAAATGATGGAAAAATCATCATTAGAAGTGCCAAATGGTAACTCAGCCGTCGTGGTTGACCGCTTGGTTCCATCATCATTACTTTTTCCATTACCTCCCTCCCGCCACCACCAACTCCAGCCCTTCCAAGTCCTCCCATTCTTGCTTTTCAAACGCTTCTTGTTTTCTTAGCTTCCCCTCTTTGTCTTTCTCCTCCCGCGTGTTGTTTTATCGTGTTGTTTTTTCTTGCGTTGAGTATGGACTGTAGTACATTAGGGTGAATTTGAGTGCGAGGTCAATTTGGGAGTAGATGCAGCAGGAGTACGAGGCCATTTGTGAGTAGCAGCAACAGGAGTGTGAGGTGGGAGCCGCAGAAACGGCTCACGGTGACGAATGGACCACGCATTGTGTCCATTATGGTTAACAAAGTAGTGGAAATGGGTTATCCCATTGGTTAGTTCATGGTTTTTGATCAAGATGGCTAAATAGCCTTTCCATGCACTAATCCTTTAATTAGGAGCCACATTGTGGCAACCAAGAATTTTATGAAGTTAACCAAAAAATAAATAGAAAGGAAAAAATGAGAAAAGGTAGAAAAAACAAAAACAATAGAAAAGAAGTAGAAATAAAAGTGGTGGAGAAGAATTTACCTCCTACCGAGTCATGGACCACAATTGGCCACGATGGGAAAATCACGAAAGAAAAAATTAGGAGAAGAAGAGAAATGATGGTGAGGGGAAGGAAAAAAGAAGGAGGCTTAAAAAGCCCTTAAAAAAGTAGTTAAAAGGTCCAAAAGGCTTGGGCAAACCCCTCACCAACCACTAAGTAAAATTAGGAATTACCCCAAGCAAGGGAAATTCAATCTAGGTAGATTAATTAGAATAAGCATCCTTGGAATTAGCTTAATAGCTCACTTATTGGAGATCATGTGCACCCCATGTGGCATGAAATTAAAGTAGGAGATTTAGATATTCCTTGGTTAGTGGGACACCCACTTTTGTTAATGCAAGGGTGGCACGGAGATAGGTAGTCATAGGTTAATAGTTGTTTTAAGAGGAAAGTCATTAATGGAAGGTGGAAAAGGCGGCGGGGAACATCCTTGGGAACGCAAGGAGAGCAAAGGCTTGGGGAGGTTATCCCCTGGAGAGGCTCATTTGGTAGTGTGCAAGGAATGTGGTGAGAAGGGTGAATAGGGAGAGAGACTGAGAAACTTAGAGAGAGCCGGAAGCCCCGGCCACGAACAGGAGAAAAATTAGGTTAGGAGCAAAGGTCGAATCACGAGCAAGATCACAAGAGTTGGAGCAAGCACGACGAACAAGAGGAGCAAGATCACGACGAGGAGCAAGCACGACGAACAAGAGGAGCAAGATCACAAGAACTGGAGCAAGCACGACGAACAAGAGGAGCAAAATCACAAGAGCTGGAGCAAGCACAAGAAGGCCGAATCACGAGCAGGATCACGAGAGCTGGAGTGAGCATAAGAAGGCCGAATCATGAGCAAGATCACACGAGCTGGAGCAAGCACGACGAACAAGAGGGTGAAGATCACACAAGCTGGAGCTGAAGTCGAAGAAGGCCAAATCACGAGCAAGATCACAAGAGCTGGAGCAAGCACAATGAACAAGAACGTGAAGATCACGGGAGCTGGAGTAAGCACAAGAACGCCGAATCACGAGCAAGATCATACGAGCTGGAGCAGGCAGAAGAAGGCCGAATCACGAGCAAGATCACACGAGCTGGAGCAAGCACAAGAAGGCCAAATCACGAGCAGGATCACAAGAGCTGGAGTGAGCATAAGAAGGCCGAATCACGAGCAAGATCACACGAGCTGGAGCTGAGCACAACGAACAAGAGGGTGAAGATTACGAGCTAGAGCTGAAGTTCGAAGGCGAAGGACGGAGGGTGAACCGAACTAAATCAAGCAGCCTCTCCTCTCCCTTGGACTAGTGAACAATTCCTTGTGCATGATAGGTACCATAATTTTCTAAATACAAAAATCACGCGGAAGTGCTGCCAATTTTTTATTAGGATTAGGGTTTGCTATATGTTCAACCCAACAATCGGTTTAATCGTCATTAGTAAGTGAACACAACTGGAGGCTCATGCATGGTGTAAGTTTCGAATAGGATTACTTGTGTAAATGTATGTGGTGTACACGTGAATGTGTGGTGCATGATCTTGAATAAACGCATATGTTAAGTGTACACTACTGGTCGTTGGCTGTGGGTCCAGGATTGAGTCAAACGGTTAATTAAAGGCTGCCATCGTGTTAAGCAAGAAAAACTAATAAGAATACAAAAAACAAACATAGAAAACGGAGTCATAACCACAAAGATAATGAAGAATTAAACTTTGGGGATAATAAGAAGAAGCCTGTCTGCTGGCCACTGCTGTCAGGGTCGCACTTAATTCTGGAATTGATTGTTGAGGTTCTTATCAAGTTCAGAAGGTGGAATTGAACCTATTTGAGCTTTAAAACGTTGAAAACCGAGCTTTAAGGTGGAACTTATGCTTGCTTAAAAGTTGGGTTTAATTTAAGGCTGGATCTAGCCATCACAACACTAATCATTAACGAACCTTCTTAAGTGACCACACCTTGGGTCACCATGCTTGTATGAATGGTTGAAGTATGTTTGAACAAGGGGCTGCGTCCCACACTTAGGGTCTTGTGTTCAAGATAAGCCACCCGTTAGGGGGTGGTTTATTTGGCTCACATTTTGGTGCGTCCGCCGGGAGGAGGTGTGTTTGTGGTTTGATTGTGTTAATCATTCTATCGTTGGATGTAGGTACAAACGCTAATAGCCTTATGGTGTAGGGAGCGGCATTGGGTAGCTTGAGGTAAGTGCCCAACTTGCTCATGTATGGTTGACTGATTGTTGAGTTGTGAATGCCTTGTGAATGTTTGGAAGTATTGAGAATGCATGAGTGCCAAGTTGTGTTCAAAGGTGGGGGTCTAGAAGGGAGTGTGGTTTCCCGACCTTCCAACCACAAAACACCTTGTGTTGGAAGGATCCCCTTCTAGGCTTGTGGCTTGAGTTGAGCAAAGGGCCTAGGGGTAAAAGGTTGAGGCCCTCCCACGGAAATCCACAAGGATATCCAGTGAGCTCTTAGGTCGAAGGGGAAGGGTGCATGAGCCGGGGTTTGGGACAATGGCACCCGTTCCTTCCTCCAGTGCTTGACTAACCACCAAGGTAAGTACAACTTGGTGTGAATTGAATGGTTGAATCAAATGTTGCAAGTCAATGATATGTATGTGTGAATGAGCTACCTTGGAGGGGAGTTCGAGTCATGGACGCATCCAAGACGTAGGGGTGCTGATTGGAAGGAGCGCAGCATACGGTATGTGCCCTACATCCTCTCTTAGGACTGCGAATAGTAAGATAGGGTTAATTGGATGAAGTGACCACTTTAGGGTTAAGAAAAAACCTGATTCCCCACTTGAGCCGTGTGGAACACTTGCCTTAGAAACGCTAGGGCTGGCCAACCACAAATTGTATAAAAAGAACTCGTGCAAACAAGTGGAGTGGCTGGAGTTGCTAAAAGGTAAGTTCCCCCCCTCTCAAACATTGCATGTTCTCAATTGGTTGGCCTTAGAATCGTTAGAGTGCGAATAGGTCCACGGTAGTTTCCAACTAATGGTGGTTGGTGGCTGGAGATGCATTAAGGTATGTTCCCTTCACGGTGATAACATGGTTCACACACATTATTGTATGTTGTCTGGTGATTTTGTCGTTTTCCTCCTAGTGGGTAATGCCTAGCTCAAAGAGGTAAAAGGTGGAAGGGAGATACCAAGGATACCAAGGAGCCCCACCTTTTATCAAGTTGAGGCCTAGGTCAGCCCCACAGTAAGGATTTGTACCGTGTGGCGCCAATTGGGGAACAACTTTCCAACGGGGTGATGCTCGTGGAGACATTCCTCAATTCGGTTAGCCTTTTGTCGTTTGTCCTTGAAGGGTAGTCCTTAATGAGATTCTTCGGCGGCTTCATCGAGCTAAAACTCCACAACTAAAAACCCTGGTCTTGGTCTTGAGTCAGTCCATCCTCGTGATAGTATTGGTAGTAGGAGTGTTGAAAACACCCACTCATCGTTCGAGATAGGCCGTGCTTCGTGTAGATCCACCCACGACCTTTAAACCTTGGGCGGGAAACCTTTTTGAGGACATGACTATCATCAACAAACGACAAGACCTTACCTTTGGACCCTAGAGTAGATGTCCCGTGCCACAAGGTCCCAAAGACCTTCCCTCACACCACCGTGGGAACCGGCGAGTGAACAAAGGAGTAGATCTAGGGAACTCACCGAGGACACGGCGGAAGGATTCTTAGAGGTTTAGCTAGAGGCTCTCCCAGCTCCTCCCCTTCCCTTTCCCCCATCTTTCGCTTTCCCTTTATTTGACCCGGTGAACACCACCAACACCACTAGTCCACAAGGCACCACCTCAGCCCCTACCATGGCCTCTAGAGGACCACCCCAGGTTCGGCCTCCCATCAACCCCTTGGTTCAGCCAAGGGGTTTACCAATCGTAGTACCCGAGGGCTTGCAAACGGCGCCTATGCCACCCAACTTGCCCACATTTAGAGGAATCAAGGATGAAGACCCCTCCGCACATGTGGAACGGTTTCTAGAGCTCCTCACTACTTGCCTCATCACCAACACCGGGTATCTCCTAGTGTGGTTCTCGTGTACCTTGAGGATGCCGCTTATGAGTGGTATAGGAACCACCCCCCCGACACCTTTCAGGATTGGGATAGCCTCATGAGGGCCTTTTTGGAGCACTTTAGACCCGAAGTAGGTCAAAGTAATGCCCTCACAGCCCTAGCCGCGCTACGCCAAGGTCCAGGGGAGGATATCACGACATACATTAGGAGATTCGACCTGGTGGTTATAAGATTCGTGGAAAACCTCCTCACCAATGATACCTTAACCCAATTCTTTATCCAAGGGTTTAACAATGAGGGAATCGTTAGGAAGATTTTGAAGGTCTGCCCCGCATCCTTAGAAGAGGCCAATGCACAAGCTAGGCTAATAGAGCAGGTTGATCGAGACCAAGAGCGCATGTGGAGAAAGGAAGATCACCATATTCCTAGTTTCATACCCATCCATGTCGAGGGCAAGGGACTTGTCCTAGAACCTAACCAAGAATCCACAGGTGCACAAGTTCCTACGTGGAACTACTATGCTCTACCCTTGGACGTTAGGCCACCAACAGTTCTTCCTGAGCTCAGCTATCATGGAGAGCGGGGCATATGGTAGGAGGAAATGAAGAACAAAATCCTCCAAGGCCAACAAGGCTTCCAGGATCAATTAGCTCAACAAATCAAGGCCATGCAAGACCAAATGGCCTTGTTGATTAAAAACCAAGTCCCTAACCCCACACCTCCACCCATAGAGTCCGGTAGACATGCTTCGGGCCTATGGTGTATTCAATGTAGTCAACCAGGCCACACCAGCCTTTTTTGCACGACTCCAGTGGCAGCACCCCAAGCCACTCAACCTCCGTACGTGCCTCCCCGTAGGAACCAACCGCCAGCGGTAACTAGCTACGTACCGCAAGGCTATGCATCTCCAAGCCAAGGTTATGGGGGACCTCCGAGACCACGATATGAAATCCATCACACGTGTGGCAAGAGACACGCACCGGGGCAATGTTGGGTCGAAAGTGGAGTGGTATGTGGTAACTGTGGGGGTAATCACCCTATCCAAGTATGTCGTAGACCGGACAAGGTAATTATCAAAGCCCTTCCCACTAGGGAACTACCCTCAACAAGCCCAAGACCATTTGAGAGGTGCACGTAACCCCACCTCCGATAATACCCTTAGGCCGCCTAGTCTCTACTACGACTACAACAATAATCGCCAAAATCAGACTCCTCCAATGGGAGTTAATACCAAGGCCGATTACATCCTTATTAGCCAAGGACAAAACTACGGGGGCCAACAAAACCAAGGACAAAACCCCGGGGGCAACCAAAACCAAGGCCCACAAGATGTGCACTATGCCACCATGTCAAGTGAAATCGTGTCCACACACATCCCTTCCCTCACTGAGCTCAATGTAGTTTTCCACGAGGTTAGCACAACCAAGGAAGCAAAAACTTGTGAGTTACCCGCATTGGCAGTCCAGACTCGGTATAACCGGCGGGAGCTTAGGTACTCGAGTCCCCCTTCTCCCATACCAGAGAAAGGTGAGACCTCAGAGGAGGATTCACCTCACTTCTCTGACCTAAACGATACTACCAAGGAGGCGGTGGAAGGCACTAAACGAGCCAACTTAAGGTCCTCCCATGGGACACCTAGGTCTCGAACACCCTTGTCCACCACCCCAGGACCATGGGAGGGTCCCCTAGTCCCTAGTCCCGAGGTAAACACATTTCCGCGTGTCGAGGAACACGTGGGAGAAGGGCCTTACAATTTATGGGCGGATTTGAGTCGCCTCAAGGCATACATCACCATAGCCCAACTATTAGAGGTATCACCACTCATGAGGAAGGTCCTTAGGTCGGGCACCCGAGTGAAGCGAAGGCCTAAGGCAAGGGTTAGGTTGGCGGCTCGTGTTAAATCCGCACACCCCAATATCGAGGTCAAGGCGGTTCAAATCGAGGTTTCAATTGTGGACAAGGTGGTACCCAATGTACTAGTGGACGGTGGTAGTGGTTTGAACATTATGCCCCTCTCAACCATGGAGAAGCTAGGCCTGGACATCACGGAACCTTCACCGTACATCATCAACATGACTAATCAAAGCTCGGAGGCCCCGTTAGGCCAAATTAGTTGTTGTAAAGTGACCACAGGGGGGGGGTAGAGTATTCCCTCACCTTCCAAGTCATTCGAATGCACTCCAACAAGGAGGCATATCCCTTGCTACTAGGTAGGCCTTGGTTGCGAATTGCCAATGCCACGGTAGAATGGGGAGGACCAAATCCAAACATCACCTATGGTCCACCGGAGAACCCTACTACGGTCCATATCCAACCAAGTAGGCTAGGACTATGTCACGGTTGCATGGGCTTGTCAGAGGATGAATCACAAGAGGTTCTAACAAAGGAGCCTCCCCAAAAGGGTGAGGTTTGCGCCCCACGAGGCGGTGGATCGAGCCCAACCCTCGAAGGCCCACGTGATGCCGTTCAAGAGCATGGGACCGGGTCTTTATGAGTGGGTTCCTAGCGGTGAATTTGTAGAGTGGTTGAAAGAACACCCCACCTCAAGCGCGGATGAAGATATATCCGTGCATTTCATGGATAGTGAGTTGATTGAAGTGGAAACCAAGATGGATGTGGGCCTGGTTCCCCTTCTAGATGACCTAGAACCGGCAGCAGTGTTTGGCATGGATATCGATGGCACACAAGGGACGGAGTTGGAGGTTTTAATTGATGAGGGTCCTCTCAATCCATCTCTCCACTTTAGGAGGACATCCACCGGTATCCTAGCTAGTGGTTCGGGGGCAACATACCCCTAAGTTCCAAATGATTAGTACAAGGGACCTACTTAACAACCACACGTACATCACGATGATTGGAAGTTGATGGCGGTCTCTCATGAGGAGGAAGAAGTCCGTAGTATAAAGGTGGGTGTTGGATTGACCGAGGAGGAGATGGTGAAATATAAGTATCTAGTGGTCGAGTTTCAGGACATTTTTGCATGGTCATATAAAGACCTTAAGGGCATTTCCCCGGCGGTGACACAACATCACATTCCCCTTCTCCCGGGCACTACTCCCATTAGACAAAAAGAGCGGTGTATGAATCCAAACCTACAGCTCATTGTCAAGGCAGAATTGGAGAAGCTACTCCAAGCGGGGTTCATTAAACCCGTAGAGATATCCGATTGGGTCTCCCCCATGGTGTTGGTTAAAAAGAAAAATGGAAAGCTACGGGTGTGCATTGACTATAGGAAACTCAACCACCACACCCAAAAAGACCACTTTCCCTTGCCATTTATCAACACCATCTTAGAGGAGGTAGGTGGTCATGAGCTTTACATGTTTATGGATGGCTACTCGGGCTATAATCAAATCTCCATTGCCCTTGAGGACTATCACAAGACCGCCTTCACTACCCTGTGGGGCACATTCATTTATTTGGTCATGCCTTTTGGGCTTTGTAATGCCCCTTCCGCGTTCCAGAGGGCCATGACCTATGTCTTTTCAGACCTATTACACAAATCAATGACGGTGTTCATTGATGATTTTAGCACCGAGTCCACGAAGGACAAGCACCTCGGGTGTGAGGCAGAGTTTCGAGAGGTGTAGGCGCACCGGTATCGCTCTAAATCCCGAGGAAATCTTCCTCGCCGTACAGAAGAGAGTCTTGCTAGGATTTGTGGTCTCCAGGGAGGGTAGAGAGCCGGATCTCGACAAGGTGAAAGTCATCGTGGAGTTAAACCCTCCCACAAATGTCAAAGAGATACAAAAAACCCTAGGACACATAGGGTGGTATCGGGAGGTTATCCATGACTATGCCACAAAGTCGATGTCTATCACTAGACTCATCCAAAAGAACGTGAGGTTCGAGTGGACCCCAAGTTGCCAAGAAGCCTTTGAGGTTTTGAAGGGGGAATTGGCCACCTACCCAGTTTTGAGGCCCCCAATTTGGGAGTTGCCTTTCCACATCTTTTGCGATGCCTCGGCGGTGGCTGTAGGGAGCACACTGTGCCAACCGGTGGGCCTTAATGGCAAGGACCACCCCATTGCCTTCGCAAGTAGGCAATTAAACCCCGCCGAAAAGAACTATACCACCACCGAACGTAAGTGATTGGCAATGGTCTTTTCGGTCAAAAAATTCCGCCACTACTTGTTACTCAACCTCGTAGTGTTCTACGTGGATCACATGGCCATCGAGTACCTTGTCAACAAGGCAGACTTGAGTGGTCGTTTAGCAAGGTGGGTCTTACTTTTAGAGGAGTTTGACTACACGGTTGAATACCGCCCGGGACGGATGCACCTTCAAGCGGATCACCTCTCACGCCTCTCAGAGGAAACCAGTGTAGTCCCCATTGATGAGGCCTTGATAGATGAGGACTTGTTTAAAGTATCCTCCATTCCCTCATGGTACAATTTGGTGGCCGAATTCCTTACCACCCACCTTCTACCGGACTCATTGTCCAAAAACGAGCGTAGGAAGGTTTGCCTCCACAGCCGCCACTTTACCATAGTAGGGGGCAAATTGAACCGTCGTGGGGTTGACGGCATGCTACGTCGCTGTGTGACGTCCGTGGAAATCCCCACGATCCTCTCAGCCTGCCATGACAGCGCGTGTGGAGGGCACTTCTCTGGGACCTTGATGGCCCAAAAAGTCCTTCGCGCGGGTTACTATTGGCCCACATTGTTCCAAGACGCCCATGAGTACACCAAGCGATGCGACGCTTGTCAACGGTATGCCCGAAATGACCTTCAAATGAGCATGCCACTACGCGTATCTTTGCCCTTGGTCCCATTCGAGAAGTGGGGTATTGACTACGTGGAGGAGGTGCACCCTAGCTCTTCTAGTGGAATGAAGCACATTGTGGTAGCAACTGAATATCTTACCAAGTGGGCCGAGGCTTGAGCCGTGAAAACCAATGATGCTAATCATGCGGCCAAGTTTTTGTTCGAACAAATCATTACCAGGTTTGGTTGTCCCAAAATCCTTATTAGTGATAGGGGGAAATATTTTTTGAACGAGATGATCGAAGCCATGACCACCCGGTTCAAGATCAACCATCGTAAGACCACCGCTTACCACCCTCAAACCAATGGTCACACCGAACGGTTCAACCAAACCCTCGTGAATATTTTGAGGAAGATGGTCACCGATTCCAAGAGGGATTGGGACACGAAGATCCCCGCCGCATTATGGGCTTACCAAACCACCTTCAAGGTAATCACCCATGCTACTCCCTTCTCGTTGGTGTATGGCATTGAAGCCATTTTGCCAATATAGTTCGAGATTCCTTCTCTGTGAGTGGCCGTGACCGAACGATGGTCCATGGCCACGTCCTTAGCCGATCAGTTAGAACGATTGGAGGAGCTCGATGAGATGCGCCGAAGGAGCGCCCATAATATGGAAGCCATCCAACGTCGAAGGAAGATCGCCTTCCACAAACGAAACAAGGCCCGGTCATTACAACCGGGCATGCTAGTCCTCCTCCAAGATGCGAGGAGACTGGATTTCCCTGGCAAGTTCGATGCCTTGTGGTTGGGACCAAATCTCGTGAAAGAGGTCTTCCCCAACAACTCTGTTCAACTCCAAACCCTTAACGGCGAGGATTTCCCCACGCGAACGTCGAGCAACCGGTGCAAAGAGTACAAGGTGTGATTTCTTCACAACCTTCACGATAAGACCTCCAAATTTTGGTGGCAACCATGGATCCTTTGAACACGAAGAGATAGGACTTGACCGTGTGCCCATGAGCAAGAGCTGGGTTCTTTGCCTCTTCGAGTTGTCCCAGATGGCCGCCATGTGTGAGCCGCAGAAACGGCTCACGATGACGAATGGACCACGCATTGTGTCCATTATGGTTAACAAAGTAGTGGAAATGGGTTATCCCATTGGTTAGTTCATGGTTTTTGATCAAGATGGCTAAATAGCCTTTCCATGCACTAATCCTTTAATTAGGAGCCACATTGTGGCAACCAAGAATTTTATGAAGTTAACCAAAAAATAAATAGAAAGGAAAAAATGAGAAAAGGTAGAAAAAACAAAAACAATAGAAAAGAAGTAGAAATAAAAGTGGTGGAGAAGAATTTACCTCCTACCGAGTCATGGACCACAATTGGCCACGATGGGGAAATCACGAAAGAAAAAATTAGGAGAAGAAGAGAAATGATGGTGAGGGGAAGGAAAAAAGAAGGAGGCTTAAAAAGCCCTTAAAAAAGTAGTTAAAAGGTCCAAAAGGCTTGGGCAAACCCCTCACCAACCACTAAGTAAAATTAGGAATTACCCCAAGCAAGGGGAATTCAATCTAGGTAGATTAATTAGATTTAGCATCCTTGGAATTAGCTTAATAGCTCACATATTGGAGATCATGCGCACCCCATGTGGCATGAAATTAAAGTAGGAGATTTAGATATTCCTTGGTTAGTGGGACACCCACTTTTGTTAATGCAAGGGTGGCACGGAGATAGGTAGTCATAGGTTAATAGTTGTTTTAAGAGGAAAGTCATTAATGGAAGGTGGAAAAGGCGGCGGGGAACATCCTTGGGAACGCAAGGAGAGCAAAGGCTTGGGGGGGTTACCCCCTGAAGAGGCTCATTTGGTAGTGTGCAAGGAATGTGGTGAGAAGGGTGAACAGGGAGAGAGACTGAGAAACTGAGAGAGAGCCGGAAGCCCCGGCCACGAACAGGAGAAAAAATATGTTAGGAGCAAAGGTCGAATCACGAGCAAGATCACAAGAGCAGGAGCAAGCACGACGAACAAGAGGGTGAAAATCACGAGCAGGAGCAAGCACGACGAACAAGAGGAGCAAGATCACAAGAGCTGGAGCAAGCACGACGAACAAGAGCGTGAAGATCACGAGCTGAAGTAAACACGACGAACAAGAGGGTGAAGATCACGAGAGCTGGAGCAAGCACAAGAAGGCCGAACCACGAGCAAGATCACCCAAGCTGGAGAAGGCACGACGAACAAGAGGGTGAAGATCACACGAGCTGGAGCAAAAGTCCAAGAAGGCCGAATCACGAGCAAGATTACAAGAGCTGGAGCAAGCACGACGAATAAGAAGGTGAAGATCACGAGAGCTGGGGTAAGCACAAGAAGGCCGTATCATGAGCATGATCACACGAGCAGGAGCAAGCAGAAGAAGGCCGAATCACGAGCAAGATCACACGAGCTGGAGCAAGCACAAGAAGGCCGAATTACGATCAGTTTCATGAGAGCTAGAGTGAGCACAAGAAGGTTGAATTACGAGCAAGATCACATGAGCTGGAGCAAGCACAAGAAGGACGAATCGTGAGCAAGATCACACGAGCTGGAGCAAGCACAAGAAGGCTGAATCACGAGCAGCTTCACGAGAGCTGGAGTGAGCACAAGAAGGCCGAATCACGAGCAAGATCACACGAGCTGGAGCAAGCACGGCGAACAAGAAGGTCAAGATCACGAGAGCTAGAGAAAGCACAAGAAGGCCGTATCACGAGCAAGATCACACGAGCTGAAGCAAGCACAAGAAGGCCGAATCACGAGCAGTTTCACGAGAGCTGGAGTGAGCACAAGAAGGCCGAATCAGGAGCAAGATCATAAGAGCTGGAGCAAGCACGACGAATAAGAGCCTGAAGATCACGAGCTGGAGCAAGCACTACGAACAAGAGGAGCAAGATCACAAGAGCTGGAGCACGCACCACGAACAAGTAGGTGAAGATCAGGAGCTGGAGTAAACACAACGAACAAGAGGGTGAAGATCACGAGAGAAGGAGCAAGCACAAGAAGGCCGAATCACGAGCAAGATCACCCAAGCTGGAGCAAGCACAACGAACAAGAGGGTGAAGATCACGAGCTCGAGCCAGCACGACGAACAAGAGGAACAAGATCCCAAGAGCTAGAGCAAGCTAAACGAACAAGAGGGTGAAGATCACGAGCTGGAGTAAACACGACGAACAAGAGGGTGAAGATCACGAGAGGTGGAGTGAGCACAAGAAGGCTGAATCACGAGCAAGATCACAAGAGCTGGAGCATGCACGACGAACAAGAAGGTGAAGATCACGAGAGCTAGAGTAAGTGTAAGCCCAAAAATAGACCCCCTAAGAGAATCCATTTTAAAACCTACAAGGTCCTATTGTTACACCACTTAAACCATTCCTTATGCTTAACTCTGGATAAATTTTCATAGGCCGAGTAATTATTTAATTAATTGTTATGTGATAATTATTATTATTATGTTTTGTTATTATTTATTGTTATTATTATCATTTTTTTATTTTTTGTTTGTTTTAGTTTATTATTTTATTTTATTTTTTATTTGATATATATTTTTTTTAATTTTTTGTTTAGGTCGGCTGATCAGGCCTGATCCAGATCCTGTTTTGTAGCAGCAACTTCAGCAGCCCTTATCTTTTGATTCGGGACTCCGAATTCAACAAAATTTCCTCTCAAAATGATCAGCAACTCAATTCCAACTTGAATAAACCACTTAGAACCAAGATCAGCAGGCCAAGGACATAGAAACGATCATCACAAGCATTTTCCATGCACCAACGATCTCAACACGTCATTATGAACCAATAGACGAACTTGTGCATACAAAACAAAATCAATGGGCTGTGAACCGGTTCAGTTCCGGTGGAAGCTATGTGGTCCAAGACCTAATTCTGACCAAAATTTACCAGCGCTTCCGCAGGAGATTCAACCACCAGAAATTAAAAACCTAGCATCGCATGAATACACGCGGCCTAATATTGCCGTCTGGACTAGCATACCAATACACGAGGGAGAAATCAGGATTCCAAGGAAGGGTCACTCCCTGATTCGAGCAGTCGCGTAGCGCACGCACCGAATCCTCGCCTCCCACGAAGCAGCCAGCCTCCCACTTCACGCACGAGCTCCCCACAGGTGCCACCCGATCCGCGCACCTCTCGTCCGGATTCAAGAACCTGACCTCGTGATTAAAATCACGGCCGCAGTCTCGCAACCAACCGCTCTGCCTGCACGCTCAGCGCCTTCACCAAAAAAAAAAAACACCCCCCACACGCCGGATTCTCCAGCTCGTGCGAGCTCTCCTCTCGCGCACTCAGGTGCGAACACACAAAAAAAACAAACCAGCTCTCTCGCGCACAGGAGCCCCTCGCGCGCACCGATGCGCCTTCCCCGAATTCGGTGCAGACACTCCCCAACACCCACACAACGCACTACTCCTCGCGGCAACTCTTCCCAGCTCTCGGTACACTCGAGCACAGACTCCTCGCTCCTCGCTCGCAGGAGCCAGCCTCCAACCCAACGACAAAACTCGCGCACTCAGGCGCGCACTTCAAAAAAAACGGGCTCCTCCCCAAAAACAGAGTCCTCCTCTCGCGCACCGACGCGACCTCCAGCTCCAGGAGCGCGTGCTCATAGGCACACACTAAAAAAAACCGAAGAGCCTCTCCTCGCGCGCAGCAGGTGCGCGTGCTCACAAACACAACACAAAAAAAAAAACCCCCCGAGAGCTCCAGCTCTCCGAATCCTCCACTCGATTCCGGCGCACACACACAAAAAACAGAAGAGCCCACGATCCGTACACTCACAGGCGCGTCCCTCGCGCACTGATCCCCGGTGCTCACGAGGAAAAAAAAAGAAGAAGCAGACCAAAAACAGAGAGCTCCAGCGCTCTTGCCAACGACTCAGCCTGGCTCGTTTCTCTCTTTTTCCCTTTTTTTCTTTTTCTTTTGGTCTTTCTCGTTTTTCTTCCCCGACAAGACTGGCTTAGTTTAAATGAGGCAGCCCATGATCTCTCACAGAAGTGCAGAATTGGCTACTTGCAGCCATTTTTGCATGTTTTTAGTTTATTACTAGCATTAACTCGCCGCTTTGCTCGTGATAAGCCTCTCTAAAATTAATTCCATGGTAGCAAGAATTGTCATGTGGCATGTGCATGGGGAAGCAAACCCAACCACCTTCTTTTCTTTTCTTCCTCTCCTTTTTTCTTTTCCTTTTGATCTTTTAAAGACTATTACACTAGATCTACTACTATCTACTGATGATTTGCAATTTACTTATAACTTCAAAAACTAACCAAACAGCTGGACTCCCAGCACCCTAATTAGTCTACCTAAATTTTCCTAGCATTTTTGGAGTTCCTTAAGTATTTTTCCCGAGTGGTCAAACCGTCGATCAACTAGTCAACCCCTAGAATAAAATAGCAATTCAACTCGGAAAATTCTAGAAATTTTTCCACTACTTCTACCTGCTAGGAGACACTCTTCCAATTTTTTTCCCATATTTTTTTTACCCATTTCTCAATTTTTGGTCATTTTCCAAGGACTTCCTTCCCATTTTTAATCTTTCTCTTCATTTCCATTCCACTTCCACTACACTTTTAAGTATATTAGTAGGGAGGAGGAAAAAATAGGGAACTTAGTGTCCCATCATGGCACTAGGCCTATTAACTAGGACTTTGACTCTAATAGGTGGGTTGACCACCAATTTAGCTAAAATTTGGTTAATACT
This sequence comes from Bryoerythrophyllum caledonicum, assembly GCA_963971425.1. NCBI lineage: Eukaryota > Viridiplantae > Streptophyta > Bryopsida > Pottiales > Pottiaceae > Bryoerythrophyllum > Bryoerythrophyllum caledonicum. The sequence continues at coordinate 46,300,179 of OZ020514.1, forward strand.
ATGAAGAAAACTCGAAAAAATGAAGAATAAAGAGTGAGGGCCCACTTTGGCCACTCACAGTAAGCACAAGAAGGCCATTTCACGAGCAAGATCACACAAGCTGAAGCAAGAACAAGAAGGCCGAATCACGAGTAGTTTTACGAGAGCTGGAGTGAGCACAAGAAGGCCGAATCACGAGCAAGATCACAAGAGCTAGAGCAAGCACGACGATCAAGAAGGTGAAGATCACGAGCTGGAGCAGGCACGACGAACCAAAGGAGCAAGATCACAAGAGCGGGAGCAAGCACGACGAACAAGAGCGTGAAGATCACGAGCAGAAGTAAACACGACGAACAAGAGGTTGAAGATCACAAGAGCTCGAGCAAGCACAAGAAGGCCGAATCACGAGCAAGATCACCCAAGCTGGAGCAAGCACGACGAACAAGAGGGTGAAGATCACACGAGCTGGAGCAAAAGTCCAAGAAGGCCGAATCACAAGCAAGATCACAAGAGCTGGAGCAAGCACGACGAACAAAAAGGTGAAGATCACGAGAGCTAGAGAAAGCACAAGAAGGCCGTATCACGAGCAAGATCACACGAGCTGAAGCAAGCACAAGAAGGCCGAATCACGAGCTGCTTTACGAGAGCAGGACTGAGCACAAGAAGGCCGAATCACGAGCAGTTTCACGAGAGCTGGAGAGAGCACAAGATGGCCGAATCACGAGCAAGATGACAAGAGCGGGAGCAAGCACGACGAACAAGAGGGTGAAGATCACGAGCAGGAGCAAGCACGACGAACAAGAGAAGCAAGATTACAAGAGCTGGAGCAAGCTCGACGAACAAGAGCGTGAAGATCACGAGCTGGAGTAAATACGACAAACAAGAGGGTGATGATCACGAGCTGGAGTGAGCATAAGAAGGCCGAATCACAAGCAAGATCACAAGAGCAAGAGCAAGCATGACAAAAAAGAAGGTGAAGATCACGAGAGCTGGAGTAAGCACAAGAAGGCCGTATCACGAGCAAGATCACACGAGCTGAAGCAAGCACAAGAAGGCCGAATCACGAGCAGTTGCACGAGAGCAGGAATGAACACAAGAAGGCCAAATCACGAGCAAGATCACAAGAGCTCGAAAAAGCACGACGAACAAGAAGGTGAAGATCACGAGAGCTAGAGTAAGCACAAGAAGGCCGTATCACGAGCAAGATCACACAAGCTGAAGCAAGCACAGGAAGGCCGAATCACGAGCAGTTTCACAAGAGCTGGAATGAGCACAAGAAGGCCGAATCACGAGCAAGATCACAAGAGCTGGAGCAAGCACGACGAACAAGAGCGTGAAGATCACGAGCTGGAGCAAGCACTAGGAACAAGAGAAGCAAGATCACAAGAGCTGGAGCACGCACGACGAACAAGAAGGTGAAGATCACGAGCTCGAGTAAACACAACGAACAAGAGGGTGAAGATCACGAGAGCAGGAGCAAGCACAAGAAGGCCGAATCACGAGCAAGATCACCCAAGCAAGAGCAAGCACAACGAACAAGAGGGTGAAGATCACGAGCTGGAGCCAGCACGACGAACAAGAGGAGCAAGATCACAAAAGCTGGAGCAAGCACGACGAACAAGAAAGTAATGATCACGAGAGCTAGAGTAAGCACAAGAAGGCCGTATCACGAGCAAGATCACACGAGCTGAAGCAAGCACAACAAGGCCGAATCAGGAGCAGTTTCACGAGAGCGGGAGTGAACACAAGAAGGCCGAATCACAAGCTAGATCACAAGAGCTCGAGCAAGCATGACAAACAAGAAGGTGAAGATCACGAGAGCTGGAGTAAGCACAAGAAGGCCGTATCACGAGCAAGATCAGACGAGCAGAAGCAAGCACAAGAAGGCCGAATCACGAGCAGTTGCACAAGAGCTCGAATGATCACAAGAAGGTCGAATCACGACCAAGATTGCCAGAGCTCGAGCAAGCACGACGAACAAGAAGGTGAAGATCACGAGAGCTGGAGTAAGCACAAGAAGGCCGTATCAGGAGCAAGATCACACAAGCTGAAGCAAGCACAAGAAGGCCGAATTACGAGCAGTTTCACGAGAGCTGGAGTGAGCACAAAAAGGCCGAATCACGAGCAAGATCACAAGAGCTGGAGCAAGCACGGCGAACAAGAAGGTCAAGATCACGAGAGCTCGAGTAAGCACAACAAGGCCCTATCACAAGCAAGATCACACGAGCTGGAGCAAGTAGAAGAAGGCCGAATCACGAGCAAGATCACACGAGCTGGAGCAAGCACAAGAAGGCCGAATCACGAGCAGTTTCACGAGAGCTGGAGTGAGCACAAGAAGGCCGAATCACGAGCAAGATCACAAGAGCTGGAGCAAGCACGACAAACAAGAGCGTGAAGATCACGAGCGGGAGCAAGCATTCTGAACAAGAAGAGCAAGATCACCAGAGCTGGAGCACGCACCACGAACAAGAAGGTGAAGATCACGAGCTCGAGTAAACACCACGAACAAGAGGGTGAAGATCACGAGAGCAGGAGCAAGCACAAGAAGGCCGAATCACGAGCAAGATCACCCAAGCGGGAGCAAGCACAACGAACAAGAGGGTGAAGATCACGAGCTGGAGCCGGCACGACGAACAAGAGGAGCAAGATCACAAGAGCTGGAGCAAGCAGGACAAACAAGAGGGTGAAGATCACGAGCTGGAGTAAACACGACCAATAAGAGGGTGAAGATCACGAGAGCTAGAGTGAGCACAAGAAGGCCAAATCACGAGTAAGATCACAAGAGCTGGAGCAAGCATGACAAACAAGAAGGTGAAGATCACGAGAGCTGGAGTAACCACAAGATGGCCGTATCACGAGCAAGATCACACGAGCTGAAGCAAGCACAACAAGGCCGAATCACGAGCAAGATCACCCAAGCTGGAGTGAGCACAAGATGGCCGAATCAGGAGCAAGATCACAAGAGCTGGAGCAAGCACGACGAACAAGAAGGTGAAGATCACGAGAGCTAGAGTAAGCACAAGAAGGCCGTATCACGAGCAAGATCACAAGAGCAGAAGCAAGCATAAGAAGGCCGAATCACGAGCAGTTTCAGGAGAGCTGGAGTGAGCACAAGAAGGCCGAATCACGAGCAAAATCACAAGAGCTAAAGCAAGCACAACGAACAAGAAGGTGAAGATCACGAGAGCTAGAGTAAGCACAAGAAGGTCGTATCACGAGCAAGATCACACGCGCTGAAGCAAGCACAAGAAGGCCGAATCACGAGCAAGATGACAAGAGCCGGAGCAAGCACGAAGAACAAGAAGGTGAAGATCACGAGAGCTAGAGTAAGCACAAGAAGGCCGTATCACGAGCAAGATCAAACGAGCGGGAGCAAGCACAAGAAGGCCGAATCACGAGCAGTTTCACGAGAGCTGGAGTGAGCACAAGAAGGCCGAATCACGAGCAAGATCACAAGAGCTGGAGCAAGCACGACAAACAAGAGGAGCAAGATCACAAGAGCTGGAGCACGCACGACGAACAAGAAGGTGAAGATCACGAGCTGGAGTAAACACCACGAACAAGAGGGTGAAGATCACGAGAGCAGGAGCAAGCACAAGAAGGCTAAATCACAAGCAAGATCACCCAAGCAAGAGCAAGCACAACGAACAAGAGGGTGAAGATCACGAGCTGGAGCCAGCACGACGAACAAGAGGAGCAAGATCACAAGAGCTGGAGCAAGCACGACAAAGAAGAGGGTGAAGATCACGAGCTGGAGTAAACACGACGAATAAGAGGGTGAAGATCACAAGAGCTGGAGTGAGCACAAGAAGGCCAAATCACGAGCAAGATCACAAGAGCTGGAGCAAGCATGACAAATAAGAAGGTGAAGATCACGAGCTGGAGTAAACACGACAAAGAAGAGGGTGAAGATCACGAGAGCTCGAGCAAGCACAAGAAGGCCGAATCACGAGCAAGATCATCCAAGCTGGAGCAAGCACGACGAATAAGAGGGTAGAGATCACACGAGCTGGAGCAAAAGTCCAAGAAGGCCGAATCACGAGCAAGATCACAAGAGCTGGAGCAAGTACGACGAACAAGAGGGTGAAGACCACGAGCTTGAGCAGGCACGACGAACAAGAGGAGCAAGCTTAGAAGAGCTGGAGCAAGCATGACGAAGAAGAGGAGCAAGATCACAAGAGCTTGAGCAAGCACGACGAACAAGAGGATGAAGATTACGAGCTGGAGCAAGCACGACAAACAAGAGGGTGAAGATCACGAGCTGGAGCAAGCACGACGAACCAGAGGAGCAAGATCACAAGACCTGGAGCAAGCACGACGAACAAGAGGGTGAACATCAGGAGAGCTGGAGCAAGCACGACAAACAAGAGGGTGAAGATCACACGAACTGGAACGGAGCACAAGAAGGTCGATTCACGAGCAAGATCGCAGGAGCTGGAGCAAGCACGACAAACAAGAGGGTGAAGATCACACGAGCTGGAGTTGAGCATAAGAAGGCCGAATCACGAGCAAGATCACACGAGCTGGAGCTGAGCACAACGAACAAGAGGGTGAAGATCACGAGCTGGAGCTGAAGTTCGAAGGCGAAGGACGGAGGGTGAACCGAACTAAATCAAGCAGCCTCTCCTCTCCGTTGGACTAGTGAACAATTCCTTGTGCATGATAGGAACCCTTATTTTCTAAATACAAATATCACGCGGAAGTACTGCCAATTTTTTGTTAGGATTAGGGTTTGCTATATGTTCAACCCAACAATCGGTTTAATCGTCATTAGTAAGTGAATGCAGCTGGAGGCTTATGCATGGTGTAAGTTTCGAATAGGATTACTTGTGTAAATGTATGTGGTGTACACGTGAATGTGTGGTGCATGATCTTGAATAAATGCATATGTTAAGTGTACACTGCTGGTCATTGACTGTGGGTCCAGGATTGAGTCAAACGGTTAATTAAAGGCTGCCATCGCGTTAAGCAAGAAAAACTAATAAGAATACAAAAATCAAACATAGAAAACGGAGTCATAACCACGAAGATAATGAAGAATTAAACTTTGGGGATAATAAGAAGAAGCCTGTCTGCTGGCCACTGCTGTCAGGGTCGCACTTAATTCTGGAATTGATTGTTGATGTTCTTATCAAGTTCAGAAGGTGGAATTGAACCTATTCGAGCTTTAAAACGTTGAAAACGGAGCTTTAAGGTGGAACTTATGCTTGCTTAAAAGTTGGGTTTAATTTAAGGTTGGATCTAGCCATCACAACACTAATCATTAACGAACCTTCTTAAGTGACCACACCTTGGGTCACCGTGCTTGTATGAATGGTTGAAGTATGTTTGAACAAGGGGCTGCATCCCACACTTAGGGTCTTGTGTTCAAGATAAGCCACCCGTTAGGGGGTGGTTTATTTGGCTCACACGAGGTGTTAGTGTCGGTTGAAGGCGATTTTGTGAGCGGGATCAAGAGCATCGTCGGACGTTCCAGGAGGAGCACGAGCAGCGCCGGTGTTTGAAGGTTCTAAGGGAGCGAGCAAGCGAGTAATTTTTTTGAGCGAGCGACTGCAGCTAATGGGTGCATCCAACGGGTGCAACCCTAGTGCTAACCAACGGGTGCCTCGACGCGCTGATTCATATAGAGGAAGGTAATTTCAGCGCTCATTCTTATTCCTCAGCTTTTTCTTGCATGCTTGAAGGATTTTAGAACCAAAACAGCGTACTAAACCGAGGTTATGATTCTCTCTAGTTCGTTTTTTTTTCACTTCGGAATAGAGTTCCTCAAATGAATATCAATTTGCTTATACTAGTTACGTATTAATCATGTAACTAATCAATAACGACTACTTGCAACATGTTTTCTTGTGATCTTCAGATTGCGCACTGTTTTGGATGCAGCACGATGTCCGAAACCACCTCAGAAAATCCCGTCAAGTAAGATTCCATGCTCCGAATGATCTCTTTCGTGATACACACGAACCTAGATCAATGAATATCATATGATATTCACTACGCTTATGTTATGTTATGCATTGCAATTCAAGGTGCGGTAGAGAGAAAGGTTTCCAAAGCACTTCCTTTATCAGTCGATATAGCGATATCTCCTTGAGGTTTAGGGTTTTAGATGATAGGAATATATTCCTATCCTACTCTGCGGTGGGCTTGGGTTGCTTAAGAGTTTGTGGATTGGTACATCTTCCCATCTATCCTTGTTAGGTCATAGGATCGGTATTAGTTCAGAGGCTATCTATTGATCGGAATATATTCCTATCCCACTCTGCTGTGGGCTTGGGTTGCTTGAGAGTTTGTGGATCGGTAGATCTTTCCATCTATCCTTGTGGGGTCTTAGGATCCGTATTAGTTCAGAGGCTCTTTGTTGATCGGAATATATTCCTATCCCACTCTGCTATGGGCTTGGGATGCTTGAGAGTTTGTGGATCACTAGATCTTCCCATCTATCCTTGTGGTGTCATAGGATCGGTATTAGTTTAGAGGTTGTTTGTTGATCGGAATATATTCCTATCCCTCTCTGATGTGGGCTTGGGTTGATTGAGAGTTTGTGGATCGGTAGATCTTTCCATCTATCCTTGTGGGGTCTTAGGATCCGTATTAGTTCAGAGGCTCTTTGTTGATCGGAATATATTCCTATCCCACTCTGCTATGGGCTTGGGATGCTTGAGAGTTTGTGGATCACTAGATCTTCCCATCTATCCTTGTGGGGTCATAGGATCGGTATTAGTTCAGAGGTTGTTTGTTGATCGGAATATATTCCTATCCCTCTCTGATGTGGGCTTGGGTTGATTGAGAGTTTGTGGATCGGTAGATCTTTCCATCTATCCTTGTGGGGTTATAGGATCGGTATTTGTTCAGAGGCTATTTGTTGATCGGAATATATTCCTATCCCACTCTGTTGTAGGCTTGGGTTGCTTGAGAGTTTGTGGATCGGTAGATCTTCCCATCTCTCCTTGTTGGGCCATGGGATCGGGATTAGTTCAGAGGGAGTTTGTAGATCGGATTATATTCCTATTCCACTGTACGGTGGGCTTGGGTTGCTTGAGTGTTTGTGGATCGGTAGATCTTCCTATCCCTTCGCGTGGATACTTTGCAACGTCTGGTTTAGTTTTGATCGGTAGATCCCTATCCCATCATGCCGTTTGATCTGACCATTCTGTTTGTATGAGCAGTGCAAACTTGATTCCGTGGTTGGAGACAAACAAGGACCAACGTCCTCACTGCCTTTGTAATGCGGTGAACTGTGGTGTCAAGGCCGTTGGCTGCACATTCGATGAACCTAAACCGAGCGCCTTGTTCATTGCAAGTAATGTCACCGAATGGGGTCTTGCTTGGGTTCGGGATGATTCGAAGCGGACAATCCAAATTGCGTCAGTTATGTTTGTAGCCGATGTCGCCCAGGGACGTGAAGAAACGATAGCGCTTACGATTCAGAACGTGGAGGTGCTAGATGTGGTGGACGTGCCTGGAATTGAAGACACTGTTGCTCTTGTTATTAAGGAGTTTGTTGCAAGTACAAAGTGTTCGAGGATCTACGGCCTTTTTGTATCAACAAAGGATATGGTCCCCTGACTTTGTGCTTCGGTCAAAGATCACGATTTTTCTATTGCTAGGACAGGACCTGACGTTGATCAAAGTATTGAGAGTTGGGTGGAGCTCCGAGCTTGTCGTGATGCCGCCAATAGCGAGTTGGCCAAGCAGGATCCGCCTACACCTTCCAGAAAAAAGAAGAGGCCGTCACAGGCAACAAGACAGACTTCAGGAGCTGGGGACACGAAGAAACAACGGAAGAAGTCAGATCCCAAGATTGAAGAATTCTCATTGGCTCAGGCTGTGATGTTATCGAGCAGTTCTGTTTCAAAGTATTCGGCACACGACCTGCAGAAAGTGAAGGCTTTGTACGAGAAAGAATTCTCGAGTCTACATATATTTGGTACGTGCCCGGTAAATAGTCTCGACGATGCAAAGACTGACCTCGTCGTTGGAATTCAACGTCTGCATAGGGCCACACCCGGGGTGGTGGTGTATCGGAAGCCGAGAAGAAACGTGTTGGCGAGAGTGTTGACCACGAGTGGACGATGCCATTTCAAGCTTCGCTTCAGCATCTGTAAGTTATGCCGTTTAAGATCAAGCCTGCTAGTAACGATTTTGGTGTGGATCCCGTCGATAGTTTATTCGAGTATTTTGTGACAAAGCCAACAAGACGGGACATTACAGATGATACGCACTATGTTATCATTGGTGGGCAGCACTGCATCGCTGCGCATAAAGTCCTTATTGCTGAGAAGTCTCTTAGTGATGATGAACTAGCCGATGCACAAAGCTTCATAATTACCATCGTTTGGGCTGATCCAACCAACTTTGGGAAGTTGTGCTATTACTCAAGAATCCTTAACCAAGATCTGGCCGGAGTTAGGGCGGAGAACAACTATCTTACTCAACTGGAACTTGCACGGAAGAGTTGGGCCCAGGCGGGGTGTCCAAAGCCGTCTCCAAAAGGTTTGGCACACTCGCCTCAATTCAATGTAAGTCTAAAACCATTCGATAAATTGCATTTTCTTGTCCACGTTGTTATGTTGTTTACCACGGAATCGATCGGAATATATTCCTATCCCAAGGGTCCTCTAATCACCGCAGTGGTCACAGAGATCGAAATATCTTTCTATCCGTAGTGTCCTTTGACGTCTGTTATTATTGTTGGATGTTGTCATTCTAAGGATTTTCCCATGCACCTTTTGACCCCGTTGCATTAGCGTATGCTCTAACTTCTCTCCCTCTAGACTTTGCGTCATTCTTATAGATGGAAAGATCTTCCTATCCTCAGCGTTTCACTAGATGGGAAGATCTCCCTATCATACCTTCGTGCTTTCTTCGATCCGAGTCTCTGATGATGTTCTTTGTGTCGATTTTTTTTGTGCAGGCTTGGCTAGATAAGGTTCCCGCTGTTTTCACGAAGAATGACTTCACAAAAGATGATGCCACTGGTCAGCCAAAGCTGCCGCTTCTCTTTCGCGATGAGCAAATTTATCAGAACTGGCTTAGCATCTAGGAGAATTGGAGTAGTGGTCTACTACCTGATCCATATGGGGTGCAATGCACTTTTCCTGGCGGTGTGGACGGCGACTCTGCCGACAAGGCCGATGATGCGGATGCTGTGGTGAGAAGAAGAGGGCAAAGTAGAGACGATACCAAAGTAGGGCCTAGAGAAAGGCCGATCTTGAGCCGCTATATGCCATGTGGGAGACCGATATTGCCAGAGTTGCTAAGCTGGTCATGGAGAAGAAGTGCTCGATTAAGTCGACCAAGTCCACGAAGAAGGCTCTTGTTCTTAAGGGACTTGAATACTAGTGCAACATCGAGAAGAAGAAGAGACTCATCAAAAATGAGTTTATGCACTACTATAAGTCGAAGCCGCTGAAGTCAAAGACTCAGAAGGATGTGTCTTACACGGAGACAGAGTACGGTGATGCGGTCAATGAATTCAAGGTTTCGGAGTTTGTCGTTGAGTCTTCGTATGACAGGTTGATGAAGGATAAGGGTGGCATTAAATTCTTTGCAAAGCGAGGGAATAACTTGGCGCCATCTTCCAAGCCAGAAGACTTTCTAGCCGTTCTGAAGTTGCTCTTTGATCAGCAGAGGCAAATTTCATCGCAAGAGCGTCTGCCCGAGCCATCGACTGCCGTTGAGTCGTTTTCCGCCTTTTATAGTTGCAGGGTTGTCTTCATAGACAGACACGGGCCCAAAGACAGCGGACGGACGGACAAAAGGACGGATGGACAGGACGGACAACACTTTTTGGCGGACAGTTGCGTGTAAAAAAAAATTACAAACCCTAGATCAAATTTTCAACTTACCCCCAAGTAAAACACGTGTGCACAACACGTCAGACGACTTTCTTCGTCACATCAAGGGGCGGGCGCGTGCCTTCGGACCGCGCGCGCAGCATTTGGGGCCGGGCGCGTACCAATCTCGACCGAGCTTTCATATAAGGCCGGGCGCGTTCCAATTAGGGCCGGGCGTGTACGATTATTTATTTTAATGTGGTGCTTTCATGAATGGGCACTCTCAACACCAAGTACATATTTTAAAACCGCGGTACTATTGTACCATGCTATCACCACACCACTAAAGTCACTTTTAACTTGTAGTATCCTCCTGTCCGTCATCTATTAATCATCTGAGCTTGAGGATTCTTCATTGTGTTTTCGCTTCCGTTTTGATCGGCGAACATTTTGGGGAAGAGAAAGCCCGCGAAGCACCACCGTATTGTTGCCAGGTACCTCATTGCAATCCTCATCGTCTGCATCATCGCCCGATGATGAGAAGTTCTCCGCTGCATTTTCCAAGATTGGTGCCACGTACTCCTCAATCTCCGAGGCTAAGTTTCGTAGTTGTAGCTCGGCTCCAGTAGTTGATGCGGCGTTCACAAGTCGTTTTACTCGGATATTCTTCCTTAAGTCTGTTACTCCATCCATGTTTCTGGAGCGGTTGCCTTTGGCCCCAATGACTCTCTCCGAGGTTCCACTTCGCCAAGGTCCCATGAAAAAAGGGAGAGTACCATTGTTCTCGCCCCTCCGTGTCCCTAAATGGCTGCTCATAGTAGAGGACCCAACCCTCGCGGAAAGAAGTTGTGGGGTTAGTATTGCGCGCTCCACACCACCATTTGGGCTGAGTGCGCTACGGTGGATGGGTGGCCGAACTATTGTTGAAGAGGTCTTTTTCTTTACGCGTAAAAGAGTTCTTCCGATCGATGCGGTACTTTGAGCACGTGGCCGCCGAAACAAATCTTGGAGTGACATGTCTTCCTCTGAGTCCGGTTCTATTGCTTGAGGCAAAACCGCATTGCCTTTCACAACTTCAATGGACCCCGTGGTGGCCATTGGCTCATGGGATTCATTATCGTTTCCACCACTGCGCACTTCGTTTCCATCGTGAGAAAATGTATCGTTTGCTGCAATGCCAATGCCATGACCGTCGATATCAGGGCCATCACCATTAGAAGGGCCTGAGGCGCTAGAGCCGTTTTAGTTGGGAGACTGATTCTCCGAGATGTTGTCATCTCCATCAAGATTGGCCCCCAATGTCGACCAATCTTCCTCTGCCCTAGCTTCTTGGGCACGGTCTTCACCCGATAATTCTACTATAGTATGGACTGCTGCTGCGTCGACATCATCAAACACAAAAGGATCCATTGGGTCACCGTGTACGTTGTGAAAATGGTCATGTAGTGCATCTCCGCCGTGCTCGTTGTTTGCAGAGTTGTCCCTAGGTGGGCTATGATCAGACACAGGGTTGTTGTCACCGGCAAGGTCTTCCCAATCGACGCCCATCCAGTTGTAACCCTCATCATCCAACTCCAAGCCCTCGTCCATTGTGTTTGAAGGAAGTCCCCCATCTGAATCAGACTCCTCCGAATGCACATTCTCCTCATACCATCGAATCGGATCAGGTCGAGCACGTTCTCGGAGCAATCGACTATTCGTGTAGATGTAAACCAAATGTTCCGCTATCTGCACTCCCAAGCGATTTTGGCTCTTACTATGCACGAACGAATACATGCTCCAATTACGCTCACATGACGAGGCCGAGCAGGTTTGTACTAGTATACGCTTCGCAATGATAGGCAATGATTGCCCGCCCACGCGGTTCCACCATTGGTGAGGCAAGAGGTTGTTGTTTTCAATTTCCTCAGCTTCCTCTGGTGAATATAGGCCTCGCAATTCTTCATACTCCGTGATTTCGAGCATTACTGCCGAAAAAGACACTCCGAGTGGACCACAGAGCGTCATAACAACCTTGTTTAGGGCCCTTTTGGCCTCACCATTGTTTTGAATTTGCAAGTTATTGGCTAGATAAGGATTCAATAAAGCCCCTGCATAATGGAGATCTGTTGTCATCATCTCCCAACGCCGTAGGAATGATCCTTCAAGGCGAGTTGCAATTCCGTCAAGCATGTTGAATGGCGCATTGTGCCGCTTGAACACGTGCTCCTTTAGCTTGTTCATGGTCACTCAAGCAATTCCCATTGCCGGAGTGTCACCATCAAAAGTCCGCAATGCCTTTAGTACTGGTGCCACTACAAATTCAAAGTTAGTGCACCGATGCCAGAAAGTCTCGTCTAGAACGGTGGCTGGCACCTGCGATGCCTTCGTATGGGCACGGTGCCCGTTTTGCCTATCAAAAAGAGAGGATACGTAGGATATCCATGCTCGATCTATCACAACCATCTCCAGGGATTCTTCACTTCCAACAGACGATGGATCATTATGTAATTGCATGCAAACCTTGTTGTTGTTGGCCACATCAGAGACAATTTTGGCGAAAATCGACGAAAAAGGGCCATGGGCACATAGTGGTTCCGGATATAAAATGCAATTTGTTTCGCCTTCTGGATGAGGTCTGCAAACATGCCTTCCTTCCCCCAGTCCTCGAGGAGGAGGTCCAAAATATGTGCACAACACCCTTGAGTATATATGTGCGGGTACTCATCGTTGACCTTCTTCATTGCCCCCAACATGTTTGAAGCATTATCCGTGCACACTTGGACCACATTCAATAGTCCAACCTTACGGATAAAACTTTTCAATTGGTCCCCTATATATGCCGTAGATTTCTTCATACCCGTGGTGTCTATAGACCCCAAGAAGATATCACCCATTGGACATACAAGCATGATATTCATGAGAGGGCGACGTGTAACATTGTCCCACCCGTCCGAGCATATTGTTGCCCCATACTTGACAATATCTACGCCGGTCTTCTTGTCCAGAAGGTCTCTCACTTTTTTTTTTAGAGGCTCAATGTATGTCGTCCTCATGGCATTGTACGATGGCGGTGTATAATCGAAACCCGCCTTTGACGTTGCGAGGGTGGCCTTGATGAAGGCCGGATGTCTAACCACGTTGAATGCAACGTTTGCTTCATAAAAAAAAAGTGCCCATGACTCGTCCAACTCTTTTCGTTTTTCTATTTGCTAAGCCTCTGGAAAGCTCCATTGTTGTACAGATCTTGGTGTTGATGATGATGCTTGGCTTAGATGATTTGTGGACTGTGTGTTCTCATTTCGAGTTTCCAAGAAACTACCTTGTTGGATAGATTGGCTAGAACAAGGTTCAGTGGAACATGTTGCTAGTGTGCTAGGAAGGCCAACGATCTCCGCCTCGGTCATCCTAGTAGGAATAATATTCCCGCATCTTTTAAAACAGGCCTTAGCAGCTGTTGGGGCCTTAGTGCACGAAGTCTTCGTCCATTGTGGATACCCATAGTGTGACATGCACCTCCCACGTTTGTATGCAAACGTATAATTGCACCAAACACATGTCACTTGATCCTTCTTGTTAAATGTGTACCATGGAGCCCACTCCTTCGTTTGAGCCCTTTGTTGAGACGACATCACAATAAAATTGGCGCGCAATGTTGTGCCAAAGAGAATCCGCCAAAAGTAATAGGAAATTGTGTGTGCATAGAAAATGTTGACCCGAAGGTCACTCACAAAGTTGTAGATTCATGCAAGGAGCCCAATAAGGAGTTCCAGGACACGAAGACAAGGATGTGAGGTGAGTCAAGCACATCACATATAGTTCTTATATAGTGCTGGAGCAAGAGCATTTGGAGCCGGGCGCGCACAAGGGTGGCCTGGCGCATTCTCTATGTGGCCGGGCACGCACGCTATTGGCCGGGCGCGCACGCTATGGGCCGAACGCGCACGCCGTCGGCCGGGCGCGCACGCTGTGAGTCGGGCGCGCACAATGTTGGGGCATGCGCACTAATTCGACGATATATTGAAACATTGCAACACTTAACATTTTGATATGTAAAACATCTCATAAAAATCCACTCAATATACATGATGCCACTCAATTTACAAGGTTTTATTCAATTTACAAAATATTGCTCAATATTAAATGGCAGTTACAAAATTGTAGAAAACTCTTGTTCCAAAACAATTCAACATTGCTCTATGTACATTTCTCGCACTGTTCTAGTTCTAGAATCCCTTAAAGCCAGTAAAAAATGAAAGAAGATTGTCTTTCTCCTGAACTCGTGCCTTCAAGTTTTGAATTTCTTCAAGACATTTTGCAACTTCATTAGCCTTCTCATCGAGCTCTTCTCCTAGATCCTCAATTATGTTCAAGCTTTCTTTGAGTCGCTTCACAACTCAAAGATAATCGTCACGACTCACCCAATCACCCTCCGTAGACTTTTTTTATTATCCACGCCCTCCTCAGGTACCGCATCCGTCTTCGTGGCATCTTCGTCTTGTTGTGAAACCGACGGTTTAGGGTTCGACGCTGATATGATGGACAATTCTTGTTGCCTACGCAGAGATTGATGACATCTACTATCCGAGTCGGATGATGAAGACGCGGACCACTCGATTGTTTGATTCGAAGGTTCAACTTCCATGGTTTTCCCGAGACCTTCTCCTGGAAACTTCCACACAAACGGTATTGTTAATCCAATGACTGGTGCCATCTTGGAGTGTGTTTGGATTTCCATTGTCCTCCAATCAACCGGTACGCCAAGTACCACCTCTGCGTAAACCATCCGTAAAATTGAAATGTTTACCGAATTGCGGCTCAATTCGCCTCGTCGTAAATGTGCTGGTACGCTGGGATACAACGCTCCTTGAAGAACTCATTGGTGCAGTACCCCAAGTTGGCCCTGTTTGTACGTCGCATTAGAGAATACCGCGAATATGGCCAGAGGTGCCCCAAATGACACCATCCAATGTATTTTGCACATTGTGCAAATGTCCATGGAGTTGGAACTGACTCCCAACCAGAAAATACCTTCATCTTCTCATCCATCAACACGTGAAGGCGCTTCTTCTGCTTTGAGCGTGCGTGACAAAAATCATGTTGTCGCTTTCCGTGGGGACTGCTAGTGGTAGATGGTTGTCCAGAATCCATGGTGACGAGGTGGAGGAATACGAAGGTGGAAAAATACAAAGGTGTCAATAGACACCGTAAAATACTTCCCAAAAGTGCCAAGCAAGCAGCCGCCACGTGGCAGTTGCAGGCCAAAGCGCCTAGGAAGTGGGGTTCATAACTTTGAAATCTCATATTTATAGTAAATTAGTGACCTATGGCGGGTGCATACGACCAAGAGGCGCGCGTACGCTGGAGGGCTGCGCGCGAATGCTGGAGGGCTGTGCGCGTACGCGAGAAGGGTGTGCCTTGAACTTGTGCCTTGAACTCGATATTCAATACTTCTACTTACTTATAACCTAGTGCCTTGAATTTATACTTACTTCTACAATACTTATACTTTCACATACAATACTTAATACTTATACTTACTTATATAATACTGATACTTACTTAGGCACACAATACTTATGCTTAGTTGATGATTTTTTGGGGAGAGTTAATACCTTCAATTAGCATGCTCAATGATTTGTTCCGCAAACTTATACTCATATTAAGATATAATATGGATAATTTGTATGGTAGAATGCCATCTCTTATCATTTGGAAGGCCGTTGCAATTAGTTACATATAATTCAACCAAGAATAATAATGTTGCATTAATATTGGGGATTTTGTTACCTCCCAAATCATTTATTATGCAAGAAAGTAACATGATTTTTATTGTTTAGTCTTATGATTGACATGTTTGAGACAAAAATTTAAGTTTTATTCTTCAACAGATGATATAAACTCCACTACAAAAAAATTCTCGATGATACTATAGACTATTGTAGTCGGTTATCAATTATTAGACCAAAGTGAATTTAATTTATTGACTGGGGTGCATGAAGTTGTACAACCATGGAAGATCATAACACATTCATCAAATATATAATTTAAACGTATACAAGACTGTATAGAACATTCACTTTATTACATTGTACAAATTAAAAAACATGCTGAACCATACAAACTTGATTAACGTCAAAGATAAACAATATTGTTTTGAACTAAAGCCATTTACAAATGAAGTGCAATTTACAAAATTCACAAGGTCTATGATTTCAAAATGTTATAAAATTGCCCGTTTATCATTCATGGCACTACTTCCATTGCTATCAAATTCTACGACTTTAAAGTAAACACCAACTTCGCGTATTCCTGGATTTGATTGTCCTTTTCTAGGAGTACAGCGCGTAATTTTTGAAGTTCTTCTTTGTTGCGGTTGGCTTCTTCTCCAGATTCTTGTTTTCCTATAAACTCTGCTAATATTTAGCAAGAAGTTGAAGATGAGCCTCTCGTCCAATTGGAACATCATCAGAAGAATCTAGGTTTTCATTGATGTTCTCATATGCAACCGCATCCATCTCAGTTTGATATTCTTCCTTGCCGGAATCTTCTCCAATTGTCGGTGTTTCTTGGAGGGCAGAATCTAGACAATGGCATTTAATAAAGCCCTCAATCTCCTTGCGAATAGATGGGTCGCATCCAGTGTCCGAGTCGTCACTAGAAGTGTCAGACCACACGACTTCCTCGTTTGGAACTTCAACCTCCTTCGCTTTTTTTCCTAGAGCTTCGCCCGGAAACTTGAGCTCTATTGGTAGTGACGCCGTGGATACTGGTGTTATCTTGGAGTTTGGTTGTATTTCCATCGTCCTCCAATCGACTACTACTCCGAGTATAATCTCAGCATACACCATACGTAAAATGGATAGATTCACCTCGTTTCGGTGAACCTTTGTCGTGTTGTAGTTGTGCTGGTACGCTTGGATGCACCGTTCTTTGAATACTTCATTGGTGCAATAATTTAAATTACCCTTGTCGTATTTCCGAAGTTGCGAATACTGCGAATGCGGCCACATTCGTCCCAAATGACACCAGGCAATGTACTTTGCACACTATGTAAATGTCCATGGGTTTGGTACATCTCCCCAGCCTCGAAATGCCTTCAACTCACCATCGATGAATATGTGAATGCGTTTCTTTCGCTTGTGGTTGCGTACTTGTCTCGCATCACGCTCTCGTTTCTTTATTTTCTTCTCGGAAGCCCGAATCTCAAAAGGCCCACTTGAGTCCATGCTTGAAACTAGCGTGAAGGGGCATTGGGAGTAAAAGGGTGTCAATAGACACCGGGACCCACTTCCCAATAGTGCTTAGCAAGCAGCCGCCACGTGGCAGTTGCAGGCCAAAGCGCCTAGGAAGTGGGCCCATAGTGCCACGATTCCCAAACTTATAGCAAGGCGCGCATGCCCCCCGTAGGCCGCGCGCGTACGATATCGGACGGTCTCGCGCGTATCAATCATGGTCTCGGGAAGAGGAACAAAATGGCCGGGCGCGCGCGAATGGGGGCCCGGCGCGTGCGCTTCAGGGTTGGGCGCGTGCGCTGTGAGGCCGGGTGCGTGCGAATGGGGGCCGGGCGCGTGCCTTTTGAGGCCGGACGCGCATGCTTTGGGGCCGGGCGCGCGCGAATGGGGGCCTGGCGCGCACGAATAGTGACAATGCGCGCGCGAATGGGGACCGGGCGCGTGCGCTGTGGGGCTGAGCGCACGCGAACATGGACCATGGAAAGTTCTGATGTTGCAAATTGGATTATCTTAAATGTTACAAACTAATTTCAATGTTTCAAAGGAGATGCAAGAAATGGGTCAATGCTTTAAAGATGTCCTTATACTTATATTGCACATGCAAATTTCGCAACATACAAAATGGTTACAAATGCTACACTTTCGTCTTGCATTCTATTTGCATATACTCCACTTCATCACGCATCGGCTCTACTTGGTTCACCACTTCCTGAGGCCCCATCATCCAGCAATTTACGAGCCGCTCGCGTCCTCTGGTGACGCCCATCCGCATTTACCAGAGCACGTAACATTTCGGAGTTCCGAAGTGCTTTGAGAGCCTTCATAGTCGCCGGACTATGTTCCTCAAGAAGGAAATCAATAGCTTCCTCCTTCCAAGTTTCCTTCCATTGCGATTCTTCCCATTGCAACGCATTGCGAAGGTCAAGATTAGTGGCCTCTCCCAATTCTGACACCACACGTCCTTGGTGATTTCACAGTTTCCCATCTCGATGTCGCCCGAATTGAAATAGCTTCCGCCTAGCATCCCAATATCCGCCCATGACTTGGTAGAAGAAGTTTCGTTTACCAACATGGTCCGCGGTGGTTCCCGATATGAGCTTGTTGGCCACTCAAACAATTTCTTCGTGGTCATTTTCCCAACCAAATTGCGTGCTTACACTAGACCTATGTAGTTGGTGGCACTGCGCACGCCAATTCTACACCAAATCTTCTCCCCACTTTTGAGCATAGGCATCCCCAAGCGCATTCTCCGGGTTCAACTCCCAACTAGGTGGCATGTAGGCCGTGAGGCCAAACACTTCATACAAGCGTTTATGAAATGGTACTCTACACTTTGCGCAAAACCTACGTGTCAAGATACCACCTAGCAGAGACATCGAATGGTATAAACACCGACACGTGCCAAGAGCATATGCACCTTCTGGCCCGAAAGGATTTAAACAAACCGGGCAAGCATCTTCATTTTGCGTGAAGCTTGCTAGTGTTGGCCATAATTTGCGTGGTGCCACGTTTCCGCTTGGTTGAAGGGCATGAGAAGACTTAGCCTCTGCGTGGTCCCACTCCAACTTTGCCCAGTCAATAGATTTACCATCTGGCAACAGAGACAATTCAGTTAGAAACAACTCGTCGATGTGAGCCCAAGATGTGAGTCCAAAGTCATGGTGCGTACTATTCGTCAGATATTCGTTGTTAATCTTCTTGAATTCTATTGCCATTTGCCTCGCACGGTCAACATTCAAGATGCATGCCACCTTCCATTGATAGTACTGCTCGCCCACCGATCTAATCCTTTTTTGAAGGATGTCGTTTGCTCTACGAAGCTGAACTAGTTTCGTGCTTGGATTAGCTGGGGAAAATGACAGAGAATCCTCGGTGCCGATGGAATCTACGAATGGCTGCACTGCTACAGTCGGCGGCGGTAGAAAAACCAACGGACGGCTAGCGAAGCGTTGACGCGGTGGTCTTGTCGAGGTGTCTAGCAAGCAGCTAGTAATGTTGCCAATAACATTGGCGATCATTGTCTTGTCCACACCTTGAGCAACTTCGCCAATATCAACCTGGCTGGCAACACGTTCTCGACGCCACTCTTCTATCTCGGCTGCTTGCTTGGTGATAATATCACCCTTTTCACTAGATTGCAGCTTGAGGTTTTCAATCTCTTCTTGGAGACGTTGAATCATCTCATCCTTCAAGCTGATAGTGTCCAATAACTCCTGGTGAGCATCGACGGTCGTACTTCCGGACCCTGATGCTACATGCCTGGTGTTGGAAGTGGTGACTACGACATCCATCATTGGCATTTCATCCACAACATGGATGGGTTCTTCATCTCCAACGCCCTCAAGCCTCACGGCGAGTTCATCATCGCCAACCAGATTTATGATTGGTAAATCTACCTGGCCACCTCCTTGAACCAATAGACGTCCTGCTTGATGGAGCTTCACTCGTTGGCGCTTTTTTCGTGACGCACACGCCACTAGAGAAGTCGATGAACGCCGACCTACACGTCCATCTGAGTCTGAATCCGGTGATGAATCTGACTCTATTGGAGCTACTTCTTCTCGGCCATCCGTTTTTTGTGGCCCTAGTGCCGCAAAATGAAACATAGGATGTTGCTCCCTAGGCACATCGGCATGCATCCACACCCTCGGCATTTTTGGAGTTTTCCGCATGGTCTTCAAATCCACTCGCTTATTGAGAACGACCTCTGCAAATACCATGCGAGCGAGATAGAAGGGACAATCATTGCGGGGCATGAATTCAAGCTCGTATAACTATTGGTGAACTTGGAGGGCACGAGCTCGAAACGCCTCATTGATGCAATACTTCAAATTCGCCTTGTTTGCGCGACGATTTATTAAATGGCAATGTGGAGGAAACATCTTCGACAGATGGCACTACTCGATATAATCCTCGCAAGTGACAGGCAACCATGGCAATGGCTCATCTTGCCAACCCACGAATGCAATCTTTGTTGGATTGTTGAACACGTGCATCCGCTTCTTCTGGAGCTTCCCGTGCCTCGCCCTATCTCTGTCTTTCTCCCTCTTCCTCTGCGCGGTGGACATTGGTGGCTGTTGTTGGGCATCCGGCTCACTCTCACTCTCCATAGCCGAACACTGTAAAAAAATCTACTAAAATGTTCGTTAACTACGCTAAGCTCTATCGAAAAAAAAACTAACAAAAAATACCACCTTGGATTTCAAAATAATCCAAGGAAGCGATGTTAATTAATTAGAACGGTGATCGATGCGGTGATGCAATACGTCGTATGGATGTGTGCAAATATGGAGCCCCAATCGAAGATCACGCAATCAGCCACCTTAAAAAAAAAGTTGAAGGCCACGATTTCCAATTGAAGTTTGTGAGATGGGCTGGGAGGGCGCGACCATTTATACTAGTGGGCCGGGCGCGCACGCGGCATGGGGAACGCGCGCATGCCGTATGGGGACCGGGCGGGTACGCTGGGGTCTCACGCGTACATTTCGGGGTCTCAGGCGTAAGGTTTGGGGCCTCGGGCGTAGGATCCACGGTCGGGCGCGTGGACATTGGGGCCGGGCGCGTGCGGGAACGGGCTCCATCCGTACGGGAACAAACTCTATTTGTGTGGGAACAGGCTCTTTTCGTGGAGGAACATGCTCTATTCGTGGAGAAACTGGCTCTATTTGGTTACGGGCCGGGCGCGTTCGCTGGAGGGTCGGGCGCGTGGGGTCTTGGTCAGGCGCATGCAGACGCGCATGCGAGGCTAGGGTTTTCCATTTCACTATAAATGGAACAGATTCTAATATCAATCACATAGGCTTCTCTCAAGTGGCTCCTTGTCCTAGTACTATTCGTACTTTGCTAGGAACTAAGAGGGGGGCCACCACACATTGGCTCCGGGGGAGGTTTTGATTTTTTTTATAAAATTATAATTTGTGTAGGGTTGTGATTATTGCAATGGCCACTGATCGTAATACTGGAAAGCGGCCCGCGATGTTGATTTACATGCTCCAGATGCATCTGAGCTTCCACCTACTAGCGTTGCGGAGTCGAGCTGCAATCCTTCCGATGCACCGAAGGCACCGTCGAAGAGGGCGAAGCAAAAAATGTCTGCGCACGAGAAGGATGCCGGTTATCCACCAAAGGAGTATACCGCATTTCTTCAAGGTGTGGCAATACAATACTACCGTTGATGGTGTGAAACTGACGTGGTGCGACTCCGTCAAGTTTATTTGGAGAAGGGAGAGCCAGGAATCATGTGCCTACAGGCCGACCTCCAGTCGAAATTCGAGCGCGCTCTGGAGAGTTCTGAATCGTTCAAGGATGCATATGGCATGTATCACTATGCCTCATTCATGGAGAGAGTAATCACTCAATGTACGAGTAATGCATCGCATGTATTCGATTGTGAGGTGAAAAAACCTCGCGGGGGCCAGCATCAGCCACGGGACTTAGAACTCCGCAAGTTCCTCGAAGGTGTGAAGACCACCATCGGCAGGTTTTCAAGTTCTCGTACGAGAGGTATGCCTTGGAATGAACAAGCGATGAAATCAGCCATGGAGGCGCATATGTTGCATAGCGTGCAATTCCTTCTAGAAGATATCGGAGTTTATGGACTTTCTAGATATGACGCCGTTGGTGGATATGGAAGGTTCGGAAGGTCTGCATCGTGGGTGTGCGAGCCATTTCGGCATACACGGAGTTTGCCGGGAAAATGCCAACGGCGTCTCATTCAAAGGAGAAATTTAGACAACGGTCTCAGGAGGCCATGATATGTCATGTTGCACACCCAAGAGTTATAAAGTTTTGGGCGGTGAATACAAAGAATATGGAGGCGTACACATTGTGGTGGAATGGTGGTAGTTGGGCCCATTTTAAAACCGTCGATTCAAAGGCAAATCCGGCGGCTTCGAGCAACTCAATCCTTTCAGCTCCATATATTTCGGCGGAGGATACAACACAAATTTTAGCCTTCCGAAAGAATAGAGCAAGACTTGCATGGGCTTTGATGTGCACCATGGCCCAAGTCCACAAGGCAAATGTCATTCACAATGACATCGCTTCCACAAACGTGCTTCTCCACTTTCCTCCAGAGAAACAAGGGTCCGTCTTCATAGGCGTTTGTGATTGGAGAATTGCGAGCTGAGTATCACACAAAGAGCCATCAAAATATGGATTCCGGACAGACACGGAGCTTGACAATCAATGTTGTAGACGACATTGGGTAGCTCCATAGATGTTTTACAAATTCGGCCCACAAGATTCGGAAACGGCATTGGATGTGATGCGGAAAAAGCTCGTATGTGAGCGTTGAGCGGTGAGCGGAGAGCGATGAGTAGAAAAAGAGAGCAGACTTCTAAAGATTTTGCATAGACTTAATGAACAGAAGGGCCCCTATTACCGTAGTTTACTATTATTAATTTGAAAATATTGTTTATGAACACCACGTTTTGGTAAATAAATAGACATTAGGGTTGACGTCATCATGAACGAAATTACAAGAATATGACGTCATCATAAACATTTTGATTTCAATGTGACGTCATCATGAACGAATAGTGGGTATAGGTGACGTCATGAATGATACATACCTCTAGATCCTAGGGTCCTTTTCATAAACTGTAAAAGAGGCCATCAAAAAGGCGGTTTAGGGTTTCAAGCTAGACTGTCAATTCAAGATTCAAGTCCTGAAGGAACTCAAAATCTGCTGATAAATTTCCCAATACTGATTAAATCAAACATGTCTCATTGGGGCCGTCAGAATGATTGAACCAGAATTGTCAAATCTATCGCAACCAAGAAGTTCATTTTGAATTTCAATATAATCAAAGTACCATAAAATCATTCCGTGATGCGACAAACCACACAATTACAGCCATCAACACGGTTTTGAAATTGGAGTTACCGACACTTGTGGCCCGAATGATCATGTCATAAGTGAATAACGATGGAAGTGAGACATGCCGCACACAACCATGTGTGCGAAATGTCCTGGTACGGGGCCATGCATCAATTCAAACAAATGTAAAAGTGACCTCTACAAAAAAAAATGAGCCCATTGCGCCTTCATTCCACATCTAAATGTTGTTGGAGTTTGAAGGAGGCACAACCACGGCGTTGGAGAGCGCGGGCTTGGAGGAAATCAAGATTAGAGGTAAGCCTTAGGGTAGGAGCACAGATTTTAAGGTATTCGGGGGATGGTGGCACCATACATTTTTAGGTGAGATCCGATTTGACCCTCTCGGTTCCGAGAGTGTCACTTGTGACTTAGGAAACGATGCGGGTAGACACATAGGGCTAGGCGATTCGAGTTCCTTCAAGATCACTTGATGTACCGAAGACTGAGTAGAGATCAGTGTGTGATCTCGTGTGTAGAAGCTTGCTCGCTGTCTTGACCATGGTGTGGAGGTCGTCTATGCCAAGGTGTGGTGGTCGTCTTTGCCAAGGTGTGGTGGTCGTCTTTGCCAAGGTGTGTTGGTCGTGATTGACATGTAGTGCTGGGGTCTGGCCAAGGTGCGCTAGTCGTCCCGGCCATGGCGTGCTGGTGGTCATGGTCATAGACATGGTCAAGGTCGTGGCCATTGTGTGCAGGTTGTCTAGGCCAAGAATTGGTGGTGGTCATGGCAGTGGTGTGTAGGTGGTCTTTGCCATGTTGTCCTGGTGGTCAAGGACATGGTGTGCTCTATGTGAGAATTAGAGTATAGATGGTGGCGGAGTCGAACACCGCCGGGTGTGGAACCCCGACGCCTTGTACTTGAGCCAGGCTATTGTTTAGACTGGTACTAGTCCCGAGATTCGGAGATCGGATAGACATGGATTTGGTTTAAGGGACCGGTCTTTGATTGTTTTCGGATTTCTTCCTGCAATCCTTCTTGCAGACCCACTTCCTAGCGTTTTTGCCCTATTGAAATTAATGACGATCTTAAAATGATTTCGGTTTTTGATCCAGATGTGACAATGGAGCGTGAAGGACCAGCACAGGATTTCATTCCTGTTTCGGTGGACAATGTGGTTGTGTATGGGATCTGGTCACGCATCGCACGGAGTTTATGGGATTTGACCCCAACAAGTAGCGACGCTGAGGTGCAGGTAGTGGTCCGACAGTTCATGACGATGCAGAAGACAAGTCGAAGGTGGTGGAGGATGGTAACTCCAACATTAGAGGCCACTACAGTTCGGGCCACGCTCGCAATGTCCAAGGTCTATTCAGGTCGAAGTAGGCAGGGTCGCATTCTATGGGTGCCGCATTTCCGAAGGTCGATCCATCGGAACCTACTAACTTTGGCAACCATGTGGATCATACCAGTGCGCTACTTTGTGCCTCATCTGATGCAGCCACCGCAACATCTATGCGGTGCTCATCTACACGCGTTAATCATGCTACTCCGCAAGTCTCGGGAGAGGATTGCACGCGATGGGCCAACGGCAATTCTAGATGATGGTCGGAATGTTTGGAGAGCTCTCCCACCGACCGCATTAATGGACAGATTTGACCTTGATGGACTCGTAGCGCGTCAGCCTAGGTTCCTCCTTTTATAGAATTGATGTGAAATATAGTGGTGTGTACAAACTGTGAACAATATTTGTATTAGAAGCCACCGATTTTGTCGAATGATGAATTGTGAACTCTTGAATATTCGATGCCGTGCATCTTCTTCAAGAACCTCTTTTTCATATCTTCAACTTCAGGATTTCACAGAAGATCCAACACACCCGCTTGATATACAACATTCTCAGTTCAAAATTCAAAATAAGAAAGTCGAATTTACAACTTCTACCTATACATTTCAACGCGCCCAAGATTGTCTTGCTCCCCCATGCTAATACAAAGTTCCAGCCATTGCGGCCACACATGTGCCGGCCATGCCCAGCCTTGGCCAGCGTGCATTACTATTAAAAGACGGCATTAAAAAGGCCCAGCCACGTGATGCACCGCTCGACTCCGAGAGGTACGCCACGAGGCTAAGCTGCAAAGGGGCCCAACCACATGTCATACCTCTCGGAATCGAGAGGGACGCCACGAGGTTGGGCCTCATTGCCGCCCAACAAAAAGAGACTCACCGTCTCGGAACGAGAGGGACAGTCACCACAGTTTGGGCCGCAAAGGGGCTCAGCCATGTGTCGTACCTCTCGGAAACGAGAGGTACGCCACATGGTTAGGCCTCTTTGCTGCCCAACCAATAGTGGCTGACCCACTCGTTCCGAGAGGGTCAGTCACCATAGTTTGGGCGGCAGAGGGGCCCAGCCACGTGGCGTACCTCTCATTTCCGAGAGGTACGCCACGTGATTGGGCCCCTTTGCGGTCGAAGTCGTGGTGACAGATCCTTTTGGAACAAGATGGTCACTCACTATGAGGGGCACAACGCCATGGGTAAAATTAAAGTTGATATGATTACATGTTGACATGTTGACATGTTGGCATGTTGACATGTTGACATGAAGAAGGCAAACGTTTGCAAATTGGCCAATATGTAATAAAAACTACGGATGGTAATCCATCCAGCAAACATCAAACTTCAAACTTCATACACTCAGTTTAAAAGCTATAGTTTAGTCCATGAAGATCCATAAGAGGATTCAAGGATATTATCCTCTATTGCATGCACCTCTAACAACCTAAGAACAGCCGGATCATCCCGCCTCCGTTTTCTCGGTACCATTGTCGAGGGCGTCTTGATAACCGCACGTGCATTGGCCATGTCCTTAGCATAAATTGGCATTGAAGCAAACGAAGGAGTGCGACTCATAGTATAATTCAATGTTCTGCAGTGTAACAAAAAAACAAGCCAAATGCATTGAGAAAAGTCCAACTTGCATATTGCAAAATGTACCGATTTCCACCAATTCTACTTACTGCCTGGTAATTTTAGGACGCTTCGCTAATGGTGCCGGCACAAAGTCCAAATCGTCCAAATCCAACTGCGCATCTAGTACTTCCTCAAGTGGTTCTTCGGGATCAAAGTTATCGTTCCCGCCTGATACTTCGTCGTCCTCAGCTTGCGAAGTAATCATTGGCTGAAGGACAACTTGGAAAACATCGGAATCAGCCTCGAGAGCGACGATGCGTCTTCCGTGATCCTTGCTGACAATTATTGAAGCGCCTGAAGTAAACATAGAGAACAAATGAGATGACGTTGAGATGTCAAATACAGCGAGTACTAAAAAAATAATGACAATACGAAGAATATTAGATTCACTCACCAACTCTTGCAGTGACGTCTACAACAATTTTGTCTTCGTCAGAGGTTGACAAAATCAACGAGGAATGAAAGTGTTGTCCACGCTCCTTCGCACCCCGCCATACTATGCCGTTGGTTGATGTCAACGTCTCCTTTGTGACGAAATTCCATATCGTATCGCCTTGGAAGATGTCAATGTCCATGTCAATCAACGCCTTGTTGGTGCGGAATTGAAACTTGGACTTACGCTGGACCAAGAAGAGCTACTCGAAATAGAGTTGTGTAGCCTTTCACTCTGAAAGTGTTCATCCGGTTCACTTCGAACCACTCTTGGTGGAATTGAAATCCGTATGCCGCAAAGAATGACCGAATGGTCTTCTTCGTCATTCCGTTGTCATCCGCATACACAATAAACATCCTGCCATCGTCATGGAGGAACTTGTTGGCGAAGGAAAAAAGGTTCTTCATCCAAAGAGGGTCGAGGACATTCCAAGTGGGAACATGTTCGGAAACACCAGAAACTGGCAAATTGTCGCGTACCTCGACAAGAATAAGATCAACACGCGCATGTTTTTCCACAGTTTTCCCATCGACAACACACTTCTTCTCCTCGTTGCAGGACATTGCAAACTGGGCGATATCTTGCCAGACACCCTTGCAAATTGGTGAGTTAAGAATTAACTCAACCGGTCCATGCGACATACCTTCGACTGGCGATGTCGGGATAAGCAGACTGGGCGTGGGGTCAGTCAGTGGTTGGGAATGTGACAGCTGAACCGATTGAGAATGTTGTCCAGTCTGTGAAGTACCATACGCCGGTGACTGAGGTGGGAAATTTTGTCTTGTTGTCCAGTGAACCACATGAAATTGCGAAGGAGGCTCCTGATCAATGACCTCCATCGTGGTATCACGATCATCCTCAGAGTTTCGTTCCACCTGCGCCCTTGCGACTAAGGCCTCCAAATTTGCACGTTCATCTGCTGGTTGCTTAGATGCATCTGCCGAATATCGTCCTCGACGTCTTCATTATGTTCAGCATCATCTTCAACCACCTCCTCCTTGCCTATTCTTGCATCGGCCTCCTTTGCACCTGTCAGTTCGGCTTTCCGTCTGTCTCGCCGCTCCTTCGCCTTCTTATTGGCTTGAATGCGCTTGGAATTCGGACTCAGTGGAGGACCATGTCTTTTCTTGATAGTCTTCTGCACTACAGAAGGTGCAACTTCTTCAACCAAACCAGGCGCCATCAAGGGCCCGCAGGCATCCTTAATTGACTGCTCAGTGTCGTAATAGAAGTTTCTGTTGCACTCCATGTACGAGCAACACTCAATCAAATGCGGGAGGGGATACACTTTCCTTTGATAGGGCGAATACATGCAAGTCGAAGAAGATGACGCGTAAGCTGATTCCATCCAATCGGGAAGCTCCACAATAGCCCCCTTCGAAAAGAGCTCGTGCCTAATGTAGCGGTACATGAACCGCTTCGCTATTTCTCGCTTGGGCTTGAAGTCTTCCCACTTTGTCAGCCTAGTGAATGGCGTCTTCCCACTAAAGACTCCATTGAACGTGTGACTCCAAAGCCGCGACTTCCAGATCTCCAAATATGTTCTCCACTTCAGAGGCTTGTCGTCAACCTCCCAATTCACGTCAAGGCCCCCTAACTCAGCGTCCATGTCATTTGCAATTTCCTCCTCAATCTAATTAACAGTCAACGTCAGAATGGAGGAGAAATATTAAAAACAGAAACTCACAATTATGGGATGAGAGAATCTCACCAATGCGTAGAACACCGCTCGGTTGAGAAACAACTTAAGATCAGCATCCGAACAAGGGTAGAGAGGAAAATGCTTCTCGTTCCTTTGGAACTCTGACGAATTCCAAATCTTCAACCAATCGATTTTATACTTAGACGGCACATGAGTGGTTGCAATAAGCTGAAGCTTCTTAAGACCCATCTCAACTCTTGCCCTAATGCGTCTACTGTAATGAAGGCGGATCTGAAACAACAAACATTAAGGTGTATCAATTATCAATCGCAATCCCCCACGTAACTGGAAAGGACTCGATGTAGTTCCCCCCATCGCGGCCAAACTTTAGAGAATGACCTTCTAGAAACGAGAGGATGGCATACTTGGACTTGGGCCGCAAAGCGGCCAAACTCATTGATGTCTGAATCGACAACGACGGGGACAGCATGTGATGCACCCTATTGCGGCCCAACTCTAGAGCTGGCCACTCTCGGCACGAGAAGGTGACTCCCAAGCAATTTGGCCGCAATAAGTCCGAATACTTCAATTGACTGACTACTCCGAAATTCAAAAAATAATCTTCATTCAATCAGTTTCAAGCAAGACTCGAACGAAACTGACGTACAATTGAGTCACAAACAACTATGTTTGCGGCCCAACTTCTAAAGATGACCTTCTCGTGCCGAGAGGGTCATTTCTCAGAGTTGAGCCGCAGTGGGGCTCAACCTCATTGTGACTGCCTCGTTGCCGAGAGGGTCACAATGGAATTGAGCCCCACTGCGTCCCAACTCCGAGAGATGACTTTCTCGGCACGAGAGCGTCATCTCCAGGAGTTGAGCCGCAATAGGACCCAACTCCATGGCGTCTATCTCAGCAACAAGAAGGGCTCCATGGGGCTCGGCCCTATTGCGGCTCAACTCCTGGAGATGACGCTCTCGTGCCGAGAGGGTCATCTCTCCGAGTTGGGCCGCAATGGGGCTAAACTCCATTGTGACCCTCTCGGCAACGAGACGGTGACAATGGGGTTGAGCCCCACTGCGGCTCAACTCTGAGAATTGACCCTCTCGGCACGAGAGCGTCATCTCTTGAGGTTGGGCCCTATTGCGGCCCAACCCCTAGAGATGACCCTCTCGGCATGAGAGGGTCATCTCTCGGAGTTGAGCCGCAGTAGGGCTCAACCCCATTGTGACCGTCTCGTTGCCGAGAGGGTCACAATGAAGTTAAGCCCCATTGCGGCCCAACTCCGAGAGATGACCCTCTCGTGCCAAAATCGTTGTGCACAGAGGTTGGACCGCAATGGGGCTCAATACCATTGTGACCCTCTCGGCAACGAGACGGTCACAATGGAATTAAGCGCTATTGCGGCCTAATCTCAAGGCATGATCCTCTCGGCACGAGAGGGTGGTTTCCTTGAGTTGAGCTGCTTGGAAGCTACAACTGATTTGGTACCATACAAATTCAACCGCGTAATCCAGAGCCTGATCTAAGGTGGAATAGATGTGGAAGGCGAGAAAATACATGGTCAAGAAACTCGGGGCCATTTGTTGGGTTTGCGACACTTGCAAGTTTTCCGAACTTTTGTCTCAGCTTCTCTCTTTTGGCGACCATTGCAACCTCCACATGCTGCCGCAAATTTGCACATGTTTGCTCTTCGGCTGTTGTATGAAATGTGAACGCAACTCTCTCGTCCCTTGTCGCCTCGTGTGTCTCATTTTGCATTATTAGAAACAAGAAATACATATCATTTCAATCAAGACTTCTGATTCAAAACATCAAACAAATGTTATTTGGAATCTTACCTGGAACAATATCTTCACCATTTGGGATGCAGGAATTGGATACCATGATCCAGAGCCCTTTTCGAGGCACTGCTTGTACTTGGCCTCTGGAATCAAGTCTGCAAAATACTGCAACGGCCTTCGTCCAAGTACGCTTACTCGGTCCAATAAGTGCATTGTATTTGTTTTTACATATGATCTCTCGTTGGCGCTCGAAAGACACACCCTAATCAGCTTAGACAACGTTATAGAGAAAACGGGAAGTCAAGAGAGAATTCATGAAGTACCTATTAACAGCCTGCATCGCGGCCATGATTTTTGGATAGCCACTTGCAGTGATGTCAAGCACAGTGCATTCAGGTCGACCATGAATCATGTGGAAGTTTGGTCACCTGCCTTACTCGTGTTCATAAGTTCCATCCAAGCTTCGTGTCGGTGATTTCCATCGTAAATGAAAAACATCTTGCCAAAGAGCTCCATTAGGTCCGGGTCTTGTACCAATGTTCTCTCAAACTCTTCGTTGACAATGTTCCACTCTCGCGACCAATTACTCTTTAAGCTACTTGTGACCGCAGCCTCCTCCCCGTTCCGTCCAGTCGCGGCGACGTAGAACACCGCACTGTCTGGACGAATTCCGTGCTGGAATTCACCCATGAGCCGCAACTTGTCGTTGTCATGAACTACTCGGAGCTCCTGCATTGGCAACATTCTACACAAAGGAATTTGCAGCCGGGAAAACTTCTCAAAAGGGTTTCGCCGCATCATATGAATGGCGGCGAAAGCATCCGGGTTGTATGCCAGTCCTATTTGTTTTTCAACTTCTTTGATGTCAATGTCAGGATCGTTTCCGAGTAGACCAACGTCTTCGTCCGGTGATGTTTCCCTCTTCCGACCTCTTCCTTTCTTCCGTTCGGTTCCTTCCTCCGATCCTTCAGTTGCTTCCGTTCTGTTCCCCTCGTCGTCAAGATGAATGAGGGCTCCTGCTGCATCCGCTCTTCTTTCCTGGTTCTCGTCCGCATCATCATCCTCCTCACTGCTCGAAACGTCAACAACGTCGTCCGCATCATCGTCCTCCGAGTCTTCTTCGGCCGCATCATCTGGACAATCCTCTTGGTTAGCGGTCATCTTACCTTTCCACGTTCTTTCCAATTCGTCCTTCTCCACGTCTTCATCTTCGGACTCCGTGGCAGCGGGCAGCTTTTGCGCATCGCCTTTGTCGCTGGCAATATCGACGACATCAACTGACCCCACTGCATCTCCAATCTGACTAGGGTTGTCATCTTTGTCATCGGCTGGCGGAGTCTGCTCCGCCCTATCGAGTCTCATCTTCTAAGAAAACCCACAACAAGTTAGGACAAAACTCTAAACCTCAAAGAACCCAAAACCCTAACCGGACCTCAATTTCAGTTCTATGGACGTTAGAATCTTACCTTCAACCTTCTGAATACAATGGCCTCCGCTTTCTCACTGTCAGTCAACCCCTCTCTTTTGCTACCCTTTCTAGCCATTCTTCCTTTCCTTCCTCTACGCTTCTTTCTAGATACAGTCGAGACTAGAGGTTCCCCAATCAGCGATTCCCTCGCGTGCACCTCAGCCTCTTCTACATCCATCCACTATAAGAAACCCGTGTTTTTTGTTATGTCCTTAATCATGTCAGCGTGTTTTTTTGATGTCTTGGAGCTAGCCAGTAATGTCCCCGTGAACGTGAGGATGTCCACGCGTCAATAATGAACAGTGGAGGTGGGAGGGTCCCGAAACGCGCGTGCGAAATAGGAGACGCGATGATGTCTCCAACAACGCGCCCGTCTCCGAGGACGTCATCGAGGACATCTTGGGTGACGCAAAACTGCCACGCTGGCACCGGACAAGCGTTTCACCTGAGGTAAGAATGTCGAAGTTACTGTTGTGCAAGGTAGAAAGCAGCCCAACGTTAAAAAAAACAACGAAACGGGCAGCGGTCTGCAAGAGGAGGAAAAAAAAGGCACGAGCCTTATAAAACTAGATTTTTTTTTAAAAATAAAATAAATAAAGTATATAAAATTGAAGAATATTCTGATTATATTTATTAACTTTGATCCTTTGAAATTTTTGATTTGTCCACTTCGTATCAAAATGGTTTCCAAAATAAAATTTAATTTTAAATATTAAAAATACAAAATATTAATTAATATTGTAATAATATTTTATAAAAACTGATTATTCTGTAATTAAAGCGGACATATTAAATTCAATATTGTATATTTAAATATTAAATAATATTTATTAATTAATATAATATTAAAATACCACTTTTCTTTCAAAACCCGAATTATAAGGAATTTAGGGTGATTTTGTAAAGTCCTTGGTGGCTTACCCATGTGGACATATTATATATTTTGTAGTTTACAGCACTTCATCTACATGGCAAACACAATTCCATGTCGGACAAGGTGACACGTCATTCTGTGTATAGGTCCACGTCACTTGAGACATCCAATTGAAGATGTCTCGAGTAACGTCTACATGTCTTTGAGGACATCCCACAGAGACGTCTTTGAAATCATCAACAGTGTTTGGCAAAACATTGACATGTCTTGGAAAACATCGACATGTCCTGGAAAACATCATCGTGTCTTGCAAAACATAACCATCAAGTAGGATGAATTTCGTCAAGTTCATTGGATGAATAGAGGCGGCGAGGGTTAGCTGCTCCAGGCATAGTTAGGTCATGAGGCGGCTAGGGTTAGCTGCTGCAGCCATAGTTAGGTCATGAGACCTTTAAGTAGAATTTGAGGTTGCACAAAGCTCACTTTGGCCTTCATTTCTCCAAGTAGTTAGAGTTTATAATGTAGAGGTTGGAGTTTTAGAGTGTAGACTGAGTTTATAAGTTAGAATGTTAGAGTTTAGAGTGTAGAGGTTAGAGTTTTGAGTGTAGAGGTAAGAGTTTAGAGTGTAGAGGTTAGAGTTTTGAGTGTAGAGGTTAGAGTTTAGAGTGTAGAGGTTAGAGGTGCAGTGTTGGACATGCAATGTGCTGTGAGCGACATATAGACGTGACCATGTTGTAGAAGACGTATGCCGCAGCACTTAGGAAACGCAGGGACGTCTTTTGAAACATCCCCGTGTCTATGGAGACATATTTTAAATTGCGTGTATATCATATTACCACATTTGCAAGTAGGCCAGTAAGCATGAATTTGGATGAATGTACATGTTACATGTAAGATGAGGTATTCATGTCTTGTACTCATGTCTTGTACAACATACTCATGTCTTGTACAACGTATTCATGTCTTGTACAACATCTCTTGATGTCCCTCAAAACACCATCACATACAGAGCGTCAACAATACCATGCATCAGGGGATGTCACGTCAGACACGCATAAGTTCTTTGAGACGTCTGCAATGACACCCTCAGTGCCGACGACCATGGGTCGGCAACGTATTGGAGGACGCGATCATGTCCATCGCCACGTCCTCTAGGGCATGGCGATGTTCAACGAAATCAGCATCAAAATCCAAGTAGCGTTGGCATAGGCGTCGAGCAGGACATCTCCACGTCAACCCGGGACGTCTTAAAAAACACAGCCATGTTACCAATGACGTCCCCGCAAACACGAATCTGAAAAAAAACCATGCAAATCTCTGCTGACGTGGCACGCCACGTCACTCTTTCCCGGGTCCACATCAGAGGCCACGTGGGTCCACCTCACATGCCACGTCAAATGCCACGTCACCAATGGAGAGGATGAATTTCCCGACCATGTGGCACTGCCCGTCATCCTACAGCTTAGGTGTCGTCTACGTGGCGCCCAGTTGGCACCATTTCCAGCCTCCCAAAATCTCCGAAAATCGTTCCTGTCGCAGGGATGTCCTCGCGTTTTTGGTGATGTCCCCACGCGTTACAGCGTGTTACACGCGTTGGTACGTCAGAGGGATGTAAATTCGGATGTCTACATGTCTCCTGGGACATGATTCAGGACGTGACAAAAAACACCGGTTTCTTATAGTGATCGCTCTCTTCTTCCCTCCTTTCCTCCCCATTAGAGCGCACCCTCAGTCGTCAACGCAATCTCTGCCCAACGCACTACTAACAGAAGGCTCGAACATACAAAATTAAGCGGAAGAAGAGGTCGCCGCCAAAATCTAGACCTCCATATTTGTAGTGGCCACGGATGAATGATTAGAGCATTGAGTTCTCCGCATTTCATCATTATTGGTCTACTAAGAAATCGGATGAAAAGTACATCATAGACATGCACGTGTCTAGGTGCCGATCGACTATGACTTTCGAGTACTCTAACTTGTGTGATGTCAAATTCAGAAATGGCGCACTACTACCCACAATGAGTACTGATGACGTACGGGGCCGTAAGAGTGAGTAGGATGTCTCATTCAAGCACTATCATACTAATTGGACTTGGACCAGTCACTACATTCCTCATTATGAACCGCAAGTGGCCGTAATTTGAAATGACACCTTGAGAACAAATGATGGAGAAGTACCACTTCATGGAATAGCCCCCACTCATCACTTCAACCAGTCATGGCCGTCAACGTGAGCCATTTCAAGTTTGATGTGGACTCATCATTCATCATGGTCATCGCACATCACACATCATGCCAACCTCTTCCTTCGGCTAATTAACTTCATATCTTGGTCATTCCCATGACTGCCCTCATTATTCACCATACTTGCTAATTTACATCATTCAAGAAGGAAGTTTCTACTGAATATTTCTTCGACTGCCAGCATGTTCGGATTAGCAACTACTCAGATCATAGATCATTACATGCGTCTCTTCTACTCGATTCAAATCAATTGAGACTTGCATTTCGTCGTCAACTAGTGCGGATCTCTTTCTCGACGTCTCCGTCTGAACAGGTAGTCTAGCAAACTCGCTAGCCAGGCTCCTCGTTGTCCCTGCCATCCTTCTCGACCTCGTGCTCCTTCTTGGCTCTTGCGGTCGCGTTGTCTCCCCCTCTCTTTCTTGAAGTGAAGCTGTAGTGGCCCTCTTCTCAAGTTGGGCTCGCGTCCTCTTGTTTCTGTCAGCCTCTTCTGTCGCCAGCTTGCTAACCTCTCCAACCCTAGTAGCCCCCTGCGCCGTCTCCTGCTGCATCCGTGACCGTTCTCTTTGTCTTTGTGTCGAGAAAATTGGCTTCACCTTCTTACGCTTATTCTGCATGTGTTCTTACATAACACACATCACCCACTCTAAAACATAATTCAAGAATGACACGGCCTTTCGGCGGTTATACCCCATCCGATGTTAGGGTTTCTATTCATTAGAATGGCGCTCTCTTGGGAACACCGTTCCCACTATGGCGGCCGCCCCCTTCTTCCTGCTCCATTTGATGTAGATTGATCTGTCCACAGTCCAGTAGGGGTCATCCACAAAAATTCTAAAATTCTTGTTGCCTCTATTTCGTACAAAACACTCTTACCTGTACTAAACAGTTATAACAAGACATGATCCGAAGTACCTGTGATATTAATGACAACCGTCAGACGTCTTGCATTAGAATGTATGCATTTACCAAAATTGTATTTAAAGTTCTCCCTAATTTTACGCGTGCGCCGTTCTCTACAACCACTTTCTATTAATTTAATCTTGTCACGACACTGCCATGATCAGTATTTTAGCCAACCATTTTCGCTTCCATCACAAACACGCACCACTCGTCTTCCCTTGTCATGGCTTCTTCTTCTCAAGCTCCACCGTCTTCACTTTTTTTTCTTCGTGCCAGTGGCGTAGGCGTGCCACTTACTTGTCGTTTAGATTGTGACGGCGTTGCATCGGTGACTTCCTTGTTATTGAGTCTCAGATTCTCATTCTTGCAGGACAGCATCTACATTGAGGAAGAAGTCTACGACGAGGTCACCTCGGAGCTCACTCATACTATCGCTATGAAGCACATTGTGGACGTGGATTCACAAAGAGTGTGGAAACTTACCCCAGGACAGTACCGGGTATATGGACTCTTAGGTTCTACAATCTCTACCCCAACCTATGTCCATACTGCTCATCGATCCTTGTCATGTAGCATGCACACTCCACTCCCAGCTGGAGTTAGGATCAAGGTAGAACCTGGTACGGAGAGCGTAGTAATCCTTTCCTCGGATGATGAGTCTTCCTCTGAGACAAGTTGTCAGCCAAAGTTTTCTACCCCATCCTCTTGTCCCCCTCCGATTACCACTCCCATGTCGTGCCCACCTAGGACTACCACACCGACGTCGTATCCTCCTACATCTCGTACACCAGTGTCATGCCCTCCTGATCGTTCAATCGGCTCTTCTGTACTAAGTGTACTTTTGTGCTTGCGACAGCTGCGTCAACGTCCGGGTTGTAAGAATCCATTGAAACTTTTAGATTACGATAGAATGCGCCATGTGAAAGTAGACTATCTTCCTCACCAATATAATGGTGATGTTATTTTTGAGCTTCCCCCGGCGCAACCGTCAGCGTCATCTACTCAAGCAAAGTTCATGCATGGAATGGACAAGAGATACGATGGACAAGTGTGGACGAAGACTATCACAACAAATATCATCAATGACCACGGACTACATTTCCGGACTTCCAAGAGTGTCGGGCATCTACGATGCAACAATCGTGATTGTGAATTCCTGCAAAGAGACCATCGAACGGCACCGTTTAATGCTTCAGAATTTGAAGGAGTTACGCCGCATCCATTCACTTCAGGTCAGGTACCTCTTCTGGGCTCGACATTGGTTTGCAAAATCTGTCGCATGCCTCCTTCATGTCTTGCATCATGCCCTGCTATAGTTTACTATGTTTCGAGCAAGCACAATATCCCACGTGCTTGTATTCATCTAGGGTCACACAACCATCCCGTAAGTGTAGGGGATTATCGGGATGTCAAGGAGCGTATCAACTCCTTAATTAGTGATCAGATTGAAAGAACCACTCTTGCCACTAAAAGTTCCATAGTTTTAGAGGCGAGTAAGGACCTCGTGGGAGAGTTCTTGTTGCGCGAAGAGGACGATCCCGAGAAATTACTCAGCTTTGAGGAGTTAGTTCCAATGTTAGATAAGTGCAAGGACATGGGATCTCCAAGTATTCGTAACAAAGTGGTCTCATTTCGATACCTTAAGAAGTATGGCGTATTAGACAGCATCACGAGGTTACGGGGACTTAGCAATTGGGCATTTGTTCAGAAGAACATGTTTTCAGGTCAAGGTGATGATTCTGAAAAGGTATTTGTGTTCAAGATGTCAGAAGTTGGACCGGGTTCTGGCGTGGATTTGGTGAAGAGTATGCAAAAAGGCGGTGACCTGGAACACGCCTGGTTGATGTTTGATCACGTTAAACGTGTCAAGCAGTGGACAACTATGGCATGCCATATGTATGACGCCATTTACTATCGTGTCATGAGCATTGCATGCTGTGATATGCAATCGGAGGATGCGGCAGCGCAGATGGTATTTTGGAAAAATTTGAATGCTGTGATGGCTTGACATGGACTTCCGTCACCTCAATTCAAAGGATTCATGGCGGACAGTGCCCAAGCTAATTGGAATGTTGTTCGAATTATTTATGGTAGTGGCAACAAAGACGAAGTGATGGTGGATAGAGAGCGCACGTGCCAATTCCACATGGCACAATTGATGGTGAAGCATTCTGACAAGTACATCACGGAAGGACCTTTATGAGAGCAACACAAGGCATTGTGCCACCAATACAGGAAGGCAAACACAATGGAAGAGGCTGATAGATTATACCAATCTATTCGTGCATGGTGGGCTTCGTCGGGAGCAGTCTCGGAAAGCGGGTTTCAACACCTTGATTTATGGTTGGCATTTTGGCACTTCCGTTATCGACAGTGGGGTGGATTCATGACTCAGGTATTTATTCATTGTTTATGTACCATTTTGCCTCTTTCATTTATTATCCTCCTAGTAAACGTGCTTGTTTGTATACAGAGCATGTCTAAAGATGAACTCGCGGAAATGCCCTCGTGTAACCTTGCTGAATCCATCCACAACAAGTGGAAGCAAGCTTCAGGCAGTAACGGTGGAGATTTGTACGTCGCAATCGTAGACGATTATGTCCGGGCCTTTCTTCAGGTGGTTAATTATTATCAGTTTCTCAAAGGTAGTGTTGTAGGGACAGGTCCGAGCAAAGAAGAGTTGAAGCTTCGTGCTGCCGAACGAAGAGCCCAAAAGACGGGTGATCCACGCATTCTAGGCGATTCTATGATGGATATGCCGGGGGCAGATGAATTCTGCACGCATGATTCTTATATGCAAGGCGAGGAGGTGTTTGGCACACACAAGCGCAAAGAAAATGTACCTCTTGGAGCCGATGGCGAATCACATCGTCCCGATAGGGTAAACTATTTTCATCCTCGGTACTCCTCTAGACGACTTCGGTCATCATCATTTCCTTTGCCCACTATTGACGAAGGCCATGGTATTTCATATGAGGAGGTTACACCATCACAACCATCGCATCCAATTCCAACTGCTTCTCTAGTGTGTAGGGTTGGAATTCGTCCTCTTACGACAGTTCAAGAGTCTCATGCCATTATAACCGAGTGGCATATTGCTCATGCACCGGCGAACTCAGCTAAGAAGTGTTGGGCGCAACGTGGGGGAATTAAAAAGAAATGCACGGAGAGGATTGTGAGACGAGGAAAGCCAACTCCTGCACCTACCTACAATGGCAAATTCAAATGTAGAGCAAAGAACACCTACGAAGACACTGACTTTTACTTCTGCAACGATGACATCGACCGTTGTGTGAGTGGTCTAAGACGTCCATGGGTCTGCGGAGAAAAGCCTCCTATCCCAGAAGTTTGGCCTGTTATGATTGGCACGAACCGCACTCATAGTGAGATTGTGGACTTACAACTAGCCGGATTTCAACTCCCTCAGAAGGAACAAATATCCCCGAGACGCCTGTTCTCAACAGGTAGACCACCATTGAAACAGAATTCTGTTTCTGTCCCCGAGCATCCTGACAAGTATCTTGCGAATAGGAGTGGGAAGAATTTGAAGCGTTCTTCCGCTATGCCCAATACGAATCAAAGACCGTCAATGGGATCAACCGAACTCCTCACCGCATCTATTACTTCCGTGCGCATGGTTCTACATCTTGGCTTTGGATGCATCATCACACTCATCTGAGGTATCCTCCCTCATGAGACATTATATACACTAACGGTGTGCGCGTTTCCCCATTGTACATGCCCAGCCTTTACGAAGACCATGAACGAATTTCGTGGACGGAGTCCGTTCACATATTGCAAGCATTCGTACTACATATTCTTGAAGATTTGTAAACTTCAACCCAACGTCCACTTCTTCATTCATGCACCCACCTTCAGCTTCAACGAGGTGAAACTTGTTCTTGAAAGTGGCATTCTCGCACATTCTTGAATTTAGAATTGAATACCTACTTTTCTTATTTTTGTAAGGCGTACCCTCTCGTTTCCGAGAGGGTACATGATCCTCTTTTTCAAATACATTGTACTCAAACTATTTTAAGGGCAGAAGATCAAGAATTGTATGTTATACTTTATGATAATCTACTATGTCATTTTCACACTACATGAGACCTATTATTAGAAATGTACTTGCTCATTTTCATCCATTGCGTGCTCCAAATTTAATAGTTTTCCATTATTGGAAGATATGTAGCCTCCCGGTTCCGAGAAGGTACATCCGCAACGCGGTTATCAATATTTAATGAACAACTATTTTTAGATGTGTACCGTCTCGGAAACAAGAGGGTACATGATCGTATTTGTACCCCAATCAAAACTGCAACTATACTAAATGCGCACCATCTAGGGTCCGAAAGGGTATTTCATTATGGTTTCCCCACTTTGCAGGATCCTATTTAAGAAATGTACCCTCTCGTTTCTGAGAGGGTACTTGGTCATTTTTATTTGGAGATACAACTGGAGAAGGAGAAGAAATAGAAAAAGAAATAAAAATGAAGAAGAGAAGTAGGAAAAAAATGGGAGGAAGATGACGAAGAAGAAGAAGAAATAAAAATGAAGAAGAGAAGTAGGGAAAAAATGGGAGGAAGAAGAGGAAGAAGAAGAAGAAGAAAAATAAAAGTAGTCATGTATGCCTACAAAAATAAACATTTAAGGCAAAGAGGGGAGGATGTACTTGAAACTCCAGAAATCCTAGCAAAAATGGTCCACGGTCTTGGGTCCCAAAAACTACCTTTTTTAGAATATGACCAAAACATCTTAAATCATTCTTCAAATCAACCGTCAACTATGCAGCTTTTCAAGTGAAGATCGACAAATTACTGGAGCGAGATCCCCTCAAACGTCCAACACTCTGCAAAGTGGTTGACGAGCTAATGGCTAAACCATTCAACTTTGAAGTTCCGGACGCTTGCTTCTGCTATGAGATATAGATATTTTGACTTAGCGTATTGATAGTGAAGGTTTCAATTGTTGATCATTTTGCAATACGTACTAGCATTGTGATGTAACGGTGCTTTTTGCCCATCTCGTGATAAATAAAAGATTAACATTTTTCATACACATTGCGACATGAGGCTCATGCATGTTAAGAAGTGAGAGAGCGCGCTACCTTTGAATTCAATACTCGTACGCGCGCGTGACCCCAAAGACCACGCGCCAGGCCCAGCCCCCTCCACGAACGCGCCCAGTCCTCCCCCTACGAACGCGCGCGACCTTGGCCGGATGGGCCAGCCCCTCCAAGTATGCGCCCGGCCCTTTACCGCGCGCGCCCGGCCACTTGCGATAAGCGCGCGGTCCTCCCTGCACGCGCCCAGTCCCTCACAGTACGCGTCCGATTTACCCCTGTACGCGCCCGGCCCAACACGGTACGCGCCCGGTCCTCCCATGTATGCGCCCGGCCCCTTTAGTGCGCTCCCGGCCCATATCCGCACGGGCCCGACCCCTTTTGTATGCGCCCGGCCCATCTCCGTACGCGCCTGACCCCTTCACGCGCCCACCCCCTGTCTGCATGCGCTCGACCCTGTTGACGACGTGTCAACCATGTAGTCGCCTTCCTGGCAGTGTGTAAATTGATTTACCTTGAGTCATGGTCAAACTAGGGTTGACCCTTATCGAACGGATAGCAGCCTCTACCGGACGGACATCCGGACGGACGGACACTACCGGACGGACGGACACTACCGGACGGACGGACACTACCGGACGGACGGACGGCCGAACAACCCTGTATAGGTGCAACACCATGGACAAGCTTATTGGGGATGTTGAGAAGTCTACCCGCTTGTCCACATTATTGGAGAAGGGATGGTTGGCGATGGATGCAAACATGGAGTTTGTTTCCTGCTTCGTTGATCGAGATACTGGCCGTGAATCCGATTTCAACGGTATCTATGAGCGGATTGAGAGAACTTTGCAGGCCATGGAGTACAAGGATGAGCATTAATTTTGGAGGGCTCGTAATCCTGGCGTGTTTATCACCGACCGGGATGGTATGGTGGACGTTGCAAATGATACTGCGAAGAAGGGTTCGGCGGTTCACCAGATCAAACCATGGAATTTTTCATCGACTTTATATATCACGGAGGGTACTAAGGGCTTCAAGAGACCTCCAACTCCTGAACTGACACTTCTTCTCTACTTCAATTTTGTCTATGGGAATGAACAGGGTTGCCAGCCTACGGCATCCTTTTGTCGATTCTTTGGGAACGACATGCCATTCAAGTCTGTAGTATCCGCATCGGATTTCAAGAATGCGACAACGTAGTGGAATCAGCTCAGGTGGGCAAATTTCAATATCGACGCGGTTGATGATATTATTGGGACACTTGCGGCGCCCAAGAATGTCATTGTGAACATCGGTGGAGGCCCTGCAATAACCTGGCTTGGTTTGGTAAGTGGATAGGAATATATTTCGATCTCCCCGCGGTATGCTATGATGTGTGTGATTCTTGTTGTTGCATTGTGATTGTTGGCATTCTAAGTTTTCATTTGTGTCGCTCGATTTTGCTTGCAGACAAAGGGCGCGCAAGTCATCAAGGTCGTCTATTCGAGGGACGAACGTCTGGCTGCCATAAGAATGGCCAAAGGTATCTGGGACTCTCGAAAAGTGGCTGCTGTAATAGTTCTTGAACAAGAGAAACGAACCAAGAAGAAGCTGCCTATAATGATAGAGCCCAGGGATAGACAACCCAAAAAGAAGGAGCGGGCCTCAAAGAGAGGGCACGATCATAAGAATTTGGTCTCTACCGACGAGCAAGAGGTGATTGTGGCATCCAGGCAAACTCAGAGGGAGGAGGCAAATGAAGACGAGGAGGAAGAGCAGGAGAACGAAGACGAGGAAGAGGACATCAACGCGGAGACGCGGATGAAACGTCAGCAA
Organism: Bryoerythrophyllum caledonicum; assembly: GCA_963971425.1. Taxonomy (NCBI): domain Eukaryota; kingdom Viridiplantae; phylum Streptophyta; class Bryopsida; order Pottiales; family Pottiaceae; genus Bryoerythrophyllum; species Bryoerythrophyllum caledonicum. The sequence continues at coordinate 46,342,162 of OZ020514.1, forward strand.
GAGCCATCTGATGAAGAATTGAGCACGGAGGTCGAGCAGGAGGACAAGCGGGAGGACGAGTCGGAGGACGAGCGGGAGGACGAGCCGGAGGACGAGGAGGAGGAGGTCCAAGTTTGCCAGCCTCGAAAGAGTAAGATCTTAAAGAAGAAAGCCTCGAAGGAGCTGCTACCCCATCAACATGACGAGTTTCTACCGTCTCAGGCTCCTGTAGGAGAAGGCTCCTCTCCGCACAGTTCTCAAGTATGATGCAGTGGCTAACTTTAAACTCAATCACGAGAACAATTAATCTTCTTACGGTTAATAACAATTTTTTAGATGCTCAGTAATCTAATAGGGAATTTTTTTGGTTTACTGCTGTAATTTTTTTTGTTTATTATTGTAAAGTTTTTTTGTTTTAGAAGTTCCTCAATTAATCTTTGTGGATTGGAGGATCCTTCACTCCTCAGTGAGTACTAGAGGATAGGAAGATCTTTCGATCCACATTGGTCTTACGCTTTGCCCGTTTTTAGTATGAAAATTTGAGCACCCTAATTCTATCATGTTCTAATTCTCTATCCTAAATCTATGCCGTCGGGGTTATGTGTGAAGGGGGATCCCTCCATTGAGAATGCTCTACGGTGGCCTAATATCCAAGACGTGAGTGCATGCACTGGTGAAGACGTGGTGGTACGTCTTGCTGCTCATACCGGGGCGATGGATGGAGTGGCGTCGTTGTGCGACATCGAGCATGGAGATGTGAGTGGAACGGCCGATGAAGGCATCGAGGACAACTTTGTTGAGGCCCTTATTGGAATGTTGCCACAGGACATCGAAGCAGTTGTTGCGCCGTTGCCGAAATTGTCTGTTTCGCAATATAAGAAGCCAGTATTCATATACACGACGGAGTATACCCCAGGAAAATCTGGCTCTAGGACGAGAGTGACATGTCCGATTGTACGTTTATCTCCACCGAAAGTTCCATCGGACGATGTTCAACGTTCTATGTTCGGCGCGGTGCCAATGGAGGTAGATGCATCATCTCAGCCTAGTTCCAGCTCTACACTGGGGACTATCTCGGATTGTGAGCAACACTCGGCTGCAGATACACTTGCCAGACTTCTTGCTATTGATTGCTCCGTGTCTTCTCCAACTCCTCAAGCTCGGACTTCTTCCCGAGATGGCGTGGAGATTGCGGAAGAATTGTTGGCTGAGATATTTGATGAGGCCAGCAAATCTCTGCAAGCCTTCAGTCCTCCTACAAACATGTTGAAGTCTGCGGTCAATGATGCAGATTCAGACTCACTGAAGTTTAGCCAGGATTACAGGGTCGACTCGGAGTTGCTTCATGATGAAGCTGCTGTTGGGGAGAAGAATGCACGCAGTGGTGCCCATTCTGGTGGTCGACCCTCTATTGAAGGTACATCTCTTGGAGGCCACTCTACCTTCACTACTCTCCTCTTTTTGGGATGTATCGATAGATGGGAATATCTTCTCATGTCATCGCCTTCTTGGTGCTCTATATATCTAGATGGAAAGATCTTCTAATGTCCTCTCCTCCTTCATTTGGTGCTTTATAGATCTTGATAGGAAGATCTTTCGATGTCCTAACCTCCTCCTTTTGGTGCTCTATATTGCTAGATAGGAAGATCTGTAGATGTCCTTTGCTCTCTACTAACGCTTGCTCTTTGGTTCGTTGGAGCTGAAATACCTCCACCCGCTCTGACTGTCGCCCCTCGCTCTGCAAAGGTAATGGATCCGAGGTACACGGTCGTCCTGGACTTGAATGGATTTCTCGTCCACAGAACTGATAGCGGTCGCTGTTGTATCCCTAGACCCGACTGTATTCCGTTTTTGCACTAGTTGTGGAGTAAGGCTAATGTTGTGGTATGGAGTTGCGCCATTCCGAGAAACATTGAATTCATGTTAGACTGTGTTCTGTCTGGTTCTTCTCTCAAACGAGAACAATTGCTGGTTTTGTCACAAAACGATGTGACGTTTTCTTCCTTTCCCTGAAGCAAGGGCAAGACAAACAAGAAGTACATGATGAAAGATCTTAGAAAACTTAGAGGTGTTCTTGAGCATGTGGACCTTGATCGGGCATTGCTTGTTGACGACAACCCAGAGAAGAACCTCCTCAACGGGCGGTTCAACGCTGTTCATCCTTCAGAGTGGTCTGGTGAATCGCCGGACCGATTCCTCATGAACACCATGCTTCTGTGGCTGCAGATTATGATTGCTTCTAAGCTCCCTGTTGCTGATTTTGTTCGAGAGAATCCTCTTTCCGGATGTGGGGCTAGTACTGGATTTAGGAAGTCTACCATCGCACGTAATATCGTATTAGGGTGTTCTAAACTATGGGATTCCAAGAATGGAAAATTTCACTGACTAAGCGCTGCTATCGGTGATTTGTTTATTTGTTAATATGGCTTCAATATATCCTTGTCAATGGTTTACAACTACCACATGTAACACGCTTCATGTCCTCTCTTTCTGTGATGCCTAGATAGGAATATTTTCCCATCTAACTTCCAGCTCTTCTCTTTTGTTATGTTCACAGCCAGTCCGCGACGGCTCAAAAAAAGAAATCGTATTATCTGAGAACGGATTGCTTTGTTTTGAGCAATACTATAACTGCACCCCCCGACGCTTCGATCAAAACAACATTATTGTTTGACCTGGTCTCACAGAGTTCTTCCAAATCCTATTGAGGTCCTTCCATGTTGGTATATGGTCGTCCATGGTCCCCGGACGGCTGAAGAGGGTTCTTCAAGTGCTCCTCCTCGATGACATAAGGTCGAAACTTCTATTTGTTTATGGACGAAACAAGTGCTCAAGGCCACAATTTTGTCCTTACTGTTACAAGGTTCTTTGAAGACTTTCAATAGACCAAAAGACAAAGAAAATTTGCCTTCCTGACAAAGTGTTGATGGTTGATGATCAACCAATGCGGCATGTCTTTAACAGAGACATGGCTTGCTACTTTCCGAAGCCTTCGCGTGGTGAAATGGTCTTGCCCAATGCATCCAATGCCATACCAAATATTACTAGAGCATTGATTCCGTTCATCCTTCCGCTGCGATCTTATGCCTCGGTGAAAAACTATCTACGTCAACATCAGATGGATGGAAAGTACAAACGAAGACTGCTTGAATCATGGCACAGTGACCGAGTACTGCAAACTTTGTAGAACTAAACTGCATTACATGGTTGGTTTTACCATTTTTGTTTTGCCACAGCTTCTCATTCACTTTTGATTTATGAATAAAGTCTTCAATGAGTATTAATGTCTTTCTTCAATTGCCCTTGAACACCTATTACTTTAATGCTTACTAGTTAATGTGTTTCAAGGATCGGCAGATCTATCAATGTATCTATAGGAAGATCCCTCTATGTAGCTATCATTTGATAAGTTTCTTATTGTGTATTGGTGATCCATGATAACAATTCAATGGCTATTATTGTCTATCTTTGCGCCCTACTTGAACACCTATTACTTTTATGCTTACTTGATAATGTGTTTCTTGGATGGGCAGATCTATCGATATATGTATCTATAGGAAGATCCCTCTATGTAACTGTCGTTTGATAAGTTTCTCATTCAATTTTGACCCATGATAACAACTCAATGGCTATTACTGTCTTTCTTTGTGCTCATTTGTTGTAATATTTTTCAATACTAATGGTAACATTGACAGTGTTTTTGGGTCTAGCATCCTATACATAATATTGTGCCAGAGTCTAGATTTCATCCTAAAGTCTAGATTTAGTTGAATGTGGCATTGAGAAATCCCAATGTCAATAGACAGTTTTAGCACCACCTCTTGCGCTACTGAAAGTCCCGATTATCAACTTCAACGCTCCTAACTTTCAAACCGTGAATCCAAGAAAATTAATATAAACACCTCCACAAGGTTCTTATGAGAGACAATCTAATATATAATGTTCAAAGGAAAAATATTTTTTGCCTAATATTAGGTATCTAATAACAATACCTCAAAATAAATAACGCCCCCCACAGTCAAATGGGCTTTTAGGGATTAAGTTCCAAACTTGAAACTAGGTTGCCAACAATTAGTAGAAATATCGAGTAGTAAAAATTGTTAAGTAATCCTAGTACAATAGTAAAATTTTCCAGAACGCACTATTACTATTTATAATGATATTTAGTGTTTATACCAATAATTGGCGTTGTTGATAATTACTCTTATACTTTTGAATGAATGTTAGGTTTGAATCATAGTATTTATAGTTATTGGTATAGAGAATGAGTGGTCGCACCAGAACAAGGGAAGGATAAGTAGGATATATTTTTCTTAAAAATAAAAAATAAGAGGGGAAATTGGCCCTTTAGTTGGGCCTGCCTTTGGCTCCGACCGCTATTTAGCTGGGCCGTCCAGCGGAGGCACGGATTTGTTGGCTCGTCTACTGTGACAGGCGGTCGGCTGGGCCGTCCGCCCGAAGCGGGTCGATCGGAGCTTCAGATGGCTGCGCCTCTAGGTCTCGTCGTCGACCCCTTGTAGAAATTGACGGCCGAATAGTCTCCTGTCACTTCCACTCTTTGCATTCCAAGTCGGATGTGTTGCAATTGCTTTTGTACTTGCTGCTCCTATGTGGAGAAGAGTTGTGGGTCTTTCGGCCGTACACCCATTACGATTTGATGTGTTTTTCAATTTGCATCAGCATATACAAAGAAAGGAAGTTCTTAAATTCTTTTGTTTGTTTTCTTGAACCTAATAGCTACTATGTTGGCGGAGAAGGTGACAATGGACAAAGACTTGCTTTATAATGGGAGATTTTGGATAATGAGGACATTAAAGATGAAGAAGGTTGGGAAGGTGAAATGGAGGAATTCTGGACATCTAAAACATGCAAGAAGTATTTGAAGATGTATCACATTGATAAATTGTGGCCTAGAGAATGCCACCAAAGTCATATAAGGGATTTTGCGTGCCGGCCTTGATGTGCAAGAATGATTATGCCAAGAAGGTATGGCGGGCTTTATTTGGGGATTGTCCAAGAAGCTAGGGGTTTTTTAATTATAGCCTGATGCCAATGTAATATACAGAGCTGATGTTCGAACGGAAGGTGGATTGGACCACGTTCCCAACTACTACACAATTTCCACTCAAGATCACGATGACACAAAGGCATGTTCTCCATTTAAATAATCTAAAATCCGTTCTTACAAAAAAACATCTTAAAGCAATCGAAGAAAAAATCTTATGAGGCTACAATACCGGATATCATGCCCAAGAGAGAGGACGTGCCTCTCACGACACAAACGTGACAGAGTGGTAGTCACAGTATTAAGAGGAGTGAATCGGCAATGCAATCTACTGTTTTTACCCACGATGATGTTCAATGTTCAAAAGACCATCTGGAAGATATGATGGTAGTACCAGAGTTCGAGGAAAAATTGGAGATCATAGTGGTCAACTTATTGTCAACAATTTCTTGAAGAGCCTCCGCGGATGACAAGACAAGAAATGATAATATGCAAGTAGATGTTCAAAATACTAGATTGGGAGGAGGTGAAGACATTGTTACTCTTCACGAAGAAGTTAAGAATCCACTGTGTGTCAAACCTTCTCTTGCCAAGGTTCAAGCATAAAAAAGTATCACTCAAAAAGCAAGTGGTGTGGGGCCAAGCACTGCAATGTCAAGATGATTGAAACTAAATTTCAATGACTCGAGGACGGTGGTGGATATAGTACCTTCTATTGCAAAAATGCTCTGAATAATGCCAAATAAGGATGAGTTGTAGGAGTTGCTTGGCATTAGTATGGAGTGGGCTAAAGTATATGCAAAAAAGAAGAGGTTGATGCCGGAGCAAATGAAGAGGGAGTGAGGCCAAGAGTTGATGGGATTTTAGGGAAGATCGTAGAATTATTCCAAGTTGTAGATACTACGAGGTGAGTGGCAGCAATCTTTTGAGCTATGACTCTGGATTTTGTAGAAATGGATAGGGTCTTTGCAAGTGTCACTTAAAGTATGGTAGATGGTGCTCTTTGTATTGAGAAGTTGACTTCAACTATCAACCCTTTGCTGGAAAAAAGAGTCCAAAATTTACGTATCGTGATAGAGTTGGAAGCTGAGGGTGATAAACAAATCGCCTTAACAAATGAATTAGTAAAAGAATTAGAGGAATATAAGAGGGTAGAGACATCTATGCCATCCAAACAGCTTGGCAAAATCTAACGAGCAAGAAAGATAGCAACAAACACGGAGGTATGTAAGTTGGATGTGGCAGCAGTTGTGAGTCCCACTCATACCACAGACGATGTTTTTCTTTCTAAGTATCCACCAAATGACGAAGCAGATGTCGTGCCCAGGATTGAGAAAGGACCATCCTACCTTTCTTGTGATGGAGTGGTAGTAGAGACCAATTGCAAGGAAGTACAGTCAATTGTGTAAGGAATAGGGAAGGATATAGTGCAACCGGGGAAGATATGAAATTGGTGTTACAAAAGTTGGCGGTGGCAAATATGAAGAGGGATGAGGCACAAACAAAATTAAAGTCACTACGAAGGACGTTGTCAACAGTGGATTACACACTATGTCGTGAGAACCTTGGTTGGGTTAGGTTCATCTCCTTGAAGATAGAGAGTCCATGGTCTCAAAATCTCTATAATCGTATCAATTTTCAAATGCTAACAATGAATAATGTATTTTTTATTGATTTTCAAAGTTTTAGTCCCTTTAGTTCATTGAAAAAGAAAAAATTGCTTTTTAAAAAAATTGATCCATATTGATAATTTCTAAACATTAAGATCTTCATTTTGTCTTTTGAGCGAAACTTCAAAAGAGTTACTTCAAACAGTGTAGAAAATTTCACAAAATTAGGCTTCTCCATGTTAGAGTTATGGAAGATTTTGCGTGTTGTGACTAATATGACTAATGCCCTTGTAGGGCATTAGTCACATTAGTCATAAAATTCCAAAACTCCCTTAAAACAAGCATATTCATTCCAAAACACATGCACCTTGTGGCATTAGCTTAAGTTTATCAAGTGTATGATACAACCATAGATAATTGATCCTCACTCAATGACTTTTGTAATTTTTGAAGGGTTTCCATTAAAATAATAATAAAAATATACCTATTTATAAGAGGGTCCAATGGTCACACAAATTGACTTGAATGTGGTTTGTACAATGTAGAGGACATGTAGAATATTTCAATAAATTAGGCTTTTCCATGTGAGAGTTATGGACGATTTTGTGTGTTGTGACTAATGTGATTAATGCCCTTGTAGGGCATTAAACGGATATTTAACTAAATGTGGAATTTTTTTTCCAGAACTGAGCGTGTGGTTTTCTCCCTTTCGACTGTCCGCAGAAAGAGTGGCGAGAACATCTCATTGGCGGACAACTCACTCATGAAAATTGGCTTCACCCTTTCTAGAGAGGGTTTAGGACAGAAATGTAGTCAGAGCGTTGATGTTGTTCTAAAATCCTACCATGGTCGTAGATTCTAGTGGCGCCCAATGGTTTAGGGTCTTGTTATCAAATTCTAGATTATACATATTGGAAGCGGAAGTTTAAAGAATGATGTCAATATTAATTGAAAAATCACAGTACCTCGTTGTTGGCTAAATCATAGCAAAAATGCAAAAATGAAGCAAAAATTGTCTAATGATCATAGCAAAAATTCGCTTAAACTATATCTACGTTACCAAGCAAATCTAGCAATAGTGACCAAGGGTTCTTAGTTTGGGGTTGAGTGGTTTGAAAGTCCAATAGTGGGAGGCCTCTTCGTGAAGTAGGGTCCATCGGCAACCCTCCGATGGATGGTGACCAACCATTCCACAGACCACCATGTGACAACCGGACGCCCAATGAGATCTTTATTATACGATAAAGAGAATGTCGGCTGCTCGCCAATTACGAAACAGACCTGGTAGAGTATGCAACGTCTATTTCAAGTCCTCTAACAGTAGAACGGTGCGGATGAAAATAACTTTACATATAAACAGTACATGGGTTCTGAGTATGGCGTCGAAAAGTTTGAACGACAGTGGCAACACAACAAAGATGCAGGCAAAAAATATGAACACATATATTGATAAGAGGATAAGTAGAATGTTGGCTGTCCGTCGATTAACCAAATAGACCTAGTAGAGAAAACGTCTTTTCCAATCAACTAATTGTACTCAAAAAAACTCGTGGGCTACCTAACAAGATAAGTTCTAGAACAGTGTCAATGAAAAGAACATGTGATATAGGAAGCGCTTGGGATTCTCAGTATGACGTTAGAAAGTTTGAAGTAATATGCTCAACGAACGATAATCGGCGGGCCACTAATAGAGATAGACCTACCATTCAAATTCCGACCATCTGACTACGGCTCGCCCATACTTGCGCGCCTGCGTAACGGCCTAGTGTGCCTACTGCGGACGTTCAACCTGCGTCATATATTTAGGGATGGATGAAAATCTATGGAGGGGGTAGATGAGCAGAAGGATGTCGGTCGCCACAATTGGGATTACTCCGTCTTTGGTTGGAGGGGTTAAATGACCTCAGAATGGCCAAGGATATAGCACATCTAGTCAGGGGTACGTTGGAGCAATCTAGGGTCTACGTTGGAGCAATCTAGGGTCAACGTCGACAAACAATACTTAGTGGGGCTTGTAGACTTGTCTAGATTGCTTCTTATAGAGAGTGAACGACGTTTTGTAGCTTCAAGGAAACTTCCGATTTCCTACCAAATTCTTAGCTAGATCACAATAGGAATTATCATATACGTGTTTGACTACACTAAGAATCGGGCAGTGGCCTCTAAGGGCTATCAATTGAGCAACAACCTTAGCCTGACTTTTGCTACTTCAAAACACAATTGTCAAGTGATCCACGCAGAAGTTGATAAATTCTGCCAACTTCGGCTTGAATATGGTATGCCACTTTTTGTCCTTGCCTATATTTTGTGCAAATAATAGACCGTTTACACCAAGGACAAGGAAGTAGTGATTGACCTTCTCAATTGGCACCTCAGGATGCTTGTGGATGAAACCGCCCCCCGCTTGAGACCCATCGACAACGTGGGGCACCTGGAGGCAACACTCGATGACATATATATGATAAGTAACAAACATGTGCACCAAACACTGTGATTATTATGACAACATTTATTTTGAATAAGAACCACAGAAAGTAGTTGGAGATATTCTTTATTTTGTAGATTTAGACATGTATGAAATACAATATGGATTTTGCAAGCGTCGGCTGCCCACTGACGCCACATTCTAAGTAGTACTAGGACGTGGGACGCCTATTGCTTGGGTACAACCATATGTATTGTTCCCATTCAGGACACCTGGTAGGAGGCGACGGATCTGAGTAAATCTGGACAACGTAGGGGCGACGGCCTTGGCAGGGAAAGTTTTGTCTTCTTCTACCACGCATATGCGTGCCTTTCTTGGACTTTCGAAAGGCACGGCCGATTCATTTGCCAAGAAAGGCGATCTTCCAACGCGATATATAAGGGTAGAGGCATGCCCGACACTTTCTTGGCTTCAAGGAACTTTGAGACCTTGAAGAGAACAGAGGACTGATTTGTAGAGGTCTTAATAGAATCCATGGTGAAGGAAACCGGATGGATGGGATTGTATGGACTATTCTTGACGGTCGTAAAAGGAGAATTGTCAATCAAGAGGGTGTTGCTGCTATTCGCTTCAGTTCCTTTTAGCACCGAGGGATTCATGAAAAGTGTAGAGAGCCTCTTCAAGTAGAGTTTCTGACCTCCAACACTAAACCTCGCGACGTCGCAGTACGACTGATAAAAAATATAACCAAACCTTCTATTGCTAGGACATGCATCTCTAAGGGTTTTCATTTCATGGGCATGCCTATCTGGATTCTCCGAACTTTATATGACAATACTGAAGTTTTTAACGTAGTAGTTAAGAAATTCAACGATGAAAGACCGGATCTTCCTATACAACAACCGTCCTTGTCAATATTTTGGCCAAGTAACAGACTGTTTACTTGGAGGACAAGGAAATAGTTATTGAGTGGTTGTCTGCCCACTTGAATGATGTGTTCAGATGCCTTCGTTTTCGGATCCGCCCCTTCTTCAACTACTAGAGTTGAAACAGCTGCAGGAGGAATACTCGGATGAATTGGTGATTTATAGAAATATGGAAGATATTAGATATACAATTGGCGGACAACCGAGAGAGAAGTGGAACATGAAAATACATTTTGTTACTAGACTGCGAACTCAAAAGTGCAACCATAGCAAAAGAGCTTTGTGTTCACGAAATACAATACATTTATTAGAAAGGTAGTGTGCTAAAGGGCAAGAGAAATCTTCTAGATGCACTATCTCGTGACTAACCACCGGATGTATTGCTTGTATCCTGCGTCACCGGAGGAGCAGTAGGCGAAAGCCCTGTGTTGGGATGATCAGCAAAGTCAGGGGACATCGAGAGTTCTCTTGGGGTAGAACCCGCGCTCCTCCCTTTCTTTGCCTTTTGTCCTCCCTTTTTTGGAGGCAGAGGCAACCGCTCCCGAGATGGCACCTCCTTGCTGTTCTTGGAATTGCTCCTCGACGGCGGCACCCTCGAGAAAACGCCACCTTCCTCCGACAGTGCCTTGCAATTTCTTGAATGGCTCCGTTGCTTCTTTTGCGGTGGCTCGGTGGGGGCGGAACTCTGGGGAGTCTGGCCTCCACTGATTTCGGAAACCGCAACATGAGTGTTCTGATTTGGAGGAATAATCTTCACTCTCGGTTGCTTCTTCCTGCTCACAACTGTTGGCACCAATGCATGATGCACAACATCGCCGTATTGCAGAGTAGTGGACGCGTTTGGGTATGAAGAACTCAAAGGATTCTCACGCGGTACATGTCCACCAGATACAGCTTGGCTTGGTGCAAGTAGCGTCGGCGGGCAGCCAACGCCAAGGTCAATGGAGGTCACATGTCGGGGAGGGACGAAGGCGCTTTGTGTGTGCACGACGGTTTCATCCGCAGGCTGTGCGAACAGGGAGACGGTCATCCCGCTTGCTGCATCGTGCCACGGCTCCACCTCTAGTCGTACCACCGTTGGTGCCTTTTCAATCTTTTGAGGCCTGATCACATGTGCTTCATCGAGACGAACACCTAAGTCGGCCGCTATGAGCAGTCCATCGTCCTGCACATCGTCAAGGAATAAGGTATCGTCCACCGCATCGTCGCCCATATCCGTCCCATTCTCTGAATCCTAGTCGGTTTCAGTGAATGTGACCACCTCATTTGGTTCCATAGCAGGCACAATTGGAATTATTGGCGCAACCGGGTGAGCTCTCCTCGGTAGGAAGGACATAGCATGCACTTGCTCTATTGCGACAACAACCTCCGCCTCCTCACAAACAAATTCAATCACTGTCTCTTTGTGTCGCTGTTGGGCAAACACTCTCGATCAATGATCAGTATGAAAACTGTCTCATTGGCGGGCCGCTGACAGACACGAGAGGTGAAGGAAAGAAGGAATGAATGGATGAAGGAGATGAGACTTATTAAGGCCAATGTCGTCACGTTGCCTCCACCCCAAGTGTTGAAGACAGTTAGACTTGAGTTGCCCTTTACTAGTGTGGGTTGCAAAATTGATGAGATCAACCCTAAACTTGGATGGCATTCATCTCCAGCCCAACTCTTAGCCGAGGCCGAGGCAAAGTCGTCATAGACTAGACTAAGAGGCTTCGTCAATCCAATTACCTTTTGAAACTAGCACAGGCCGTCATGTGCAGCTTCGAGCTGGTTGAAGAAGATGCCTACATGCACGACGGGTCTTTCATCCATGGCGGGGAGAGAAAATTTTTCGCTGGAGTCTGGAAGGTAGCGGATAGTGTGGACTGTGCAATCCACCTTCTTCGCATGACATTCAGTTTCAATCACAAAATTGGACTCGTCCTCTCTGATGAAGACCAAAAAGGCAAAAAGTTCCATGTCATTCCCCTTATCCCGCAACTCCCTCTCTGCAACAGCCTTGAGCCCATCTTTGTAGCAATAGATTAGAATCTCGTACTTATCGACACTGAACACGATGAACATCTCGAGCGTTGCCTTTTTAAGATTGAAGTCTCCGGGTTGGTCGATGTGGCTCACAACGTCCTCAAGCTCCTACGCAACCCGAACTTCGTGACGGACAGTATACTCATCTACAACATCGCTGCAGTGAAGGGCATACTTCCGTAACGCCGCATGGAATTTCGCTGGAGCTCGGGTGGTACTTGGAGTAATCCCACTATACCTCCCTTTGAGGTAGGCCTTCCCTGGATCACTAAGCTCCAGCTCGCGTCTGATGTTCATGATGGTTTCGTAGTTGATGCCCTTCTTGTCTGCCGGCTGCATGTATTCTTCAACTGGCCAAGGTGAGTAGGTGTTATCGCTAGCCTTCTTCAACAAATACTTCCGGAACATTAGCATGAACTCGTTCTTGATGGTGTATTTCATCTTCTTATCCTAGCACCAGGATTTCAACAAAACTCCTTTTGCATCCTTGTTGCGCCCCCCCGTTACCTTCAAGTACACCTTCTTCGCGAGGATTTCATGAGCAAGCTTTATGGATTCCTCGTTCCAAAGGCCGAGAATGTGTTGAAGGTTGTGGAGGGTGATGTCCCGTTGAGGAATTTTGAGGATGGTTTGGGGCTTTTTCCCATCCTCACCAATTAGGTTGCCCCGATTCCATGCGTCAAAGACTTCCTGCCACTTGTTGTAAAGATTGTTTAGTGCAAAGACAAGCGGCAGCTTCAACGTGTTCGTCTTGGAGTCCTTTCCCAACAATGTTGCAAGGTATTCCTTGCAGAACTCTTGCATAATGACATAGAACGCATTTATATGAATTCAACTACAATGTTGTCGGTTGGCCGCCAACAAAACATAATCATTAACTTAATTCCGCCATGCTCATGTAATTGTTAATAATGGAGAGCAGAACCGCTTCGTGAAGTGTCACATTACCTTCCACTTGTTGTAGTTGGTCCTCCTGTCAAGCCGACCATGCTCGATCCACTTATCCCTAATCTTCCGGAGCTGCAACACAAAGGTCTCCTCCGCTTTCTTGTCCTTGATTTCTATGTTCAAGAGGTTGGAGATCTTCACGAGGTTTTCCTGATCCTTTGACCACAATGGAATAATATCGTGATCGAGGAAGTAATGAGCCTTGTCCGAATCCACGGGCTCCGCCTCGCCGAGTGCTTTGCACGCCTGGTACGTGTGTTGGCCACCAATAATTTATAGTGGCATGTTGGAGAATTCCACCACTTATAGCATCCTCCATCAAGCACAACCTCGACGTCTATGGTCGCATGAATCCTTGGCAGCATAAGCTCTATCATGTGCACGTCCCTCCCATTTTCTTTTATTTCCGGAGGACCCCGTAGTGGTACACAGTACAGAGGCAGCTTTCCCGCCATGGTTCCAATCCTCTGTAGAGTAGGACGAGTTGTTTTGTGCACTTTGCGATGATGGGTCTGTACTTCATCGACTTAGAAGCAACATGAGTTTTTGCGGAAAAAATCTTTGCTAGGAGCGTATTCTGCCTGAATGGATAGCAGGTGCTAAGACCATCCTCTAACGCCTTAAACATGATGTCTAGCTATAGACCACTCATTTTCATGGTCAAGTGGTTGGCAAATGAAAGCGCATCTGCCACGGACTTCACCTTTGGCTCCTTCTTTGACGCCCTCTTCTTGGGCACCTTGAGACTCAACTCTCCGGTGTCTGGAGTTCCAGCAACTTCAGTCAGGGCGTCGCTAGTTGTTTTTATGGAGTTCCTAGGCTTCCTTCCCGTCTTCAACTTTGAGGGCATCATCCCAGCCTTGGCGTTCTCCGCGCCCTTGATGTCTTATGCTTCTCCGAAACAGGTTAGCAAATCCTTCTTGTCTTCTAAAGTCACGTCGAGTAACTACATACCCCTCTCCTGAGCAGTGATGCATAGCTCTTGTCTGCACGTCAGCCATGGAATTTGAACAACGATGATGTCCGGATTTTTGTCAGCCATTTTAACCTTCACCTGAATTAGAAGTCGCACTTTTGACTCGTCCTCCAGGTCCTCCTTCATGTCAATCACGGGCACCAGGCTACCACCCACACACGTTTTGGAGTTGTGGTTTTCGTTGATACCCAACTCGGCAACTCCCTCCTTTCTCCATGAGATGCTCCACAACGTCAACTATGGGTGAACCTCATATGTGACTCGCGGCTTGCAATGAGTCCGCCATCCCACGTCCACTTTGAGGTCCACAACACTACAGACGAGCCACTTTGGCCTATTTTGAATTACAATCCTGCATAACATGAAGGAAGACATTGATCAGACCACCTACTGTAGACTTCATCGGCGAGCTGCCAACGACTACAGTGACAAGTGTATATCATATAATAGGATGTTTGGAGACACTATGACCTATTCACAGGGAAACCTCACTACATACTATGCTGATCACCTCTGTGCAATAGACTGAATTCAATAAAGGCTTTTACTAGACTGAACTCAGCATTCGTCGGCAAGCCGCCGATGGACAGAGTCAAATGTGTATTATGTAATAATATTTTTAAAGACCCTATGACATATTCACCCTGAAACCTGACTACATCTTCTTGTGATCACTTCTGTGCAAAAGTCCAAATACAACAATAAATTTAACTACACTGAAGACAACATCCGTCGGCGGGCAGCTAACAAAACACCATATACTATAAGGGCTTTTTTAATACGGAACTCCAAATTTGTTGGCTGGCCGCCGACGGTGATGATGTACATACCTCTCTACTGTCGCCATTTCATCTATGGGTGGGAATTACTCCTTCGCTGATGGCTTGTACTCCAGCGCCTCTGCTAGCCTCCGACGACAATTGGCTGGTGATGATCGGCGGATGGACCCTAACTCCAAGCTTAAAGGCATCATCGCGCTTAACCAAGCGGGAACGCGAAATCAGGATGAGTACAATTACAAATGACCAGAAATAGTAAGACGACATGGTTCTGTACTCGGATCCGGTGGAACGTTGCAACCATTCGCTCTTCATTCAAACGTAGACAGACGACCACGGCTTTATGCTTGGGGTCCTAAGCCTGATCCAAATATCAATTCCCAAGTGACATGCCATCTAGAAGTGTCGTCTTCGATAATAACATAGAAACTAGGGTCAAGGGGCCATGATACTTCAAATTGAAGTGACATCATCAATGTCGCCTTGGCTATCATTTGGCCTAAGGTCTAGGGTCCTACACCTATGATGTCGCTTCCACTGATTTGATTTCATCTTGACACCTCGATCCATTTTGAATCTGCAAAATTTGGCGCGCTCTTGACAGCCCTTGAGCGGGTGTCGTTGATCAATTTTGACGGCAAATTTCAAATTTGAAGTTTGCGCGCCATAAAGTTTGCAAGAGGGTGAGGATATGACCCCAGCCCATGGAATTTCCTCGTCATTTTGGGACTCTCACGCCTCCTATTCAATGCTCTACCCTCCCACGCTCACAACTGGTACAGATTCTCTTGGAGTCCTTTTCACACGAGTCCATTATATTTGGTCCTGCACAAATCCAAAATCACTGGTCCTGCATGGGTCCATATTTTATTTCACTCCTTAACCTAAATATGCTCAGTTATTCATTATTATGTTTCCAGCGGTTAATTAATCTGGATTCCTCATTAGAAATCAAGTACCACTAACTATGTGCCCACCAATTTTGTTTTTATGTTCCAAAGTTCGTTGGCGGATGATAATATCCACTGTCACATCCATCACATGGTAGATGTTATGTCTAATATTCAGCCGTCGGCATGGTTTATAGGACCCATTGCCCAACAACTCTATAGCTATTGAAGGGATTGGTGAGGTTGTTGGTTAGGTTCATCGACTTTGGAATTTCATTGCCACCCTCGTCGACGGGCAACCGACAAAATCACTGTAGGTGCCATTCCCTTATCCTCCGTCTCAAGTGATTTCATACCACTGACGTTAGTGTAGATCTTGAACCCATTCTATTGTTCATAAGGAACGGGAAGTCCGGACGATGGAAGCCCCGTAGAGGTGTTGTTGATGCTCTCACTCATTCCGGCCTCTACTTTGCAGGTCGGGCGATTGTCGAGAGAGCCGTTCTTAGGGACCGATGGATTATACGTGTGATTTTCTGTGGATGGCGTTTCCATGTTGCGGGACTACGAAGGTCGGTCGATCAACTAGGAGGCCGCTGATCTTAGGCCTTACGCTCACATCAATGAACTTATTGAGGAGCTTGCGGAGAAACCTTCCCTCTTAGTTCAGGACCTTAAGCCCATCTAAGAGTTTCTGGACCTTCGCGACGGCATGGAGGTCCTACTTGATGTCAACGGCGATCAGAGACGTTGTACATGAGTTGGAGTCATCCATAAATGCTCATCAAAGGGTACGTGGGAGGGATTTCTCATTTCTTGGTGTTGAGGGTGGCTGTTGTGTTGTTGTCGGGGTGTCTTCGAGTGTGCTGCTGCTGATATGTAGTAATGGCACTTGTACGTTTGTCGTGGGTGATGCACTGTGACGTAAGTTTGTGTCTTCCTGGTCTGAACTTCACTTGGTGCATTGTAAATCTGATGTTCGTTACATTGGCAGCGTTTTTTGATATGTGTGGTCCGCTGCTCTCGGTGTACCACGTCGTACTTCTCTCTTGAGCTTGCATGGATCCTCTGTGGAGATCCTTGTTGTTGAATGCTGAAGTCTTGGTGTTGTACTCCTTCCTTGAGTGCTTTCGTTGTGTGACGTGATGGTGTGCAGGTGCTGCAGAGCAGCAGGGCAAAATTGGAGCAAAGTTGGGCGAAGTTTGTTTTGCAGTCAGAGGAACGGTGCCTTTGCAGGCGGTAAGTGTATATTGTTTTTCTCCTGCTAGATCTAAGTGCTGGTGTTGTTACGGATCTGGTGATTTCCATGAGGATTTTTGTTTTCTGAGCTAGCTTACTGTGGATCAGTGAGAAACGAACTACTATGTGAGTGCAATAACTTGGTGTGATATGGTGTGGATAGCAATAAACTGAGCAATACAAAGATCTACTAAAATATGAGATGGGAAGGTTAGAAGGTATCTTGTGTGAAGATCAGCGTTGGTGAGTGTTGCGGTCTTGGTCCTATATTCCTTCCTTGAGTGATCTCGCTGTGTGACGTGATGGTGCGTAGGTGCTGATGCTCGTTTGCTGTCTTGAGGTCTTGTTTTCTTGCAATTGATGTGCTTGGCATTGGGAGTGGTGTTGATGTTGTGTTGGTCTTGACGTGAGGCTTCTCAAGTTGTACAGTCTAGAGGCCTGTACTTCCTTCATTTCCGATTTTGATGGGTCCTCATATTTCGGTGTTGTGTCGCTTTTCAGCTCCTGCTTGTTTTGTTGGCATATTGCACTACTGCTCGCTGTCCAGCTGAAGAATTCTCGGTTTCTCCTAGAGGTATGGAATAACAAGCAAATAATGATTAGATGAGGGGTTGAAGGACGTACCTTGGCCATGAGGGATGTTATGCCGTTGTTGTCTGACGTGCAGTTGGTGTTGTTCCTGTTGATTACAGTGTGCTGCCGTTGACTTGTTGTGAATGTTGCAGGTGGCTCGACGATCTTCCACATCGCAGGTGGTTTGGCGATCTTTCGCGAGTGCTGCTGCTCCCTGCGTTTTCCTTGGCGTTGTAGTACTGATCTTCTCGGAATATGGCAGTTTTGTGGCTTCTCGTAGTAGAGATTAAGCATGAATATAACAAGATCAACAGTCACTAGTATATTCCTACTAAGTTTATAAGTGCAGTGTTGAAACTTTTCTAAGTACAAAATACACATGTGAGACTTAGCTAGTCCTTGGGAGTGTTGGTCCTTGTTGGCAAATCCAGTATCTTGGCGTTGATCTTATGCATATTGTGGGCAGTAATCGGTCTTCATGTGTATGTACTTGTATCTTGTAACTTGGCATTGATCTTGTGCGCAATGTGGGTAGTAGTTGTTCTTCATGTGCATGTGGTTGTATCCTAGTTGAGGAGGTGATAGGTGTGGTGTTTCTAACTAGTGGTATGGTATCCAGATCTAGATCTGTTTGTGCAAGAGTTGACATGAGTGATGCAGGGTTTAGTGCTAGATCTGGGCCAACACAGAGCCCCGCTTCAGATCTACTCTCCCATACTAGTGCTAGATTTTTGCAACCCAAACAACTTATGACACAAAATCTAGATCTTGCAATCCCTTTCAACACACTCCACATCATAAAAACACCGTTCAGCAACAAACAAGGTACACAGAGGGATTTGCAATGAGGCCCAACAACTCTCATTGCCTTGTGTGTCTAGTTTGTGCCTAACACCTAAACCCCTCCTCACCAGGTTTTGCGGAGCTACTCCTTCCTCATTCTCGCCACTTTCTGCCCAATGACCACCCGACAAAAATCTACATGACCTCCATACTATAGAAGCCACATTTAAGTCAAGTTGTGTGACTATTGGACCCTCCTGTAAAATTTAGGTATATTTTTTTAATATTTAAATGGAAACCCCTCAAATATCACAAAAATCATTGAGTGGGGACCAATTATCTATGGTTATATCATACACTTGATGAACTAAAGCTAATGCAACAAGTTGCAAGCATTTTTGAATGAATATTTGTGTTTTATGAGAGTTTTAGTATTTTGTGACTAATGTCACTAATAACGGATATTTAACAAAATGTGGACAAAACGATCAATTGTGGACCAAATTAGATACTTCTGATGACCAAATACACCTACTAGATTGTCCAAAAATATACATGTAAGGGTGAAGGATATTCAGAATTTGCAGAGGATTGTTAAAATCGTACCTGTAGGTTTAGGGTTTAAGGTTATCCATAAACCCTAAACCCTAAACCCTAAACCTAGGTCGTGTGACTTCTCTTCTCGGGGGGCGGCCGACCATGAGGGTGCGTTGACGACCTTGACTATTCGACTTCCGTATTAACAATAGTGTATTGTACGGCGGAGATGACGTGAAATGAACTTAAATGCAAGTGCCGGCGGGCAGCCGAGACGTAGTGTTCAAGGCTAAGGTGAAACGAACCATGATGGAGAATGGCGTCATGTACGAAGTCCGCAATCATGAGCGTAAAATTCTTTGGAATATAGGGCTCAAATCATGCGAATAGTGAAGACATGCATTAGATAGGGGAGGGTGGGATGTAAGCACAAGGAGGTTGGATATGATTAGAAATGAGCTGGATACAAAACAATGAAGCCACTGGCTGACAACACTTTGACAAACATAAACATTTGTATAAATGAATAATCGTTGAAACACAATCCTTAAGAGATGGGTAACGTCAGAAGTTTGGTTTCATAGATGTTGAGTCGAGCGTATAGCCGCAGTCGGCGAGGAGCCAACAAGAACGCTCTCTTCTATCTAGAAAGAGTATGACCTTGCCATCTAATAACCAAGAATAGTACCTACGTTGCGATCTGGCAACAACTGAGTCATATGATTAGGATTGGGCAACAATCCATCGGTTGATAGCTGATTGCAATAAGAATCAGTCCCCATCTCCAGATATTGACTGAGATGCCACCAGCCTCCAGAGTTGCAATTGCAGCGCTCACTGCCTCAGGCGGAATATGGTGAGAACTAGGAGGGTCTTTCTTAGTGTGCGACGGATAGCGGTGCGAGTAAAGAACAATTTTGTAGCTATGTACCTCTAGAAGACAAGGTTCCCTTTGCCATCTCGTGGTCCAGCATTCCCTTGCGACAACCTTCTTTGATTTCTTCTTCCTTGACATGGGCATCTACCATTCGACTTTGAAATTCCCATAGCAATCTCCGGAAGTCAGATTAACGCACTCAAGAACTCGGCCCATCTACACCGGAAGGTAATGACCGTTGCTAAGACCGCAAAGGACAAAATCACCAAGTCAAATGTCTCGAAATGGATTGAAGGACAGCTTTGGACGGCTTAATTCAGGGCCATAGAAAGGATATGCGTCAAGGTCATCCTCTAAAGTAATGTCCGGAATTCCAATAACGTCATCAGACGACGCAGAGCCACGACCATGATCGCAAATCCAGTTTGAAGTAGGCCAAAACCCTTCCTGGAGAGACTCCCAGTTTGGTGGCAGGCGACCAGAAATAAGTTGATAGATATGCTCCCAATACAAAATGTAGGGGGCCATATCCTTTGCAAATCTCTTGTCTAGGGACATGCCGGTCTTCCAGAATTCAATATATTTGGCGATTCCGTTCTTGATGAAGGATTGCTTCTCGCTGATTCCAATGGCCCGAGCAACCTCCTTCTCAAGGTTTCTTTTGTTCAAGTTAACTCAGAGGTCTTCCCAAATGGGCTTAAATGGGACTCGCTTTGGATCTCCATTACGAAGGCGTGGATTTCCGTACTCATCCGTGGCAAAAACGTTTTGGTCCATCGGCGGGCCGCCAATGAAGAAGATAGACGACGAAGGTGGAGAAAGTTGAAGGGAAATGGGTATAGGAGCATTTCCACCTTGAATGGCTTACCTGGAGGAAGCCATGATGAATCAGTGGCACACTTCTTGACCGGCCATCCAGCGTTATGGTCATGACCGGCCATCCAAGGTTATCTCCTTCCTTCTCCACGTAAAACTTGAATAGGTGCATCTCTTCTAGTCCCACAATCTTGTTACTACCGTCATGATGGTATCCAACAATATAACTCTTAAAATCCGCAACCTCTTGGACAAGATCCGGAATGAACGCGACAGTCTTCTGCGAGTCCATGAAGGCTTTTATGAGGTCAACCAAATAGTAAGTATTCTTCCGTTTGATGAGTTTTAAAAGGTAACTAAAATGTGCATCTATTTTAGGAGCCTTGAAGAAATATCTCGTTTTTTAGCAGTAAAAGTGAAAATAAGTTTCCGACATAGAATTTTCAATTATAATATATGAACACAGTATGGCATGAATGTGTCCCAAAACTTTTGGAATGTTTAACTTCCTAGAACTCTCAAAATAAGTATATTTGGCAAATGCCATATACTTGTGACAGGTATATATTGATGAAAGATATACCTATATTGGCCAAATCGTAAATCAAAACTCAACATTTTTGAGGTTCCTAGACTTTAAATCAAGGCAATTATCACATTTCATTAATAGAATTCCAAGATCGATCCCACATTCGCACTATGCAGCAAAAGAAGGTTCGTGACTCTTTCCAAAACCATTTGTGACACTATAAATATACCACCTTAGTGGACTTTCACCCAAGACCCCAAACCCTCAACAAGCAAAGTTCAGGTATGTAACCCATCAGGTGTGTCTCCTCACTTTCTTGTCCATTTTGTCGTTTCTCGCACTACATGACTGCAATAGTACAGCGAATGACAGCCTACCTAACCAAAATCAAAGTTCACAGAAAAACCAAGTTTGCTGTATGAGCAACATCACCATCGAACACATATTGAAAAGGTGGAAACAACTACGACGAAACCCTAGCCGCCTCAACCACAAGAACGACGGAATTATGCCCCGAATGGTTCCAGATCCTAGGGCAACACAACGCAACCCTCAAACTCAAATCGAACGGCCAAATGCACACATAGGGCGACTCAATCCTAACCTCCAGCAACCTCCACAACGAAGTTCTTCATCAACGACAATAGTGAAATTCATCGAAAGCATATCAACAAGGTATAAGAAACACCCTCATTTTCACCTCAAGTCATCTCATCTTGTTCAACTCGTCAGAGTGCCATTGCAGGGTGCCTTCAACTGGAGAGGAGGCTTTACCAGGAGCTGCGCAAGGCATCATTAAGGAACATTGAAGGACCACGATCCGAGACGTACAGCGAGGATCCCCCCCATCTGTGAAGAACTCTCGCCTCACCCTTCTGTTGTGTTCTCTTTCTTGCACCCCCTACGTGCTCAATACATGATCTATCAGTATACTAACTTAGAATGGGTGTATTCCGCTGAGTATAGACAGATCAAAGATTGCTTGGTGAAGTGAAGTAAGGAAGAGTTCGGTGGGAGCACTAAGACAGAGGAGCACTACAAATTCTGCAAAACAAACCTTATAACCTTCATCCCCTACCTATTCTCTTACTTGTTACTTAACTCTTTTCTGAGTACCAGTTATTGCAGATTGAGTCATACCAACCTGAAGACACACCGGACGTCGCACCGCCCCGCACCACAGCAACCCTGCCGAGTCTTCCGAGTCTCTTTCACGGCATTCTCCCTGAGCCTCAACTCCCGAGTCTTTCGAGTCTCCATCACGCCGCACCCCCCCCATGCCACACCCCCACGCAGCAACCCTCTCGAGTCTCCTTCGCGGCACAACCACTCACAGACCCATCACACCCCTCCGAGCCACAACACATCAACATGCCACAAAGCCAGGGCGGGCCAAGACACACTAAAGCGCCACAGCCTCCCGATGTGCAGAGGCAGACACAGAGCCTCCCTCCCCAGCGCAACCCGAATGTCCCGGCCTGGCCTTCTTGGCAGCATTGAGAAAGCCAGAGGCAGCGCTGGAGCACCCTGAACGTTGGCTGCTCTTGAACGCCAAAAATTCGCAACACGAACTGCTGCAGCAGGGCGCCAATGAGTTGCTAGACCTAAACCCTGGAGAGAGACGTTAGACAAGACGCCGCCAAGCGAATCGAGGGCCTGTACACCCGCCGCCCACAGAAACACCGTAGGTAAAATCACTCCCCTCCCCATCTATTCACTTCTGTAAATACAAAAATGTGGCAATACATCATGGCCTGTATGTGAATTCTCGGAACATGCTTGTTAATACCATACTAAGAGACCCACTAAACCAACATGCCTGGATTGATTGTCTTTGTATGAATAAATGTGTATTGCTCTCACTTCCCCTCTCCTTGTCCAGTCAACCTTCCATAAGCCAACAAATTAATTTGTGGAACAAAGGTTGTCACAAGGTAGAGGGAAAAAGTCACCCAGCGCTACAAAATGCGATAGGGTAGATGTCAGCTAGGGTTACTCACTTTTGGGCAAAAAAAATATACCATGTTTTTTTGGCCAAAAAAACTTAGTTTTGCCCAATTTAATGGAAAAAAAAGGTTTTTTTTCAGAAAAAATTATATTTTTAGATGGATCTATGCATGATGTATCTAATTGGATAAAAAATCAAAGAAAAAATCAACATTGAGTCCTATTTTAGGAGCCTTGAAGAAATATCTCGTTTTTTAGCAATAAAAGTGAAAATAAGTTTCCGATCTAGAATTTTCAATTATAATATATGAACACATTTTGGCGTGAATGTGTCCCAAAACTTTTGGAGTGTTTAACTTCCTAGAACTCTCAAAATAAGTATATTTGGCAAATGTCATATACTTGCGACAGGTATATACTGATGAAAGGTATACCTATATTGGCCAAATCGTAAATCAAAACTCAACATTTTTGAGGTTCCTAGACTTCAAGTCAAGACAATTATCACATTCCATCAATAGAATTCCAAGATCGATCCCACATTCGCACTATGCAGCAAAATAAGGTTCGTGACTCTTTCCAAAACCATTTGTGACACTATAAATATACCACCTTAGTGGACTTTCACCCGTTAGTAATATGTGTACATTTTATTGCAGAATGTCTCACTCCAGCAATGATGCCTCTACTGTCAGAAAACACTCCATTAAAGATGTTGTAGTTGAGAGTGCTATGGGCATGTATGCTACTCAGAAAAGAGATTTTGATACCACTTCAAATCCTAACCAAAAGAAGGTGAAGGCGACCATCATTTCAAAAGCAAACTTTTGGTTAGGATTTTGATCCCTAAACACTATTTCAAGAATCCGATGTTTGCCCAAAGACCCAATTCTCTGTATGGAGGATCTTAAGTTGCGTGGTCTTAGTGAGAAGCATGCTAAAGCTGACATTTAGTCTTTGCCATCATTTCCTTATGTTGCACAAGAAGAGTGGCCTATGGTACGTCCAGATGGAGTCAAAGATAACCATTTCAATCTAACACAAATCCCTAGTGAAGTTGTTGTTGATAATGATGGATTTTCCAAAGACTATCAAGTCTCGATCAACTTCGAGCTAGGCGATCAAATATGTGCTCGGAAAGTCATCTACAACATGGTTGTGGGGTGAAAGTCAGCTAGGGTTACTCACTTTTGGGCAAAAAAAATATACCTCCAAGTATATTTTTCCGCATCCCTTTGTAAACCAGCTCGATCAATTACCACTGTCCATTTCGTGTATCTTCGCTAATCGTGGCCGTTGAGTTGATCTTAGATGTAACTTAATGGTCAATAACGGCGCATTGAAGTGAACGTATGGTGTATCAACGCGTGGCGTGGCAGCTAATCGGTTTAAGCGCATTTCGAGGGGAAACTGGCTGGGCCGTTCCTGCTCAGGAGCTCTCATTCTTCTCTGTGCAGCTGTGGATGTTTGCTCGGCGAAGAGGGTTTAGAATGTTGCGAGTTTGTCGATCTAAGCTAGAGTTTGCGTGTGCGCATTAAGGTGAGGGTTTGGAGGCGTTGGCGAGGCGGTCGTGCGATCGAGGAAGAGATTGTGAAGCCCCGAAGCCTAGCGACTCAGGAACGCTACAGATTTGGATATGACGATAGGGTGTCGTCATTGGTGTGGGCTTCACCTGGGCAAAATCGGAGCCAGTCCTAGATGCGCATTTCAGCCATCACTATAAGTATCCCTCGCATCTCGTTGCGCGTTTCAGTTATCATGGTGAGTATCACGTCATTTTGCTGCAAACAGTTGTTAGGAGGTATCGCGGTCTTCATCTCGGTTTTTAGGCTTGTAGTAAGGTTCTAGAAGAGGTTTGATTTGGGCACTATTCCTCAATCATTTCCGATTGGCGCAATTTTTTGGAGCAACGTTGGAGCTGACGCTAGTGTGCCTGATTGGAAGGTTTTGTTATTTTTGTACTCCAACCGCGCTGGGTAAGTCTTTCTCTTGCTCCAAATTTATGCAATACAGTTTAGGATTTATGGTGGATGTAGTAGATACTCCTTCGTGTTTCCTCGTTTACAGTCCGTTTAGAAAGCACGGTGAGGGTTAGAGAGACTGTGAGAGGAGAGAAGAAGAGAAGAAGAGGGTTTATTGGAGCGCCATTTTGTCGTGGATGTCATCTTCACACTATCTACAGGGTGCTATGTATAGGGTTGAGAGCGGCTGCAGCGACATGGAAACGTAGTCTCCGGAGGGCGGTCAGGTCGGACAGGTCGAGAGGGTTTAGTGTGGCCTCCAACACTGGCATCGGAAGCTCTACTGTACTGTAGGTGCGCGCTGGGAGGTGCGGAGAGTATGAGGTTTGTGCTCTCTTTGTTGACAGGAATTGGTTGTCGAATGATAAAGTTCATCTTCAATTTTAGGATAACTTGGTGTTGGTGATGATGTTTCATGTCGCCTATAACACATCGTAGGGTTTAATTCTGGTCCTTGCCGTCACAAGTTTCTAAGTAGATGGAGATGCTGCATGATCAACCCCGAGTGCTGGTGAGTTCGGCCTAACATACTTAGAAGGTGGTGAAGACGAGCTCCACGTGAAGATTGACAAAGTATTGAGGTATGTCATGACTTTATTGCAATTTGGTACATGTATGAGCAAAACCAGTTTCTGTGCCCTTTACAACTTAGTATATAGCCATAGAAATATGCATTTAGAAATCAAAGGATATATAGGCAAGGATAAGCTCATACGTTGGCATGGAAGTGGATGAGGATGTGGTGTTCAGGGTTTAGGGTGGATGAAGCTGTGATGTTGAGGGTTAACTTGTGACGTGGTTGTATAGCCGGGTAGGTACTTCACCTAAGTAGGTTGTATACCCTGTTAGGTTGTATATCCGGTTAGGTTATATAGGTGTGTATGTTGTATGTCTAGGTTGTTTATTCGAGTTGAGTTGTATACGTGGGGTTTTGATGTTTAGGGTGGGGGATTGTGATGTTACATATGTGGGGTTGTATATACGGATACCCTGTATACTTGGGTATGGGTGTATACCCGGGTTGGATGTATACCTGCTTATAAATTGTATACCCGGATGTATGATGCATACTTGGGTATGGGTGTATACTCGGGTTGGATGTTTATCTGCTTATAAATTGTATACCCGGGTGTATGATGTATACGTGGGTCTTTTCTTAGTTGAGGGTGTGTATTCTTCCCTGATGGTGTGTATTCTTCCCTGATGGTGTGTACTCTTCCCTGATGGTGTGTATGCTTTGGTGACGGTGTGTATTCTTTGTTGATGGTGTGTATGCTTTGCTGAGGGTGTGTCTTCTTTGCTGAGGTGTGTATTCTTCGCTGATGGTGTGTATGCTTCGCTGAGGGTGTGTCTTCTTTGCTGAGGATGTGGACCTTGTTTATGGTGTGTATCTAGTGGGGCTCTATCGACTGGGTGTGTATTCTGACGACTGAAAGCATATGAGAGAAAGTAGGAATGTTGTATGGAATATACTCATCTATATTGTAGTATACTATATTGCAATAACTTTCTTCCGACACATGTCATTGAAGTATTTTGAGGTTCACTATATGCTGTGATATCAACCTTGTGGGTTGTGATTCTAAGGCGTTGAAGCACGAGGCGACATGGGAAGGTAGCCGTGATGGTAACGGATGTTAAACTAGTACTTATTTCAAGGAGCCTGCGGCGCCATGTTTGGTCAACGCGTCACCGTGTTTACAATAGTTCCTCTACACCTTCGAGGTAAGCACCAAAGTCTATACATGGGATGAATTGCACTTCATTACTGTATTGCTTGTTGAAGTCCTAAACTTATGAAGTTGTTTCAGATGATAGCCCTTCCATCCCTTGATTGTGAGAGCAGTAATATACATGTCGTACTCAAACACTGTATTATGTATCACACTCTTGTATACTGCTGTGTATATGTCACACCCATGTATTCTGTATACTTGGCAATGTAGTATACTAGAGAGTATGCTATGCTTCTTGTAGTTGATTTTCATTTCGGTCAGAATTTGATAGCTTCCTTGTGGTATCCGTCTTCAGTTTATAACGTCCTCTACATGTAATTGTAGACGGTGTGGATAAGCACAACAACTTTGGTGGACGAACATGGGAAGGCAGGAGAAGAAGGACAGGCGGTTGGCCTAGAAGGCAGCACTATCCATTGCGAGGAGCAACTCCGTCTTGGAGGAGATGAGTGAGAGCGATGATGACTCAAAGGAAGAGTTAGAGGAGGAAGAAAAAGAGGAGGAGGAAGAAGAGGAAGAGGAGGAAGAGGATAAGGTCGTCAATCTTGACGACAGTGCGGAGGAGAAGGACTCTCTGCTTGAGGACATTGACAGCGCCTTAGGAGTGTTGTTGAGAGGTCCGCCACCACGTGCGATCACGTGCAATATGTTTCCAGACGATCACAGGCTTCACGCTGGTGGTCTGAATCCACACAAGTACCATGAGAAGAATGGCGTGTGCGAGAATGATCTCATTGAGATCTTTGGACCGAAGCTTGGGGGAAAGTTTGGGTATTCATATCGGAAGGTGTCCAACAACACCATACTTAAGGCCATTGATAGGTATTATTGTATATGTTATTAGAAGGTTGGGGGCCCGCCAGGAAAGCTCGTGGGTCGGCACTTCGCACTCGAGGTGGTTGTAGAGGTAGTGAAGGAGATGGAGGTGGACTGGGCAGGGTATGCCTTTGTCACCAATACTACTCAGAGGTCTACATGGCGCAAGAAGTTGTTGCGGTTGGCGAAGGAGAAGGCAAGTCTAACAATTAAGGGCCTTGCTGAAATTCTTGAGGAAGATGGATTGCTCACGTCTTTGGAAGGGGGAAATTCTTTGAAGCACGGAGGTGTCGACCGTCTTTCAGGGATGTTGGTCGTGAAGCCATCTCAGAGCTCCTCGTCGTGGACATGTCTGAAGAGGAAGGAGGTTCAGGAATTCCTCACCTTGGTGAAGTTGGAGACTGTAGCTGCTAGGAAGGAGCTGGAAACCGTGAAAAAGGATCATGAGAGTCTCCTGCAGCAGATCCTTCGTCAGGGTCAGTTGGTTTCTACCATGGAGGCAACAACGAATGCTCCCAAGAAGCATATGGGTGAGTGCAAGGATGACACCCAGATGCAGCACTTCATGTTGTAGGACTATTTCTACAGCGACATGTATAGGCAAGCTGGCGACCAGCTTGGCATCCTCAAGGCCAACTTAAATTGCAAAGTGGAGTTGATTTCCAGGATGGAATAGAGAGTTCGAATCCTGGGGACGTAGGCAGAAGGCCTGGTGAAGCTCGGTGGGATGTTGAAGACACGATACAATGGATTAGGGAATTTCCCACATCCCATGGTGTACCTCGATGAGGTAGATGGTACCTCATGGAATACATTGAGGTGGAGGACATGTGTGGTTTGCGAACTTCCCTTTCCTCACAATGACATCCAAGTCTGCAGTTGCCTGGATGTATATCACCCCTGGTATGCAACGGTGTGGTTCCAGACGAGTGCAAAATGTGCTTCCAAAGATTGCAGACTAGTGCATCCCGAGTGGTACAAAAGCAATGGATTTGGAGAGCTGTCTGACGACCATGATCAGGAGGCTCAAATCTAGAATTGTGAGTTGTCAAGAGTTTTGGCAATTTCAGCGCATAGTGGTAGCAAAGAAGACCTGCCCTATAGTTGGTAAGTCTTTCCATGTATAACTCTGGTTGATTTTGTCTGTGGTATACTTACATAGGAATGTATACTCGAGACGGGTATACTTCGGATTCGGGGAATGTAGAGTGGGTTCGGGTTAGGAGAATAGTAATGGAGATTGTATACTTTGACGAAGTATTAGGGTGCGTAGGGTGGGCTATCTAACAGGGCTATGTAGTGAGATATCAATACATGGGTGGAATATATATATGAACAGTGTATATTTGGGTGGGTGTATCCCCTCCGTGGGGTATATTGAAAAACAATGTGTATATATTTAATAGGTGTGTATACCCTCACAAGGATATATAGAATTATAATGGATGTATATTTGAGAGGGGTGTATATCCTCAATGGGGTATATTCAACTATACCGGGTATGTATTTGATAGGGTTGAATATCCATGGTGGGGTATATAGAACAGTACCGGGTGTATATTTGATAGGTGTATATAATCAGGTGGAGTATATAAAATTGCACGGGTATACATTTGCGTAGGGGCGTAACCTTTGGTGGGTTGTACATCAATGTTTCGGGTGTACATTTGATAGGGGTGTATACTCGGGTGGGGTATAGTTTTCAGCACGGGATGTATACTTGGGTCATGTCACTTGTACTTGGATGCGGTATTATATTCTACGTACTGTTAACTTCAGTGGAATGTATACTGTGAGCCGTCAAAACGGCTCCCGATGATGAATGGGCCGCACATCGATTGTGTTAGGTTCAACTAGTAGTTGAAATGGGTAATCCAATTAGATTAACCCATGATTTTGGATCAAGAGGGCTAAATAGCCTTTCCATTCACTAATTCCTTAAATAGGAGCCACTTTATGGCAACCACGAATTTTATTAAGTTAACTAAAAAAATAATTAGGAAGGAAAAAATGAAGAGAAGATTAGGAAAAAAACAAAAAAAAAACGATAGAAAAGAAGGATAAATAGAAGTGGTGGAGAAGAAATTACCACCTACCGAGTCGGGGACCACAATTGGCCACAGTGAAGAAACCACGGAAAAATTTGGAGAAGAAGAAGAATGATGGTGAGGAGAAGGGAAGAAAAGAAGGAGGCTTAAAAAGCCCTTAAAAAAGTAGGTTAAAAGGCCCAAAAGGCTTGGGCAAACCCCTCACCAATCACTAAGTAAAATTAGGAATTCCTCCAAGCAAGGGGAAGTC
This sequence comes from Bryoerythrophyllum caledonicum, assembly GCA_963971425.1. NCBI lineage: Eukaryota > Viridiplantae > Streptophyta > Bryopsida > Pottiales > Pottiaceae > Bryoerythrophyllum > Bryoerythrophyllum caledonicum. The sequence continues at coordinate 46,371,897 of OZ020514.1, forward strand.
AAGCTAAGTAGAGTATTAGTTTTTTGTAACTTGAATTAGCTAAAATAGCTCACTTATTGGAGATCATGCACACACCATGTGGCATGGAGTTAAAGTTTAGATTTAGATATTCCTTGGTTAGTGGGACACCCACTTTTGTTAATGCAAGGGTGGCACGGATTTAAGTAGATATAGGTTAATGGTTTTTTATTAAAAAGGTCATTTATGGAGGAAGGAAAAGACGGCGGGGAACATCCTTGGGAATGCAAGGGAAGCAAGGGCTTGGGGGTTACCCCCTGGAGGAGCTCATTGACGAGTGTGCAAGGAATGTGGGGAGAGAAAAAACAGGGAGAGAGAGAGGAAAAAGAGAGAGAACCGGAAGCCCCGGTCACACATAGGGGGGAATTAGGTTAGGAAGAACACGAAGATCATCACGAAGAGGACGAGATGAAGGCAATTAGAGTAAGGCGAGGGAGAACACAAAGATCCTCACGAAGAGGACGAGCTGAAGGCGATCATAGCAAGGCGAGGGAGAACACGAAGATCATCACGAAGAGGACGAGCTGAAGGCGATCACAACAAGGCGAGGGAGAACACAAAGATCATCACGAAGAGGACGAGCTGAAGGCGATCACAGCAAGGCGAGGGAGAACACAAAGATCCTGACGAAGAGGACGAGCTGAAGGCGATCACAGCAAGGCGAGGAAGAACACGAAGATCATCACGAAGAGGACGAGCTGAAGGCGATCACAGCAAGGCGAGGAAGAACACAAAGATCATCACGAAGAGGATGAGCTGAAGGCGATCACAGCAAGGCGAGGAAGAACACGAAGATCATCACGAGAGGACGAGCTGAAGGCGATCACAACAAGGACACCACGGCAGAGGGTGAACCGTGTGGAATCAAGGAGCCTCCTACTTCTCTCTAATCAATTCACCAGTCCCATAACTGCATGTGAAGAAGGAACCCTAATTTTTTCCAGGTTCACAAATCGCGCGGAAGCGCTGTCCAATTTGCAATAGAATTAGGGTTTTCATCAATATAACAAAACAACCAATTGAATGCAAGTAGTGAGAGAACGCAGCTAGAGGCTCATGTATGGTATAATTTTCGAATAGGATTAATTGTGTGAATGCATGTGGTATACACGTGAATGTATGGTGCACGATTTTGAATAAATGTGTAAGTTAAGTGCGCACTACTGGTCGTTGGCTGTGAGTCCAGGATTGAGTCAAAGGATTAATTGAAGGCTGCCATCGTGTTAAGCAAGAAAAACTAATAAGAATTCCAAAAACAACCATAGAAAACAAAGTCATAACCACGAAGATAATGAAGAAATAAACTCTGGGATGCAAAAAGGAACTTGTCTCGTGTCCGTTGTTGTCAGGGTCGCATCTAGGGTTGGAATCGGTTGTCAAGGGTCTAATCAAGTTCATAAGGTTGGGCTGAACCTTCTAAGCTTTAAAACGTTGGAAACGGAGCCTTAAAGTGAAACTTATGCTTGTTTAAAGGTTTGGTTCAAATCAAGGCTGAATTCAGCCATCACCGCACTAATCATTAACGAACCTTCCTAAGTGACCACACTTTGTGTCATCGTGCTTGTATGAATGGTTGAAAGATGTTTGCACAAGGGGCTGTATCCCACATTCAGGGTCTTGTGTTCAAGATAAGCCACCCGTTAGGGGCGGTTTATTTGGCTCACATATACATGGGCTTTATATGAAGGGTGCGTGCCTGGGATGTGATGCTGAGGGTTGTATACTTGGTTGTAGACTAAAGACTCCACTGCTTTACATCTCTATGGGTCATAAAATACTTTCATGTTCACAGAATTAGTATATTTTGTATGACCCCAGTGATGGAGTGTCTTCAGTTGCTCACGCATGGGTTTTGTTGGACATTGGGGATCGCAGGTTCATCCCATGTGGAGCATAGCCCCAATTCAACCACCACGGGCACACACAACGCTGATGAGACTAGTCTGGTCAGGGTCAACTCTGTGACTAGCTGTGACTCTCGACATCCCTCTCGACCTGGAGGTAATTCCGAGTTACCAGAGCTTGACCCTACTCTTTTCTCAACGGGCGCATTGAAGGACTTCGCCTTGCATAATGTAGTTAGCACCCCTCATCGAGTGTTGTACAACTCAGAGAAGGACGACGTTGTTTTCACCACTCCAACGATCTCGTACCTATCTACAGGTGTCAGGGATGGAACAACTTCTCGGACAGCTGTGGACCCCGCCACACAGCCAAATTCATCTCCATCTGCCTTATTGTGTATGTCACCAATGAAGGGTGCAGCCTCACCTACTCCTGTAGCAGTGGACTTCACAAAGCAGGCTATGCCAGCAGAGCCTCCAGCGAAGGAAATGAAGTCACCTCTAAGTCGTACGGATAGACCCACATGCGTGGCAAAATCCATGAAGAGTACATGTGTTCGCCCGAACGAGAAGGAAGTTGTCATAAAATCAGGTAGGCAGAGTTCACGTATCGGTGTCTTGGCGTCTTTGTGTCTTTGCCCGTTCTCTCTTCAATCTTGTTATGGATGAATTAAGTTAGGTTGACATGCCTATGCTAATTGCAACCACCTTGTATGCACATGTTCAAACTTGTTAAATATTTTACATCCGCAGGGAGTGAGCACGTGGACAATGAAAAGCCCAGTTTGGAAGGTGAAGACGAGCTCATGGCGGATGTACGGCTGATTGCGGAGTGTGGAGACATGATTCTGGGGTTGAAGACAAAGAAGCATTCAAAGGCCGTAGCCAGTGGCAAAGCTGTTGTAGATACATATTCTCTTGGCGCACAGACACGGGCGAAGGGGAAGGGCAAGATGTGAGGTGGCGGCCATTGTACATACTACGAAGAAGAAGCCAGGTAAGAGAAAGAATATTGATGCTGCAGGTACTGAGGATGGAGTGGCGGACGAGGCTGGTGGGACGAAAGCTAGAAAGGTAAAGACTGCAAAGACTAAGTAGCGGTTTTAGTACATGTGCCTAATAAAAGTTATTGTAGGCAATGTATGCGGAAAGGGCATTTTCATCTTTTGTAGCCAGGCAATGTGCTATGGCACATTGCATAAGTTTTGACTTTAGTTATGGGGAAGTGGTTCTGATCTTAGCCTGGGCAGTATGTATGGAGACGTGAAGTCGCCATACATACATTGTTTGTATGTCTATTTGCCGAGATTCCATTCGTCTGCTCGGTTCTTGAGTGCAACGTATACACTTTACTCCCTCCCAATTCTATGTATTATGTATTGCACTCTAACCAATGGGAGATGGGCGTATTTGATTTGTACTTTTATATACTTACATGGGCAGAGATACTTGTTCACTTCAATATTGTAGTATGTTGATGTATTCTGTAGAAGTCACTATTATACTGCAACATACTATATTATACTGTAGAACACTATAGTATACTACAGGTCACTACCATGTATTGCAGTATAGTGTAGCGTACAGTAGTGTTCAAGATGTTGCGCTATTTTAGACTTTACCATGCTCTTGATTTGTACACGGGATAGAGATCTTGGAGTTCTCTTTCAATGATGGGCATCATTCTTAAAATCATTGGCCCCTATCACATCATGGAAGGGTACATGCTATGGGTGGTTTTGTAATGCAGATATTGGCTTCATGTATGCAGGGTGTCGGATTTGTACAATGGTCTTATGATTTGTCCGGTGGTCCTGAACAGATTTCCATTGTCGTGGTCGTCACAAAAGACCCACACATGGGACTAGCTCCTTTCGAGTACATTGTAGAAAATTCATAAAGCAAGGTTGTCTGTGTAGACGTGGATGAAGCTGTGAAACAATTGGATGGTTGCAAAAGATGTATTTTTGGGTGCGGTGTGGGGAGGAGGAATGTATGCGGATGCGCTTACTTTGCTGCAGATTGTGCCCCGTACACCGAAGATGGCATCCTTCATGAGCACTTTGTTGATATGGTAACTTTAAATTGTAGTGTATCATGGTTGTTTGCATGCAATTTGTAGTTTTTTGGTCATCTCGGTTCTAAAGATTACAATAGGGTTGTTAACTTCGTCATGTTTGTGCCTCAGGAAAAGTTTATTGTGAGGTTGTTGTTGTCTCTTTGCAAGCGATGGAGGAGAGTATTGCATTGGATACCAGATTGTATGAGTACTGTGATAGTGCAAGTTGCTCTAATACGGAGGCTGGGAGATGTATCGGGCATATAACAAGGACTTTTTTAAAGGAATGTGGGATTGCATGTAAGTGCAACTCTCATTGTAAGAATCGTGTTGTCCAGAAGGGAGTCCAACGGAAGCTCCAGGTTCGTCATTTCAATATATCCTTGAAGTTGAGTGTCCAATAGTCATGTAATTTTCACTCGCGGTCTCCGGGATGGAAATCCTAATATTCACATTTCATGCTCAACTTCTTGCAGGTATGTTGGGTGAACTACCAGAAGGGGTGGGGCATAAAGACCTTGGAGGATTTGCCGAAAGGCACGTTTGTATTCGAATATGTTGGAGAGGTATTGTACAACGAGGATGTGGACACGAGAAGTCACAGCCAAGGTAAGTACGCTCTTGACTTGGACGCGAATTGGAGATTGGAAGGCCAGTGTAGCAACAAGGAGTGCCTCTCAATTGATGCGAGCAAACGTGGAAACGTCTCCAGATTTCTAAATCATAGGTCATTGCAAATCCGTGTATCGATGACACACTCGTCTGTTAAGGTTTTTATTTATTTTGAACATCATCGTTTGCATTTAAATATTATTGTCGTCTTCTTCAACGCAGGTGCTTTGATGCAAACTTGTTGGATGTCCCGGTTATCGTTGACTGGCATTTGACAGGCTACTACCACGTATGTAACAACCTTCAGTTTTATTGTTATATATGTCCTGATTTGAAGCCTGTGCTAGTACATCTCTATGTCTGACGCTTTCCTCGGTCTAAAAGCAGGTAACATTCTTTATAAAAGAAAAGGTGTTGGCGGGGGAAGAATTGACATGGGACTATGGAATTGATTTCAAAGATACAACCAACGAGGTGCCTAGTTTTTTGTGTGCATGTGAAAGCATTGGTTGTCGCGACACTCTTACAATTCGGCAAAGATACCTATGAGTACACCACACTCATTTAGGAAATGCAATTTTGTGTACATCCCTTCCACAGATGTATATAACATACATCATAGAGTAAACAACAAAGTATACAAACTACAAAACACTCCATTTTTGTATATACACAGCACAGTCAAGTACTGAATTCTACACCCGGGGATGTTATTTACTCTAGAAAAGTAGTAAACAACTATAGACAATTGTTTCATACACATGTTCCGACAAAATGTATCCTTGAAAACGTAGCCGGATACTATATAATTATTGCGATTCAAAGGCCAACTATGATTGATGAAAGAAGGCCAACATAGTGCACCATGTTATGTGGTATAATGTATACTACATTATATTCCACATTGTCGTTATCTTCTATGTATAGTCGGAAAAGTATACAACAAATAGTGAGGCATTGTGGATAATGTCACTATGCTGAAAAGTCGAGCATGCTTGCGATACCCTATTACACGCAATCTCAAAACTTTCTAGTGAAGTCTTATGGACCTTCCAATATTGTTTTGAGAAGAGGATCCAGACGTACCGACCGTGTTTGAAAATGCTAACTATTGCCTACGGATTACAACCTTAAAAACTCTCCAAAGATGTCCTAATGACATCGATGGTCTTGTCACTAAGTTGGTACACAGGATCACCACCTTTGACCCTGTGTACCGCAGGAACCATCAAGAATTTGCAAGCTACTACTGATTCCGCATCAACATGGGCTACATGCGATTTTCTCAAGAATACATAAGAATTTGGACTGGTACCCCACTTTTGATTATACGTTCCAGCAATGGTGTGTTGTCCAACATCAAACTCACTGCCCCACTTACAAGTGAACTTCTCTTGAACAATAGATTTCTGTTGTTGGCACTGGAGGATGTAAAAGTCCACGTCCTCTTTGTTGCCCTCGTCTGCACGTATTGCAAAGTTGTCTCCGACATCAACCAACTCTCCAAGGCTCTCATCTGCACGGTACTCCCATGCATCATCTTGTCCCTCATCGCCTTGTGCGTGCTACATACTCATTCTCGCAAATGTCACATTTGTCGGTGCTAATTTGACCACAGTCCAGGGCTTCACATGCAAACCCCCCTCACAGGATGACCAAATTCCATTCAAGCACGATGGACAGTAACATGTTAAATAACGTACCAACAACGATGTCGGGTCGGCAACAGAAACTGCTCGGATGGAGTGGAATTGACGTGACCCAGGAATGGTATCGCACCCATGTGTGTATCGCTGATCCACTGCATCCACTGCAACAAAATGAAAGTATCGCCATGAAACTATTTTATCGCCACCAACCGATCTCTCCACCAAGCCTCCCAACTTCTCGTGTAGGAAGTCCACCGCATCCCTCGCATCTTGGAGCTTCCAGGCTGGGCTGTGGAGCTGCTCCATACGCAAAGCCCTCTTCACCACCACCCCAGCTCCGTCCCACTCACCCTTCCCGTGCCATGTACCGAAGAAATTCCACTCCATTTGGTAGCCTCCTGTCAGGGCGGGATATCGACTAACAAAATATATGCACGGTGCCCCTTTAAACTGTCCTGCAAAGCCATGGCATGCAACCAAATATGTAAAGTATTGGTAATAATGTTAGCTCTGTACAAAATTGAATGGTATCTTAATATAGAAGTATATGAAGGAGTACAAGTATAGAAGTATATATAGTACTCCTTTAAAGTATGCTAGCTATAGAGTTTGCAACTATGAACGACACAGCAGAATACACTTACCCGCACAACCGTCACTCCTAACCCAATGGCGTCGGACCTCCACACCACGATCGCGAAGCCAATCCCAATGTCTCAGGAGGTAGTGTTGTACAAACAAAGTGTCGTGTGTCCTATCATCTGATATTTAGAAGTGGGACTCCTTGATCACATTATCTGAAGTAGGTACATACTTGTAGGCAATGTGGACTAACACACTAATTTGGCTCGATTGCCAATGCATACTTTGAATTTTATTTTTGATCTCAAAGGTGTAGTTTTCCGCAAAATCAACATGCGACAGTATAACGTCGCGGGGTTGCTCCTTTGTGCTCACCCTGCACTGAACGTCTTGCCACCTTGCCACAAAATTGTGAGTAATGAACTTGTGCAATTTAGGCCACAAGTAGTCAAGTAATTCACTCGGGCTGGTCTTCATGAAAACCTCACCAATACGCTTCCTCGGTCTTCCATCGTCACCGACGCCCACCACGTGACTATCAAAACGCCGCCACTTCAATTGTAATCCGGAAGCTCCACTCTCTAGGGGACAGATTGGCAAGGTATGCCCACCACAACTTGAACAATCATCCATCAAGCACTCCAGGTGGTGGAATTCTTCGGTTGCCTCTTTTGGGCACACAACCATCTCCCACATCTTTGTGACGCCATCAAAATTGTTCACATGCGCCCTACAGCCCACGTCAACCCCATCGGCACACACTAGACATCTACAGTGGCACGAGGCCCGAATGTGGAAATTAGTTGATACATCCCTCAATGACTGTAGAGCTTGACGTAGCATGTCAAGCTCCAGATGGTACCTACAACAACATACATTCTGTTCATTGCACTTCTTCACAAAGTAGGGCCGTAGTCTTTCAAAAGCTTGCATTGAAATGGGCTCGTTTGGATGCAATGCCTTAAATCGATCGTATAACGAAGCCTACGGGATAGAGAAGGGAAGTAAATCTCAGTAATGTGTATAACAAATAGCCACACATGTAACCTTACAAAAGAAGCTTGGCATCCGACAACAACAGTGCATCCTATGAGATTAGAAGATATCCTTTCGAACTGTATATGAGTATATACCTTGGTATGTACACACAATGTTTCGTACTTCTAAAGTATCTCAGATGCTTCTTTGAGGTATATTCATAGAATAGGGTTCTGTAATGGGCACCACTGGATACCTTGAGAAAGTATGTAAAATTGGTTGTCATGGGACCCCAATAGTACGTGAATGTCCTCACATAGTATTATGAATACACTAAAAAATAGTATGTTCACAAACATAGGAACTATGCATAAGACCAATACGGTCTCTTCATAGGCAACGACTATTATTCCATTAAATACATACGTGTATATTCTATACTAAAAGACTCATGGGTTCATACTCTATAGTGTGTCCAATACCTACACGTACAATGACTCATGAGTTTCTATTCTATCACGGTATGTTTGGGCACAAACCCTGTTGACATACGAAATGAAAGAGTATGCATGCATGTATATCGGACCTATTCAAGGTATACCAACATACTCAAACTCTTGGGTTAGTACTATCGCAAGGTTTCCTCACTAAGAAAAAGCCATGTTGACATACCGTATGAAATATTACTAGAGTATGATTGTATTTTGGATACCTCTGCAACGTACATGAACATAAAATGACTCACAAGTCTATACTCTGACGAGGTATACAGGAGAACAAACCCTTGTAAGTTTTGACATGACCAAAGTCTATTAGAGTATATGAAATACCTCTACGAAGTTAATCAACTCTTGAAGGGATTAAGGGCTTTATACCATGTGAAGGTATATAGAGGACAGGCCCTGCTGACTTGCTGTATGAAAGTTCTTTGGAGTATATAAAATACCTCTATGACGTATATCAACATACAAGCACTATGCATAAAAATACCTAAAGAGGGATCTCACAAGTATATGATTTGACCATAGTGCTCGTGGAAAGAGGCCCTATACAATATCTAAAAGGCTTCACACACTTGACATGTGTGTTGGATACATATCGTGTATATCACTCTCGACCACATGGAATATACCCATAGCAGAGGATGTGTTTAGAAGTACATGGCTTTCAAGGAGGAGGTGGGTTGCATGCATCTCGTACACCTTGGGCCCCATCCGCCTTCTCCTCACGTCCTTCTTGTTAGGGCTTACACGGGTTTCTGTACACCACCAAGATATGACAAGGTCTCTTGCAGCGGCAGACAGACCGGGCCTCTTCCGTCGCTCAGGCAACATGAATATGGAGGATCCGCTAGACTGTAGGCTTTGACGTTGTTGCACAGCTGCAGCAATACACTTCGGATTTGCTCCCAAAACCTTTGACAACGCTCGTACGCCCGTCAGTTCACTACCAATCGCAGCCTCCGGCAAGGTCTTCTTTCTCACTAGTTTCTCCTTCGAACAAGGATTTTTCAGCAGCCGCAACTCTTTCTTATACGACTCAAGAAAAGCATGACTAGCTCTTACATCAGAGTTACTACGGTAACACTCCGGCAAGTGCCGCACTATGTTTCTGTTCGACAACACCGATTCCAATACAGATTGTCCGAACGCAGGACCTTCCCCGGCATTCACGAGTTCCTTGAGAATGAAATTTGAAATGCGCGACAACACCCGATGGACATCTCGTTGATCAACGTTCTCTTCATCTGGAACCCTAGCCAGCAACGCCAACTGAAGCGAATTCTCCTCAAGCTCCTTCTTCTCGCTCTAGAACGTCGTTGTCTCTCTGTTGCGTTCTCTCTAACACGCGCAGCGTCATCTTCATCTCTAGACATCCCCACGCCCGGTCCTTCACGTGATGCAGGCGGCCCATGCACACCCCTCCGACGATCTCTAGCCCTAGTAGTAACCATTTCTACAATGCACACATTACCAAAGTAAGCATCATAATGTACAAAGCATATCAATTTACATTGAACGACTTAAATAAAGCAAAGCCACCCACATTATGCAGACAGGACTGTACATTTATTCTAAATAACAGAAGTTTAGCTACCAATGCATTATATTCAAGTATATATACTACACACCATGGAGCAGAGACTTTGTTGCACATAGTACGACTACGGATGTATATACCATGTCCCGGGAACCCTATACCGAACATTGTACATATACCCGGGACAAATTGTGTTTTGGGCAATGAGTATACCCTGATGTGCATCATGTATCCTTGCAGAACTCTAAATCATGTCCAGGGTATATTTTGGGCACATGATGCACATCACAGTGAAGCCGTGTACTTCCGGCAACACTACAAAACACTGATATGGACAGGTACTCACCCCCAACCAGTTAATCTACGTCAAGTGGTAAACTTTGGTTGAAGTACACATCCGTGCAAACATATGCTATATTGAAGTAGACGACCCTATGCTGTCCAAAACCCCCCCCCAGCTCACGTATCTCCAGGGGACATAAACTCGGCCCAACCTATGTACAATTCGTGACCTAGATCTAATCACAGATTCTGGAAGGCCCTAAACCGTAAACTGAATTGGGTGCCAAATGCCATGCATCCATTGTATGACACCTAGAAACCACTAGCTTCAAAATTACTTACAGTATCCGAAGAAGCGTATCTTAGATACTTTAGAATTTGCGTGTGACAAAGTCGTTGAGGTACACAGAGATGGTTTGGTCTCCATGGTGGGGATGCATGTCGATGAGAGCCCGCATGTTCTGATGCCCCGAAACCAACCCCCATTACAAGAAGTATCGCGTGTTGCACAACCCCTTCTCACCCTAAAGCCGCAACCTCCTTCAACCTGCATATCATATGCATCTCACCACGAAACTGATTCCAAACCACTTTGATGTGCATTGTAGACCCAGCCTCTTATTTTCCATGTGTATATCATGCAGTGGTTAACGACGTCTTTACAGTAGAGTAGACCTAACTTCAGAACAGACCCTAAACAATTACCACCAAAATTACCTCAGAATGTCGAAGGTTAAGAAAGTCGACAATAGTGCGGCCGTCCTAGTGACCGTTTTCTATAGACGTAAACATTCCTCGGCTTGGCGTCTGCAGAGGAATTGAGGAATGACGACCAACCTATGGCGTACTTCACATTCTTCCGACGCCCAGGTATAGAGGGCTTCTTTCTATTTGGACAACACGTAGTGGAGCGCGATCTTAAACCGTCCTAGAACTCGTTGTATCTGGGGCTGCGGACATAGTCAAGATTGGAAGGTGTCATTGTCGACGACAATCTGGCTTCACCGAAACTCCAGCAACATTCACGAAGAGGAAGAAAGGAAGGACTTACCTGGTATCTTGGTATGCGGTGTGAGATCTTGGTGGACTCGCGATCAGGGCTCCGATTTTTCCTCATGTTGTGTGTTGCATGGAGCATGCTCCTGGAAGTTTAAGGATCAAGTGTGCACTCGGCACAGAGACCATCTTCACCACGATCGCACTCACTCGATCCCCTGGAATAATGACTTACGGCGGCCATGCAACTCTCCAAAGTTCGAGCGTCGTCCTCATTCAAGTCCTACGTAGCAAGTAGTTCAACAAAAAAATCCACTGTCATTCGACTGATAGCTTTTCTGCATTCGAGGAAGGCACATGTCGCGATCTAAGCTGCCCTATCCTTTCGCGTGTTTCAGTATATTACATACCGCAGGGTATGAAAAATATACCATATATACAGCAAAGAATATCAAGAAACTCACAGCCCAAAAAACTTGATTTGACCCAAAATAATGGGGAAAAAACCTTTTTTTAGAAAAAAAAAATGTTCAAAGATAGATTACTGTATGATGTATTTGATTCGATAAGAAATCAAAGCAAGAAACACCATTGATCCCTATTTTAGGAGCCTTGAAAAAATAGCATGTTTTTTAGCAATAAAAGGTGAAAAGAACTTGCCGATCTAGAATTTCCAATCAAAATATATGAACACATTATAGCGTGGATGTCTCCTAAAAGTTTCAAAGTATTTTTCATCCTAGAACTCTCAAAATCATTATATTTGTTGGATTTTGTATACCTGTGACAAGTATGTACTGATGAAAGATATACCTAGATTGGCCATACCGTTAGTCAAAACTAAATTTGCCTCTGGTTTCCAAACTTTTAATCAAGTTACCTTCCACATTCCATCAGTGGAATTCAAAGATTGGTCGATCATTTTCACTTTTGGGTAGTAGAAGGTTCGTGACTATTTCCAAAGCCATTTGTGACACTATTTATATACCACCTAAGTGGACTTTCACCCCTAACAAAAACATTGCTTATGTGGGCATGCACATCCATCCACGTGGAGCATTTTCCAAAGCAGTTAAGGCCTTGTTCTTTTGGACGTCATGATGTTGACAATCCCAAATCACCCTTGTTACATTAAATTTGGAATGTTTTTTGCATGTTTAGGTAGACGGACTTTAGATTATTGTCAAAGCATGTTTTTTCTAACGTTTATACCTCTTTTTGGACACGTTATATAAAACGTGGATTTCTTACACTGGCATAAGGCCTAAGATCAGCCGCCTCCTAGTTGATCAACCAACCTTTGCAATCGTGCAACATGGATATGCCATCCATTGGAAATGGAATGGGCATCTCCAATGCACCGGAGGTAAACATGAAAGAGTTGTAATTGAGTTGTAATTGATGGCATGTCACATAGAGAGTGATACCTAGATCAAACTTGAGAATCCCTAAGAAAGTTGTGGCCATTTGTCTACCTTCAAATAAAGATTGAACGTGCGGTCGGGTCCAAGTAAAAAACCGTGACATCCTCCTATTTCACGTCATTTTTTATTGTTCTCTTTCTAATTTTGCATTCTCGTTTAGTTAAGCGCAATTAGGGTTTGGTTGTTGTAGTTGGGGCTACCCGTTGAAGCGTCGATTACCTTCAGCCAACGAACGTTAGAGGAGAGCAGAGGGGTTGTAGTAGAAGCCATCTGCCGCGGAGGACATCCCACCTGCCGAAGAAATGGCGACATCGGAGAGAGTTATACACTATCAACGTCGGCGGCCGGCCAACGGATTTAAAGTTCCGTCTTGTTAAAGCCCTGTTGGTAAAATGGTGTTTCGTCGGCCGACGCATGTTGAGTACAATCTTGTTGAAGCCCTTATAATATATGGTGTTTTGTCGGCTCGTTACCGTTGGATGCTGAGTTCAGTCATGTTGCAACCATTATAATTTATGGTGTTTTGTCGGACGGCAACCAACGGAGGCTGAGTTAAATCATGTTGAAGCTGTATTCTTCTGAAATCAAGTCATGTCATGTTGTCATAAAATGTGTCATGTTGTCATGTCATGTCATGCACTCCTGTCTTGTTCCATCGGCGCACAGCCGACGGCGTATTAGTTGCCCACTTTATTTTTGCACACATGTGATTCGTAGAGGATGTAGTAAGGTTTCATCGAAGAGTTTTATTTCCTGTGAAGACGTTACAGGAGTATTTTAGTATCCAATTATGTGGAATCCGCATTTGACAATTGCCCGTCGATGAAGTGTAGGGCAGGGGATCTTATCAAAGTTCTGCTTCGTTGTTGCACAAGACTGGAATTCCAAATAGGACCAACTGGCTGGTAGGGAGTATTGAGGACCAAGAAGTCGACATGGGATGGCCGGCTATATGCAAGCTACGAGTCATATGTAAGGTACACCCTCAATTGACTACATGGGGTAGCCTTCGGAAAAAGGAGAGTAGATTGGAGTTGGGTATAAATGGAAAAGAGCAAAACCTTTGTGGGTGGCAACCTAGTGTTGGTGCTGGTCAAAATGGCAGATGAAAACCCCGAGCTCATCGCAGTACAAATCCATTGGTCAACATGCAAACAAGAGCTATGCATAACTACGCAAGAGAGGAGTATGCATTTCCTTGATGTGACTCCCAAAAACAGGGTATTAACCCCTAAAGTCGAAATCGACCAGAATGTGGTCGATCTGACTCTGGTCAGGCTCTCAGTTACTAAATTTAGATCGTATGAAGTTATTACCGTTGCAGATTGTAGAGTTTTCCCAGACCTTTAAAATGACACCATTCATGCTTCAAAATTCCTCATACTTTAGGAGATATTCACGGTCAAAGTTTGAAAACACTGTTAGGGCATGCTGAAATCTGCCCAGAACTGCGGTATATGCTCAATTATTCTCAAAATCTGCCCAAAATCAATTAGATCGCAGTAACTTCAAAAATTCACCAAAAATTGAGATTTTATTTTTTTTCAAATTTTGTTTTTCGTACATGTAAAAGAGGTAGTAAAGCATGATCTCACCGTTTGGATTTTCAATCGGATAATTTTTTACATGCCTTTTTAATTGTTGAAAATGGGCATTTGTATTTGTATTTCAGCATACCTCCATGTGAAAAATGAAGCATTTCTTTAGGTTTTATAGGTCCTATGAGGGTAAAAAATATATGGACATATTCCTTACTCACATAGGAACAAGAATTTGAAGAGACTCATGTCAAATTTCCTTTCAAAATTGGTTTTTTTGGCCCCCAAAACATTAGTTTTCCATTCTACAGCAAGGAAAAATTCTTTTTTTTCAACTTTGAACATTATGATCTCCCAAATGGAGAGGAATTTGAATCTAAGATTCGGTATGCATGTACATGTACAAGTTAGGTACTAGATCTTACGGTTACATACTCGAAAATTTGTCAAAAGTTAAAAATTTTCACCTTGCATTGAAAGAGGGCAGTTTTGAGGGTTTTTGGCAGTTTTGAGGGCTTTCGACTTTAGGGGTTAAACAATGAGTGGGGGATTTACGAAGTAACTATGTTACAACTAAGAGCTACCTTCACAACTGTTGCAGCAATAATGTATCAATTACAGACTGCTCCACACTGTGTGCACAGTTTACACCTACATCTTCCTGCTTCCAAAATTTCTCATCTCACCTTACAAACGTGTTGTACTACTAAGCTATCAGAATGAGCCTAAACTATAATAAAAAGAATTTAACTCACATATCCCAAATGCTTTCACACATCATTTTCACTTCACTAGAGGCAGTTTTCCGTCGGCTTCCGATTTCCAGACAATATCCTTCAGACCTTTTGAAAGGTTTCGGTAAAACTGTGACAAAAACATGTCCATACATAATTAGTACAAAATTAAATCCATAAACTCTAGAAAAATTCTGACATCCAAAGGAATCTAAGGATGTTGGAGTTTATCAAAATAATATAAATTCACTACATTGATTTTATGGATGTGACTAAAAAGTTGGTGACAGGTTCTGCATCAACATAAACAAAGGTTGTTACCATAGAGCCATCAACTTCATATACATGATATCCTTAGATTTGCAAATTGTTTGGATGATAATGTATGTGAAAAACTACCAAAAATACCAATATCCTATCATCTCCCCAAAACTAAAACTGAATGGTCTATCATTACAAATTCTTTTTATAAGACAGGTACTTACGGAATGATACTCCAATGTATCTCCTCCTTTCTTTCGCAACTCAACCATGAAAAGGGAGGGTGCAACTTCAAAAACCTGTGCAAACAAGAAAACAACACTAGTTCATTGATGATCACGCCAACACCAAAAAGTGCCCTTTCTATTGAGTTGAATAAATAAACCATAAAAAATTCTTCCCAAAGTTAAAATTTCCATATTCTACGAACAGCTAACCTCAGTAGCCACAGAAAGATGCCCTTTTCTGCCGTGTTTGTCCCCTTCCAATTTCATTTTATAATCACGTTTCTGTACATTGAAGCCAAGAGGCTTTGCAGCCTCCTCAATGCTACTAATAATCTCCTTGGCAGGCTTCATGCTTGTAAACCTTGTCTCTTTTCCTGCTCCAGCCTCCTGGAAACATACAACCATCCGCCAAATGAGCTCCCAAACATATTATGTGAGAAGTATTTACAGAACCGTACATTTTGGTATCTACTACGTACCAAATAAGCTCCAAATTAGGGACCCACTAGCTCACTAGAACTAAGGTAGAACAAGCTAAAACCGACCAGTGACCCTATACTGCTCATTTCTATACCATTCTCAGATTTCAGAAAAAAAATGTAGCCTTTCATTGCATAAATTACAAATTCATTGGTCACTACATAAGTCATGTAAGGATCCCCTAAATTCCCTCCGTAAGATGTAAGAAAGGTAGAGAAGTGGGGGCAGTACTGCGTCATTGGTTAGTTTTGGGACATTCTACCCTAAAATTGCAACTTTTTGTTACCTCAGACCCATTAAAGATGAGTTGACTCATTCCAAAACAACAAAAAAACAAAAAAATAAAACAAAGAATACCATATTCTCCTTGTAAAAAAAGGCATATGCTCGCATTTAATAGTGACAATTCCCAACAAGAAAAGCAGTTAACAATGAAAAAAAAAAAAAAACTTTAGACTTTGTGCTACTGCTGAACCTATGTCCACGTGACATAAATTAGTAAAGTATTAACTTGATACATTAGTAGATAAAAGTAATAACTTGATGTGAATTATGAAGAGATTGCTAACCTGGTCACGTGTTTCAAACAGGCCAGAGAGGTTTAGGCCACGAGAAAGCGAAATGAGCTCAAAAGCATTCATTGCAACAGGCTTAGAATCCCTTTCCTCAGTCACCATATGCTCCTGAAGTCAAATTAGCTAACATAATAAGTATTCATAACAAAAGTGCTAAAAAATCCCAGACCACCTAACTTCACCAAAAAAAATCCTGCACGCCACATTTTATTGTCCTTGCTATGTCAAATCTTTTGATTAGTTTACTTTCTATATTTCCAAGGCTCTAGCATGTTATCCAAAGTGATTTTTTCTCCAAAGATGATATGAGTAATTTTAGGTGTAGCTATCCATTCGGTGTAAATATCTTACATTTGACTCGCTGAAAACAGCATCAATATCATCGAGGTTGATGTTGGCATCCTTGTCAAACTTGGCAGGTGAGTATCCTTTCTGGAACCACTCGTTTTTATGAATCAAGGCAGCCGTGATACGCTGCCAAACAAATTACAACCATATTCTCCCACATCACACTAATGCATGATGAAATTGTTGTATGACACAACATTTGGCAATCAGATAATTTGTGCCCAAAACAAGCAAATAACGAACTTTGTTAATTACATAAAATGCTACTTACAGTTTTTGGATTGGGGTCAAGAATCTTCAGAATTAGTCTTCTAGCACCACTTGAGAACCATGCAGGACATGTAAATTCTGCTCTGTGTATCTACAAGCAAAGAAGCCAATTCTATCAGTATCCCAGAACACAATTGTTCAACAAGAAAGATAATAAAGTTAATTGTAAAGGCACCCAAAGTTTAAATAAGATACCCCTTGTTTTTATCTAGAATACTACACAATTCTCTCTAATAGTGCATATATGGAAGAGCTTGGCAGCCTCTCAACTAGAATCCTTACTAGAATTCGGTGGTCTCTAAACTCAAATTAGGATTAGTTTACATCGCCTTTGAAAAGGAAGAAGAAGAGGATGTGTTGTATTGATAATCTTAACCGCCTTTTTCCTCTGAGGTCAAAACTCTTTGCTTGACTTTACAAATTACTCTAATTACTGTCGTAATTGCATACCTTCTTGTAGAGGGTCATGAGATTAGGCTCATCAAAGGGCAGGTAGCCAGCCATAAGCACGTAGAGAATCACTCCGCACGACCACAAGTCTGCTGTGGCTCCATGATAACCCTTGTCATTGATCACCTCCGGCGCGACGTAATTGGGAGTCCCACATGTTGTGTGGAGCAGACCATCTGCCTGGAGAATAGTATAATACAATATTAAGCCCCATTATGCTCCCGATTGCCAAAGGCTACATGGACGCATTACATGGTCTTTTTATTTTATCAAACAAAGCTTTACCATCACATTTGTCAGATTGACAAGATACAACATCTCAACAACCATGCACTCTACAACCATGCACTTGAGGATAGATGCATATATGCAAAAAAAAAGTTATCATTCCCAACAAGAGTTCAGATTTCTGTAAGTGAGTGAATTCATACCCTGCATTGTTGAGGCAGCGCACTTAAACCAAAATCTGATATCTTCAAGTTGCCATTTACATCCACAAGCAGATTCTCTGGCTGCCAAAATCCATCCAAAAAAATTAAAATTGTAGTTATAATAAATTTTAAATCAAGATTTTGAAGATGTGGGAGCATAATTTTACAAATTTGATATTTAATTTATGCATTTAATCAGTCTTACCTTCAGATCTCTGTGATAAACATTTCGGCTATGACAGTAATCCACTGCATCTATAAGCTGCTGAAAATATTTCCTGGCTTCATCCTCTTTGAGCCGCGTCTGATGAACCTGGCAAAACCAAATTACATCTCATAATTTTAAAAAAACATAGGTAGAGATTAATGACGGCAAGAAAATTATTCATTGATGGGACAAAGACACGAAAAATTTGAGCATCTTTTTTTCATTTGAATAATACTAAACAAGTCCTACATAGCTCTAAATATCTACATTCAACTCAAAAAGGGACAGGGCAGCTGAGATTTAGAGTACAATATTACGGCCCCCCAAAGACACCTAAAGTTATTTATAACTTCAGCTGAGAGACCACCTCCACTGAACTAATAATTACCAGGAGTGAAAAAAGAGTAAAATAAAAAGAAGGAGAATCTTTATGAAACTGTGGGTGACTTTAGATAACTTACAATCTTGTCAAAGAGCTCCCCACCAGTCACATACTCCAACACAATGTAGATCTTTGTCTTACTGGCCATCACCTGAGGAAGAAAAAAAAGTTTAATTCTCCCAATAGTTTAGCAACCAAACAATAGTCAAGTTCCAACAATTTAACACACAATTTTATACGGGTGTTCAGGAAGTAAAATCTGGTCCAAAACAACACTAGTGAAAAAATGGTATCAAATAACCAACAAATATACCAACTCATGGTCATTAACACCCAATTGGCATGTTGTTGGTCATCTCAAACCATCTTCCAACTCATACAAAGATAACGGGTGTTCATTAGTAGAGATTGGGTCGAAAACAAAGTTTCTTGTTTTTACAAAAAGTTGTAAAGCTCCAAAAGTTTGATTTGGATGATTCTAGTCATAGTAGACAAAGCTGTTTAGGACCACTTTCCTAAAGGGAGCAAAAGCAGGAACAAGACAATAATTTCTCTCAATTACTGTAATTTTCAAAACCCTGCTGATAAATCATTGCGGAGAAACTACATAAATTGCAATGTGTAAAATTATGAAAAGATGGCTCATAACTTAACATCATGAAGCGCACATGTTTCGCAACATAGAGAAAAGTGGGTACAAGTCAATGCTGACCTCAATGAGCTGCACCACATAAGGATGCTTTACCAACTTCATGGTGGAGATTTCTCTCTTGATCTGCAGATTATTACAGACCACAGGTTTCAGTCCCAATTGAAACATTGTCAAGTTTCATGACTCTGCCATCCAAATGACTTGGCTCCAAGGTGGATGTACTATGCCTTCTTCCACCCCAAAATTATAAAAAAATGCTAGAAAAATATTTGTAGAAAACACTCTCCCCTTATCATTCACCTCTGAATAATTCTGTACGATCGGCTCAAAGGAGAGAATGGCAACTAATATTTATGGTAGAACCTCTATCTTCACTCTCAAAGACACCTAGAACAACATTTAGTTGGGTTTAGAAACCACTAAACTCTTCCATTGAATAATTTGAAGACAAGACCACCAAGCTCTTCTGTGAGACCGATAATTACTTAGAGTAATAAAGGAGTAATTGATTGAGAGAGAGATCTTGGTAAAACTTAGGGTGATAAGTTACAAAAAACTATAACTACTTCCAGTCTTCCTTTTATTTCCAAAACTACATATATCATAGAATTACAAATTTTATAACTTAATAAAATCTTTTATGATTTTATTTAAGGAGAGAAAAGATGTGATACCTGTTGAACCATCTTGTGCTTGAGAATTTTGTCCTTGTCCAGGATTTTGATGGCCACACTTTCGCCGGTGTCCACATTCTTGGCCACCTTGACTTTCGCGAAAGTTCCTTCGCCCAAAGTTTTCCCAAGCTGATATTTTCCTACACGCAGACGCAGATTACTGGAATTCATGGCGACTCTACAACTAAGATTATTATCACACCTTCAAACCCCTCCTCCTTTTTCTCCTTCTCCTTCTCCTTCTTCTTCAAATTGACTTTCCTTCGGTTACACTAGTTTGGAAAAGACGATTAATCACATCTGCACAATTTGGTCACAGTAATGCCCATCAGATTGCTGCTTGTATAAACTAAACCTTGTAAGTTTATTATCTGTTCATCAAGGATACTTGCAAGTCTCGCCATAGATCCAAAATAGCAAAGAATCTAACTCTCTATAATCCTAAATAAACTGCACCACTCCTCTACAAACGAAACCTCAAACTCAACCGACATAATCCTTTCCTCCAAGAACACCTCAAACTCAACCTACCTAACTCTTTCCGAAGCCTCAACTTCGACGTAAATAATCCGTTCCTAAACCTCAACTTCAGCCTTCTAAGCGCTCAACCACCAAAGACGGCAAAAAATCCAGCTAAGCTTTCCTACTTAGACGAGATTCAATGGAAAAAGATCAACAACGCCTGCAACTCCAACACCTAAATTCAACCATCAGAAGAAAAAAACGCGGCTGATCCTGCATCAACACGCTCCCGACAACACAGAACGCAGACCTCCTCAGTATGTGAACCAAAAAGCACGTCGAATCCAGAAGAAATTCTCTCCAAACCTGTGGACTCCAAATCCGCCGCAGATACAACTTCCACGCTTCCAAAAACCTATCACCTAATAAAAAAGAGCGGCAAAATCCAGCTAAACCTCCCTACTTAGACGAAATTCAATGACAATGATACAACGCCTGCAACTCCAACGCCTGCCACTCCAACGCCTGAAAGCAACCATAAGAAGGGAAAAAAACGTGGCTGATCCTGCAACAACACGCTCCTAAAACCATAGCACGCAGACCTCCTCAGTAGAAAGTGCACCAAAAAGCACGTCGAATCCAGAAGAAACTACTTACAAGAAGTTCTCTCCAAACCTGTGGACTCCGCGCATACAACTCTCACCCTCCGAAAAACCTATCACCAAATCAAGAAGAGCTCGTAATCACCTCGCGCAACAGTTTCCCTTAAGAAAAAAACAGCAACCAACACACTGCACGCGCGCACACCACTCACACGCCTTCGGTTCCTCGGCTTTCTACCCAATTCGTCGAATCCAGAAAAAACTAATCACAAGAAATTCTCTCCGAACCGGTTAACTCCAGTTTACGACTGGATCAACAAAAGATAGCTTAACGAAAAAAACAGAGGACTCCAGAATGCGCCTCTCTCTCTCTCTCGCCGAGACTCTCTCTGACAAGCCTGCGCCACGATCGTCGTCGCAAATTCTCGCCCGGAGCAATGCTCGCCACCAGTATCGACAGAATTGACGGGAAGCCCCAGGATTCTCCACTATTTTTCCCTCTCACAATATCTCACCGTGTTTTCCTTATCATTTTACTTTTACGTTTACATTTTCCGACTATTTTCTCCACGCGTTACCTGCACTGATTTTCCACTCTCCTTCCCTCTTTTTCCCACTCACAGAAATGTCGGCCAGGGAGAATTGACCCCCTCGCTCATCCTTAGTTGAGGTGGGCCCGTCTTCATTGCATGGGGTCATTTTTCTGGCCCTCTTATTTTGGGGGTTCAGAGGCTTTTATTGGAATTTTTTTTGACAAATTTGGGGCCTGCGGCTATTGTTCATGCATGAAGGACTCTATCTTGTTAAAATAGGGCCCCATCCAAAAAACAAAATAGGGCCAGGTTTGGCCCCACCACCTCTTGGCCACCTCGGGTAAGGATGAGTGAGGGGGTCAATTCTCCCTGGCCAGAAAGGTCAAGGCACTTAAAACTGACCAGTTAACCCCAAAGTACCATGACAATTTTGCACCAAAAACACTTCAAAATTGTTGGATTCTAGTGCAGTGAAGAAAAAAGGAAACCAAAACTTCGATTTCTAAATCTGACCGTAGGATCTCAATTAAGACTTATTAAATAACATACTCTTACAATTTCATAAACTTTGACCACGGAAATTGAAAGATTATAGTGTTTGAAGTCAAGCAAATGGTTCATTTTCTTCCCTGCATAGAATGGATCAGAAGACTTCAACTTCACTCGGTGTCAAATTTTTGCACTACAAAAGTCTAAAACCATTACCATCTTGTTAAGCAAGATGTTAGTTCCATGTACACCAATTTTTAGAGGTAGAAGATGAGTGTAGCATATTCAAACAACTGTGCAAGAAGTGGAGGTTTGAAACTTGCCAATTCACACTTTAATTTTTTGTGAAATTAATATGATTTCGATTGATAATCAAAATGGTCAATAAGAAGGCTTACACCACATATTGTTGAGGGAAAAATTAAAAATGAAAGTATAAAAATATCTAGGTTTTATGTAGAAAAGAAGAAGTTGTTCTGGTACCTTGCCCGAAAATGAGTGATAATGTGTGAAAATGTTTGACTTGGGTTGGTATGCTATTTTATACTAAAGACAATAATTTTTTTTGACAAAATGAAGGGAAATAATATAACTTGCGAGTATTGAAAATCTCACATTCAATAAAGTGTCCTAGCAAAAGTTTTTAGAGATGCCTGAGGTGCCCGCCTCCCCATTTTAAATTCAAATCCCTATAACTTTTTCATCAAATGTCCAATATAGAAAAAAATTGTTTTCCCACTAAGGTCTTGGGAATGCCTTTCTGTTGTAAGAATTTCAAAGAGGAATGTTGGAAATTCACACCATAGGAACCTGACCGAACTTTCAAAAAGCCCATTTTTTACACTTGGTCCTTTAGGGGTTAAGAGAATTAGCACGAATATGGGAGGAGTATTAATGAAGGGTATTTTTCCCTTAAGGAGAAATAGATATGTTTGAGGAATGCAATTTTATTTTTTATTTTTTACTACAATATGTAAATTACTATGAATTTTGAAAGTGAAAATATTACTAAAATGCTTAACCAATATGTAGGTTTACCTAAAATCAATAATGTAAACACTAAATCTTGGCCATCAATTTCTCCAAAACGGTCAACAAATACAACTACTACTCCGTTGCTATATCTTCTTACAAACATCATAATTTAACGAGAAGTCGATCAGCTACAACACTATAATTCTTAAGAGGTAGTATTTGCACCCATTATGAACCAACCTAATGATTGGCTCCTGCCAAATCATAAAAAAAAACAGTCCTTTAGCGAAGTCGTGACCGAACAGTCATCCGAAATACCTCTAGTCCTCTTCTTCCAAATCTTGATAACTCAAAGGATGCCCTGATCTTCAAATATGGATTGAGCTTGCAGCATGGTTGGCAACGGTCGAATTGGTAGCAGGAGGCGGTGAAGGGGTGGCGCTGGTGGGAAGTGCAGTGTAGAGAATACATGGGTGACTAATCTTTGGAACGGGACATGGATTACGGCAAAGTGTGGCAACTGCACATTTTGCGAGATGAGGTTGAAGGGGGCGTAGTCGTTGCTAGATCCTATGCAATAATCACTAGTCAAAGGCCTTTGCACTACATGCCGTTGCGGGATTTGTAGCCCTTGTGCCTCCCTGTCGCCCTTGAGAGAGCTTTTGTTGCTCTGCGAGCCTTCTCGGCTTTTTTACGAGACTACGCCTGGGCCCTGTGTATTGCACGCCCCGCCTTCTGGCACTGAGCATATTCTCTCTTTGCCGCCTTGACTGCTCTCGCGTGCGCAGTCTCTACTGCGCGGGCTTCCTTGCGCTCAACAAGCTTCTACGTACGCGCCTCTGCAATCTCTACGGCCCGAGCCTCCTTCAGCCTTCGCTCTACTTACGCTCGATCTCCTTCCGCTTCCGCTTCTCCTCTTTTTCCATCCTCGCAATTTCCTTTAGCCTTGTTGCGTTTGCTTTGAATTCTTTCAATAGCGTGGCTGCAGACATGTATTGCTCTAACGTGAGCATAATAGACTTGCTGAAATCCATAATCGAGTCGCGATTTCTTGCAATTACCCAGGCTGCAAGTGTTGGCAGGGTCAAGAATCGCGTGATGGATCCTACGCCTTCGCCATCAGCCTCTAATCTGACGACCTCGTCAGCAGTTGTTGGGTTTGATGGGTCGACATCAACAAAAAGTGCTCGACATTGCAACCCAAGACCTCGGCAAATTTAGCTGCAAGGTCGGAACCTTCCTACAAAAGTACGCTCTTGTCCTCACCTTCCTCTATTTTATCTGCATGGTGTGCCTCATCCCCCACATGTGTCAATGCTGCTTTTGCGTTGCTCTACTCTACGCATCCTTCATCATCTCGTTGCCCTGGTTGTGGCTCTCCATGAATGGATCTGAACACCTCTAATGGGAGGAACTGCAAATCTATACCGTTGCAATTGAGAGGAACAAAACCCGTAGCGTTAAAATCCTTCTTGATATTGCTAGAAGATAAAGCTTTCCGGAGAGCTAGTGAGATCCATTGTGCCAATGTATCTTTGGAAGCTGATTCATTGAAGTTTCTACTACTCCAAAAATCAAGGTACTCCCTAATATGCTGCTCAAAAGGTTTAAAATTGACATGTCTAATGGCTGAAGAGCATGCGAGGTATGTGCAGGAAGAGTCAACAAGTCCAAGCTTGCACCGCTTGCTTCTCGTACCACATCCAATGTGACGTGACTGTTATGCCTATCAAGGATTAACAAATGCCGATTTTCAGGGGAGATAGCACCTACTCTTCTCACGCTAGCAATGAAGTGCAAGATCCAAGCTGAGAAGAGGTAAGATGTCATCCATGCTCTTTGTTGCATAGCCATTGTCGCACCAGGCTCACATTTGTCAATGCAGTTTTGTCGGAAACACCTGCCACAAAAAATATAGAAAGCTGGGATAGAGGTTCGTGATGCATTTTTTGCATATTAGAACAGACAACCATTCTCGTTGATTTGGCACAATACTATGAACACGATGTGCCCCTCTTCTAGCAATCACTATAGCCCTGCCAGTCTTGCCCGGTGCTTGTACCCCTGATTCATCGCAATTCTTAATCCTATCAAGTGAGTACGGGTGCAAAGAATATAAATGCTCTAGGTTCTCATATAAATGTCTTACATTCTCTTCACATAGTCTTTTCGCCCGTGCTCATTCCAATGCTTGTGATACTCGCAGAGTGTGGTCAGAGTGTCTCTTCTTCCACCAGCACATCCAGCCATTATTGGGGATCCCATTTCGGAAGGGTCTTCATCTAGACTGCGTGATCTTGTACACCTTCATGCGAAGCACTGTTGGACTCCACTCATAGCCTCGGTCATACATTTGGATCTGGTACTTTGCGAGCTTCTCTTCTTCAGCCAGACTCAAGACGATGGGAGGTTCCTTCTTCATTGTGCTGCAAATACCATAGCACCATTCCCTGAAACTAGAGTACAGTATGTTATACGTGGTAGCTGCCTTCCTCATGCTCATTCCATCATCTACAACTGTTAATGCTTTCCAGAATTTTTCATCTGTCCATAAATTAGTGTGCCGTCGTTGTCGCTGCAAATTGTGCCTCTGACTCTCGAAACCAGTGCTTCTCATTCCATAATTGTGTAGCACACGTCGGAAAGAGGAAGGATAAAAAGGAGGATTTGTGCCTGTGATGTCTTCTACTTGTATGCCGCACGGGGGACTGCAGGTTCTTGTTGTTGCGCTAACTCCATAGGCTTCTCCTCCGCGACCTTTGACTCCGCAGCTGAGTAGTAGCAATTGACAGCGGGTTGGAGTAAACTCTCACCCCCGCGGTTAAACCCATCTGCTCCCGGCACAAAGTCCTACTGTTGCAAAGAATTCAGTTGCGTAACTGATCTGCATTACAACCCGCGTCTCTCGTTGCATTCACCACAACCCCTTCCGCAATAGTCCCCCCAGACATGCTGCTGCAAAATGTCCCTCTTCCATCCGCGCAATGTTGCTGCACCACCTCAAGGTTCGTATAATCCACCGCTTGAGTTCCTATTAGAGAATCTCCTTTCGCCACTGCAATAATTGTCCTCTCTCTTGGAAGAGCCTCTAAAGTCAAGCTCGTCTGTGAAGTCTACGTCACTGTCCTAGATCGGGATATTCTGTTGGCCATGTATTGCATAATGCCTACGGCCACACCTTCGGCCACCTTCATCTGCCATGAGCCGGTCCTCAACGATATCAAGGTATTAGAATCAAGTAATCTGCTTCGCAGCAGGTGCGACTTCGGCTCCAAAGTGAGGAAACAAGTGCCAAATTAGGAGGTCGGCATACGAGTGTGTTGGGACTCTAGCTCTCGCGTGAGAAACTCAACTCCCAACCCAATGACTAGACGTGATCGATTTTTTCTATGACTGTGGCTCTCGCACTTCCCACTCAGCTATGAATCATAATAGATGCGACTAAGTATGTTGCAAATTACACTAGCCGTGAGCAATGTTGATGCAAATCAAACTACCAAAATTGCAATGTAATCATGCAAATTTAGAATAAACTACGATGTCCGATTCAAATTGAAGCACATGTTTTTATAACTCACTTGTACATCATTTGGATCCGAGAGTGTACTTTGGAAGCAACTTCAAATCGTCAAGTGAAGAATGAGATAGACTTGCTAATCATGTGTACAATGCAATATTGTAGCAACCAATGACAATCTTCCTAAACACGGAAACCCACATCGTCACCACTTCAATTTCAGCTAAGCTATCTACCCATCCATTGCTATCACACTACATAATTACCAACCAAGTTGTTGTCTATTTCAAACCAAGCCATTTTAGTGAACGGTGCCAACTTTTTTAGTTTTTTAGTGAACGGTGCCAACTTGTCCATTTTAGTGAACGGTGCCAACTTGTCACCAAGAACACTTTATTTTTATTGCAAGCCACCAAAATTGCACCTAACGCACCCCAATCTGGAAACGGGTCTACATTAGGCAAATACTTCCATACTCTACAGATTGGTTATGGGGACCCGGTCGAGTATGAGTGCCTCAACCTTATCTCAGTGCTTTTTGTATTATTTTACTTTTACTTTTGTTACTTTTTACTTTTTGAACTTTTTTCTCAACACGTTACCTACGCTGATTGTGTATTAGCTTTTATTTATATCAATGAGTGTTGTGGCTGCACTAATTAGGTGTTCCTCACCTTTCTTTCGGCTATGACCTACAGTTGTTACTTTGGGTTTTCACCCTTCAATGTCTACGAGGCCTGGGCAAGGTTAATTTTGGTGCTCTTGCTCTTCTAACTCTTTGACAATTGGTCATTGTCTCTCACGTACTTTGAATGGAATTGAAGCTGCTCATTAGCTTTCCAAAAAATCTTTCCAATCTCCAATCCATGTAGGCATTAGCATACTACAGTGATTCCCCTGAAGTAGGGTGGTGCTGAATATACCCTCTAATCATGTTTAATTTGAGATATACTTTTTCACTCCTTATACATTAGAGAAAATTTATTAGTTATCGAGATCATAAATTTTGTTTGAAGGATCTTTGCACATAGACCGGGTAAGATATATTCTCATGGAAACAATCTTCACATAGACGACGTATATACACATTTGGTTATATGAAAAGTATAAGATGTGCAATAAACTTTCCAAAAACAACGAAGTATAGTTATATGTTTTTAATATAACTACATGGTGTGGCTTGGAAACACTACTCTAATAATGATATTTGATGTTGACCATTTTAATTTTTTACAAAAGCTATAAGTTTTTATCCAAGGCCAATAATTTTACCTACAACAAACACGACCATAGTCATAAGTGCAGAGTACCTTCATAACCATAGTTGGTAACCAAATTCATTGAATAACAATGCCTAGCATGTTTGATTTAATTAGTGTAGCTAACAATAGATATAGTTATTAGTGCATTTGAGAGATAATATGGAATGATCAATGAGTAAAGAAAAAATTGATTAACTTTTGTATAAATTGTTATATGAGCTTCATCAACCGTAGCGAAGCAAGAGCAGTCCCGGAAGACCCCTTATCTCAAAGTTAAACCATACTCTGAAGTGAGCACCTATCTCACCGTAAGACCTTGCTCTTGCACAAAAACTTCTTCCAATACAATACCTTGTCTTCCCGCAAGACCATATCACCTAGATTTCAGCTTCAGAAGATATCACCTATATCCTAATATGCTTTATGTAGAAAGATGCCCTATGATTACCCCTGAACCATCTCTTTCATAGAAAATCTAATGTAAAACATCCTTGCTAATTCATATCAAGCATTGGTTGAATATACCTTTCAATTTCAATAACATGTAACTTTGCATATGTAATCAAAAATCCACACCATTGAAAAAGAACCCTTCTTTAATTGATCACCCGCTTTCAATGAAGAAATTCAAGTAGAAATCTTCATCCTTCCTATTATTTCATTTGCCGGAGTTCTCTCATGATGTTTGTGTTTTGCTTGTGGAAATTCTTGAAAAGCAAAAGGTGGGGAACCGACCTAATGACTGGTTGGGCCGGTGGAGATGCAAAAAGGGAATAACCGGCAAGCAAAAGATGTCGGGGGATCTAGAAAGTCAGATGCCATGCCGGATGAAGAGCATAAAGGTCGCATCATTCAATTGCAATGCACATTGCAACCAGCTTTCAAAGGGCCATCTTACATGGCACCTCAACTTGGGCCTTCCGGGACAGCGTTAGACGGCGAAAAGCCAACCTTGTGCTTCTACGGCTTACCCGTCGACCCCTACACCATGGCCCTAGGGGCCACCCCGGGGGATTCTCTAGGAAGTCGTCATGCCGCCTGACCTTGCACTTGGAACCGAGACGTCATCTTGAAACAGTTGAGTTCCTTAGATTTCACAGGGTTCCCTTGAGAATGTACGTATTTCTGTAGCTCTTTATCCGTGTGATGGTTTTGAGGGTGCCTTGTTTGTCAATTAGACTCTTGAAGGTTTGAAATGGGAACATGTTGACGTCAAGAGGGTGTGCCTTAACCCTTTAATCCCTACAGGCCCAAGGCATCTTCACACCAAAACACTTCCAAATTGTTGATTCTAGTACAATGAGTAAAGATGGAAACA
Organism: Bryoerythrophyllum caledonicum; assembly: GCA_963971425.1. Lineage (NCBI taxonomy): Eukaryota > Viridiplantae > Streptophyta > Bryopsida > Pottiales > Pottiaceae > Bryoerythrophyllum > Bryoerythrophyllum caledonicum. The sequence continues at coordinate 46,400,769 of OZ020514.1, forward strand.
AAAACTTTTTTTCTGCATCTAACCGTAGGATACCAATAAAAACTTGTTACGTAACGTCGTCACAAATTTTCATAAACTTTAACAGCACAAATTGATAGATTGTAGTGTTTGAAATAGAGGAAAGGGTTCATTTTCTTCCCTGCGTTGGGTGGATCAACACACTTTGACTTCACTTGGTGTCAAGTCCTTGCACTGCACAAGGTCTAAATTGATTACCATCATGCTAATCATGATTTTATTTCCTTGCACACCAATTTTTAGAGGTAGCAAAATGGTAGCATATTCAAAACAATTGAACAAGAAATGGAGTTTCAAAAATTGTCAATTGACGTTATATTTTATTGTGGACTCAATATGCTTTAGAATGTGAATCCAAACGGTCAATAAGAAGGTTTACACCACACCTTATAGTATTATAAATAAAATATAAAAATACGAAGATCTTAGAAGGAAATGATATTACTTGCTATTTTCACTTAAAACTTAGAGGGCACTGATATTACTTGCTATTATTCTAAATCTCACATTTCATAAAGTGTTGTAACAAAAGTTTTTGGAGTTGCTTGGCATGCCCGCATTTCCCTTTTGAAATTAAAAACCCTATTAATTTTATGATAAATGTCGGATTTAAGAAAAAATTGTACTTCTATGAAGCTTTTAGTAGTGTCCATTTACAAAAATAAATTCAAAGAGGAATGTTATAGATTGAAACCATTGGAACATGCTTAAACCTTCAAGAGCCCTACGAGGAAACTTTTGGGCCTCTAGGGATTAAAGACGAGTGACAATTTTTGACGAAATCTTTAAATCATGTAGACAGGTGGTACGGAAAAGGAATTGAGGACAAAACTTGGCCCCTATTTTCATGTTGAAGAAGGGCCCTATTTAGACCAAGGTGGGGTATTCATAGATAATTTAGGGCTGCAAATTTGGCCAAAATAGTTCCAAAAAAACTTTATGGACATATGCTGTATTTAACTATTTCTGGACTTTGTAAAGTCCAGAAATAAAGAAGAAGGATTTTAGTCTAGTAAAATAGTGGCACCAAAGAAATTGAAAGGGATACCTAGTTAATATATTTTAATCATTCAACCGGATATCTCCGGATGATTTCAGTAATACGATACGAATCGATTACAGTGATAGAACAAGCGTGGAATTTTGTTAGTCGTGATCAACAAAATGATAACAACTTTCAAGCTAACACATTTGTAAAACATGCCATGTAATATGGTGTACTGTACATTTTTGTGGTAATATCGTGTAGAAGATGAGTACAGTGCATTTCAAAGCTTGAAGAATTGACATGTAACGAATGTCGTTCAGCCATCCAGAGATATCCGGTTGAAAGCAAAGTACTAAAGAAATAATTGCTCGGCTGTTCAAAAACGACAATGCTACTTCGGAAGGGAGTCTCTTTACAAAAGCATCTGATACAAGACCAAATGTAGGAAAAAGCTGTGATTGGTCTCAACGAAACTCCTGGATTAAACAACAAATTCTATCCTTGCACTACCTCTCCGAAGAGCTCTAACGATCCTTCCAGTGTGCCGGTGCGTACATGTCCGAATCAACATTAGACATGTGTCACAACCAGTTTAAAATGGGTTGCAACAGCCCCCCGAGTCAGATTCCTCCTTGTTTTCATACCACAGGTCGTCCTCCTCCTCTTCTTCAATCGATGCATCTCCATGGAGGGTCTCATCCACTTTGAAGTCGATCTCCTACTCGTCCTGGGCGACGTAGTCAAAGTCGTCGTCGTTCCCCTCATGAACATACACTCTCTCCATCCTTTGTGTAACTCTCCTCTCTACCGAATCCGTATCTTCCCTCTCCCAGTTCCTACTAGCGGAAGGCATCTCCTCTCTCTCCAACCTGGCTATGGACTGACAAGACTTAAGGTTGAACCACAAAACACATGGATTGCTGCACACCTGAACCCTCTCTTATACTTTCCTCCCTACCCACCTATTCATTACACTTCTCGAGCATACGTAGAGGAAGCGTAATTGAGTTGAGTCGCCATTACACCGAGACTGATATAATTAAAGGTAGATTCCACAGTCATGACTCAACAATATGGGAAATTAAGTATGGTAGGCCACGCGTCAAGCGTCCGGTCGTAATGTGCTGTGGAGAGTACTATCTCCGCCGCCAACCATCAGCATCACTTGAATCATAAGAACGTACTCGGATGACTGATATGTACTCAGTCTTTGACCGCCCTTTTTCATTTTAGTAGTGGCATGTAATAAAACTAAGGAAGATCTTGTCAGGAGAAAGCCCAAGAGGTCTCAAACAAGTTCCATCGTCAGATGAATTGTCAATGAAAATCTCCGAATTTGATACTATACTCTTCGGAACACCTAGGTAGTCTCATGATCCTCTTTATGGACCCTATTGTACAGTACCCGACAAGTCTGAATGGTGCAGTCACTGGTTCTGCTGAAATCCAACAGTGAACTCGTAACTTCAAAATCACACCACAGGCTCAAAAATTCATGAAATTGCAAACCGTAAATTGGATTTGGAAGATAGAGAAGTCTAGTTTTGAAAAACATTGATTCGTTATATTGAAAAATTTAAGAACATACAACAATAGTGCATTTTGTAGCACACTATCTACCACCTCGTACTACCACCTCTCCCATTAATTACAGCCTTCATTCGGTGAGGCATGCTAGCAATGAGAATGTCTAGAGTCTCCATAGATATGGCTTCCCATGCCTGCTCAATGCTCTTGACCATTTCATCTTTGTTCTTTGGCCTAGTCTCTTTCTGTACAAAGTCTTTTAAAATCATCCACACATTCTCTATGGGATTCAAATCCGGTGAATTTGCAGGCCATATAATCTTCTTGATCTGATGCGCTTCTCGCCATTGTTTTGGTAAGCTACTACGATGCACTGGGGCACCATCCTCCATGAGATGAAGACTTTGAGGATTATCATGCATGAAGTAAAAGCCACTCAATCGACCCTCATACACAATATCAACAAAATCGGCACTTGTTCGTCTATCAGATGGCATAATAACAATGGGGCACTTCTCATAACCTATAAAAGCACCCCAAATCATAACGGATGTCCGTCCAGATTTAAAAATGGGTGCTAGGCAATCCCATGAGTAGCGTTCATACTCTCGCCGCCAAACTTTGACTTGCCGGTAATTCTTGCCTATCTCAAATGAGGACTCATCTGTCCATATTACATTCATCCAATCTAATACTTCCCAAGTCTCATGTATTCTAGCAAATGCCAATCTATCAGCATTATGCTTGTCATTAAGAAAAGGCTTCTTTGTTGCAACACAACTACCAAATCCAATACGTTTAATCTCCTTCCTTAACGTGTGCTCACAAACTTTCTCACTCATCTGTTCTATGATGGATACAAGTGGAATGTGTCTATTTTGTGTAAGAATGCGACCCAATTCCCTCCTATCTCGATCATTCAATTTGCAATGTCGGCGTTTAGCCTTTCGAGTGACCACTGTTCCATCTCTACGGAATTTTTTCAAGACATTCTGAACGGTAGTATGTGGTATGTCTAACTTAATTCCAATGCTACATTGTGACATGCCTGAACAACTCATTCCAACTATGATGCCTTTGACCTCTGTACTCAAACGACGACTTCCCATTTCTCACAAATTCAAAACACAATGAAATGCACCTCAAAATGAAAAAGTTAACCACTTCAAGATGCAATGAATTACCTGGCCCAACATAACACCACAATAAAAATAACACTAGTTAAATTACAACCATGATCTCTTTATCTAAGCATTAGCACTTGATACTCATTTCGACTTACACCTGATACTCATTACGACTTGCATCCCATACTGAATCAAACAGGTAGCTACATAACTCATGTATACAATCAAACAACAAAATCAAAACTGAATCAACCACAATTTCAATAAAGAGTTCAAGTTTCTTGTTAAGCTAGCTCTATTGAGCAATTTCATTCAAAGTAACTCCAATCTAAATTAGAAGCAAAGAGTGTGCACATACCTTCAAATAGACTTTAGAATATGCTCAAAACTTTGATACAAATTACACAATTGAAATGAATTTTGTTCCACTCAAAAACCTCCAAAATCTGATGCATGCATAACTAGATTCCACCATCAACAAAAACTCAAACGATCACCATCTAACCAAATGACATTTGAAGTGGTTCAATCCACTCACAAGCTCCATTTGTACAAAATTTCAGCTCAATCTAAGCAAATCTGTGGCCTCCATGTGCATCGATATTTCTTGAAGTTGTGTACAGGTTCTGCCACCGCAGCAACACATGTCTCTTCATTTCGATTGATTTGGATATTTTTGAAATATCTCATTAAATGCTCAACGACACTTCTAACTAGACTACTAATCCTACCTAACAATACTAATTACAACTTCTAGGTCGAAGAGGTGGAAAGGAGAGAGCGATTCAAAGTCACAGGACCGCCGCTTCAACAAAACGTGGTTCAGTTCGTTGCACCATTCAGATTTGCCGGGTACTGTAGAGAATGATGGATGTGAATTCCCTATCCGGAGATCTCCGGCTAGATCTATGACCGATATACATGGCAGTACATGAACATCCTTCCGTCCACGTTATTTGAAGATAACATCTAGCCTTAGGACAGACGTTGTCAGCTAAGGAAGTCGAGGAGAAGCGGTTCTTCTTTAAAATAAACAGCCGGAGATCTCCGATAAGCTTTTGCAGGAACGTGCCGGCTATATAATATTTTGGTAAGATGAACCAGACAATCAGATACTGGAAGTACTCTATGAATCTCAACTACAATGACTGGACGAACGGAGATCCAGTTATCTTGAAGATGACTTGAGGGAGTAAATGGGTCGCATGTCGAAATTGAGGCCAAATCTTAATCGACTCCACAACCGGAGATCTCCGGTGCACATCCGTGAGCACGTTAAGACTCATTGTGATTATTGTACTACACAGCAGAATTGTAGTTATTGGTACTGGTCACCGTAGACCTAACTCACAGATTGGAAGACTACCTACAGTTCATCTTCTCACAAAGATATTACAAGATAAGCGTGAGAAACTTGATATGCTGGTCTGCCCTCAGGGATCAACGGCATTTGCTTTCTCTAAGTTCACAAGCGCTGCTTCCTTCATTTTACGAGGAATGGACCTCGTAAGTTGGTTTACTTTGCTTGACCAAGTCGCAAACAACACAGAACTCACATGACACAATACAGGCTTCTCTTGGTCGGGAACCCATGTGGCTTCCCAGCAATCTTGGTACTTCCTCTTCAGATTCTTCTGCTTGTTATCAGGCTCCCAATATTTAACGATAAATTTTCTGTGGTTGGCATTTCCCTCATCCCTGACGACGTCCGAAACTGCTCTTCCCTGCGAGACAGGATAGATGTCTCGATCACTAGGTCTTACTAAAACCCAGGACCCATGACGAATGTCACACCAAGGATTAAAAGTGGACCTTCGGGCTTCATTGGCGGGTCAGCAGCAAGGCTCGAGAACCTCATCTTCGGGAGTGACATCCAATGGTTGTGGAAGCGATCCTAGCGGATTTTCACCTCCCTCATCAATCATGGGCAGGCCTGAATCTCTTTTCGAGTTTGGAGGGCGTAGGAGGAAGTGGCTTGTCAAGCTGGTCGATGACGTCCTTCTTGTACTGCAGGTATGAGCGGATGGAGTCGGCATACCCTACGCACTTAGACATTTCGGACGCCCAGTAGTCCACGTACTTCCGAAGCCCCGTCTTTATGAAGTTTTTGTTCTCCGTCGCTTTTCTGGCCTTGTCTCTAGCAACATCTTGGTTTTCGACCGGGTTTTGCTCTTCATTACCCCATATGGGCTTGAAAGGGATGGGCTTGGGAGATCTTGTTGGAAGCATGGGACGTCCGCAATCATCTACCTTCCAGAGTTTTATCGGCTCTCTGTTCATGGATAACCACTCTGCGTCAACGACAGATTTCTTGAACTTCATGATTGAAACACCGTCATTGTCAACATAGAACTTGAAAAGATGCATATCACTTAGTCCTGCCAGACGAACCACCCCGCTGCATAGGTAGCCATCGACGTATGATTTAAAGTCGGCCACCTCTTGGATAACTTCCGGCATAAAGGCTAGTTTCTGTGACTTCATGAATGCCTTCATCACATCCGCTAGAATATATGTACTGCTTTTCTTGAGTTCTTTCGATAGATGACTAAAGTAAGCATCAATATCTTTATGCGTATGTCCGACCATCAAGAAGCCAACCTGAATCTCCTTGAAAGCACCTCAAGCAGTTAGCAGTGATAAGAATGCCATCAAATATTGGTTCTTATTGACCTTCGTTGAGTTGTCGAGCTGTAGAAACAATTTCGGTGGCAATGGTTTCGGTCCCTTAAAAGCACTCGGGTCCACAGGCTCTAAAGCGTCGACGTACCTGCTCTTTCCCCTCATGAGCGCCGCGAACATCGAGTTTGGAGGTAGGTGCGTGAAGAGCGCGCGCGTCTCATGTAGTGGTGCTCCCTCAAGCCGCCTAAAAAGTTTTGCCAGAGAGGAGATGGTGGCGTTCGAATCTCCAAGCCATAAAGCAGAAGCATAGTGAGCATACGCTCCGTCGACATGACCGTGTGCCACCATTCTAGTGACATTCATGGGAAGCTGTCCGAGACCAGATGTCGCCTTAGTAGTCCTCCACATGCGTGGAAGGGCCGTCTTCGCAGTGTCCATCTTGTCGTGAATGACAGAAAGAAAGGTTAGCGGCTTCGCCTTCGACTCCTCTCTCCATGTCGCGTAAAGCTTCCGGCATCATTGATGGTGATTCAAGTGAGCCTGCATGTTGCTATAGAATAGCTCGTACGTGGACCTTCTCTTTGGAGTCGTCAGTAAGAATTAATCAATCTCATTGCAAGTACTGCATTTAGCGAAGGTGCTTCCAAATGGCTTGATAGCAACATTCCCGAAGAATTCCTTTCTTACCCTGCTAACTGTGGACTGACTTATAGGAGGGAGACCATGGGAGTTGTTTGTTTGCAAAATGAAACAATAACCCAATGAGAGGAGAATTTCTAAAGAACAATTCAAGAGACAATGCCAAGTACAGAGTTAATCAATTGAAGGTCAATGCATGTCAACGATGACCCAACCGCAGATCTCGGGTTCAGAAACTACGACTTCGGTCGACTGAGGAAGGAGAGTACAAGTCCATAGCAATATGCAGGGACTGATAACGTACATCATTGATGCTAGCTCGAATTTGCTTCCAGTTGTTTCCCGCAGGAAGATACTAGAGAGTGTCAATCCGACCATTCCCGACACTCTGCATTTGGTGAGGCATTTGATCCACGTTGTCATTAATAATGGACGTCATTGACCCCATCGCTTGTATAGTGGCAAGCCGTGGGCGCTTGATGCCCTTATTACCATGAGTTGCATTGATGATATATCGACTGAATTGTCCGATATACGTGTGAAACGTGGACTTCCGAATTCCATAGATCGTGTACCAAGCAACGGAGCAGACCTCCATTTCCAAGAGCGTTTCGTACTTTCTCTTCTGGTCCCCATCAATAAAGTGAAACTGCCCGCCTATCGAGATCACATACTCCTTTTTGTCTTCAAAGGATTTGTCATAGAATTTTTGTCTAACAGAAAGAGTCTGGGATTGTTGAAAATATTGGCAGCATTGTTTGGGACAACACCTTTGCGAGCTGACTTTCCGAATTTTGTCTTCCATAGTCCTCTTGGTGTACAAGGATTCCTTCTTGTTAAGGTCTTGCTGTCGGAAAATGAAGCGGTAAGGCTCCTTCGCACGACCCTCCAAATGAGCACGAGTATTAGCTTGTAAAGGCATGGATGCGAATTGATCAATTGTGCTTTTCAAAGACCGCCCGAAAGGAAAACAACATTCAAGAATGGGCCACGATTAATGACTCATAATTCTCTCCATGTTCCCCACAAAAACGTCGAGGATAGTTACACCAATAATATCTTCTCCCAAGCAACCACTACAGAAATGATCCGCTGGTAACGAGGCCATGATTCTCCCAGAGCAGAGCACCAACACATTTCCGTCCAACCGCTGCACTTCAAGTCCAACCCAATGCTCTCGTGGTACGAATGGGGAATCGTCGGATTGGAGATCGCCGGATGGAATCATGACATCCGCCCTTCTCCACAAGACGGTCCGCTGAAGTGTATGAACAAGTGAATCGTATCCGCGTTGCAAGGGAATGAGTGGTAATTCTTTTGCCGCAAACGTTATGGCCGTTGGTCTAAGTAATACAAACTCACTCGAACCATTGGTATGTCAACTCCAAGCCATTGTCCCACTGGGTGAATCTCAACAATGGACGCTTCTCCAATTTTGCCTGAACCCGCCGTCATAAGGTTCACGGACATTCCTGACCACAGAACCTCCGACCTTACAGTAGACTCTTGGGATGGATCATCCTCTTCCGTGTAATTCACATGTCCAAAATTGGGGCACTAAGCTGCGACCATGGTATGGTCGTCCGAGTCATGCTCCCACGAATCTAAGTCAGATATACTTCCGTGCTACATCGGTGGATGTTCGGCTGGTGGTAGATGCCCTCAATGAGAGAATGAGTGGATGTGGATACGAACTGGATGACCAAGGTCAATATCGTCGGCTGGGCTAGCCGGAGATCTCCGGCTGAGTGGAGAATGATCAAGAACGACGACTTGTTGTTTAAGTAACGAAGAGAAGGGTAGAGCTAAAAGTTCCATTCGTATCTAATCGGAGATCTCCGGTTAATCAGAACCAGGCTATCGAGCAAACTTTCTATGAACATTCCATAGTAGAGTAGCCGGAGATCTCCGAATATCCTGCGTTAGAAGAATATGACAGCCACTGGATTCAAGGAGAGCAACCGTGGTTAGAAAGCGAGCTTGGCAGATCTAGACTAGCACGGCATGAACAGTCGGAGATCTTCGGTTGGCTTTTGTTGTCTTGAATGAAACACGAGCCGTACGGAATATTCGCGGATGTGGTAGAGAGATACTGTTGCAAAAAGTACTGTTAACAGTACGGATTCACACGCCAAGCAACTACGTCATCTTAATTCTCGAGTCGAATAAAATTATGGCTTCCAGGCTATGACTGTATCTCCGGAGACGAATTAGTTACAGAATCACTACACGACATCTGCCGAACAACTTAAAGGTCAGAATGCAACACAATCTTCACCAATCCTCACAAATAGACAGCGGATAGAGAATTTTGCGAGGAAACATACGTAACAATCCTGGAATAATGTCAAATCGTTCCCCTACAGTTATCTAGCACGATGTCGCGCACGCAAACACTCTCACTGACTCGCTGAGCTCCCACAGTATCCCAAACCTCTAAAGCAAAAAATGATGAGAGTTGAGTTGAAGGATACTCTTATCAACCTTCCCAACACCTTCTGGAGGGAAAATTCAAGCACTCAAATTTGAAACAAATCTTGGGCATGCATGCTCCTTCAAACTAACTGTTGTACACTATCATGATAGTCGGCATTCTTCGACGTGCCCATGACTGAGGCCACATTGCACTCATGATATTGAAAGGCTCGTACTCTTGGGATGACCTTATTGTAAGGAAACCATCTAGTTCCAAGAGTGCTGCAAATTAGGAAACGGAAGATGAAGTATGCCCCATGATGTATCTTTGTATATACTAGGGCGGTAACACGTCTTAGACTAAATCACAGTATAATGTAATCGTATTGGACTTCTTATACTCACCTTCGTGAATGAAATTATACCCTACCCAAGGAAAGGAGTCGACCCTCTGCTGCCCACTAGTATTGTTCATCTGGCATTACAAGACTCAAGTAGAACGTCCGCATTTGTTACCAATTAGAATATTCGCCAACATTCCCTAGTTCGACAGAAGTTATATGGATGCTTGAGAAGATACGTGCACAAATTACTGAGTAGATGCTTTTAGAAGTACAACAACCCGGTCCTATGAATTCGGGTATAGCTTTCGTGTTCAGGTTGGATTATGCATCATGGCGTATGGTTTAGGTTTTAGGGTTTAGGATTTAGGATTTAAGGTTTACGATTTAGAGTTTAGGGTTCAGGGTTCACGATTCACGGTTCACAGTTTAGGATTTAGAGATTTACGGTTAAGGGGTTCCTCGTTCACGGTTTAGGGTTGAAAGTTAAGTGTTAAGGATTCACGGTTCACCGTGGAAGGTTCTGGGTTCGTGAAGGTCGACGGCTTATATCACCTATAAATCTATAAGTTAAAATTATTTTATAACTTTGAACTATAACCTTAAATTTATCGATAACTATAACTTTTAAAAAAACTGGAAACAATAGAATGTCAGGAAATTTAGCGAGAATTGAACGATAACTATTTAAAACTTTGATACATTATAATTTAGTTAGAGGGAGAATAAGAAAGAGAGGGAGGGTAATGGATTTAATTTTAGAGTAGACTAGCAGCTGGCGCTTGCTTTGCAATGCATTAGCCCAACCATTTTTATGTATTTTCAATATCAAAAAGTGTTAAATAAAAAGGTAACATGGTTCACTATACTATTGACAACGCGGTTGACTGTAGCTTTTTTGTAGTTCAATGCATGGTTGACTACGTGATTGATTGATGCGTGGTTTACTGCGCAAATTATGATTTTAGTGATAAGATTATTATTTTTAGAGTACAATATTATTAACTAAGGATGGAGATGGAGAAGGAGAAGAGAGTAAAAGTAAAATAAATTAAAAACAAGTAGGAGGGAGAGTAAGGGAGGGAGAGTAAGGAAGAGAAGGAGAGTAAGAGAGGGAGAGACTTGAGGGATTTATTTTTAGAGTAGTTTATATTTTTAGAATATGTAATAAGGGGAATCTAAAAAAAATCAAAATTAAAAAAGAGATGGAGAGGGAGAGTAAGGGAGAGGAAGAATAAGAGAGGGAGAGTAAGGGATTTTTTTTTTGAGTAGTAAATTAATTTAAGAATGTGTAATGATTGAAATCACGGGGAGTCTAAAGAATATAAGAATCAAGATTAAAAAAGAGATGGAGATGGAGAAGGAAGGGAGAGTAAAACAAAAATAAGAAAAAACAAGTGAGAGGGAAAGTAAGGGAAGGAGAGTAACGGAGAGGGAGATTAAGCTTTTTCACTTATGTCGTTTCAAACTCAAATATAATGATTACTATAATACCCGGTGAACTCGAGTATCTACTCTAGTCATATGTAATACCCATGAAACTGGGTATCAATACGTCTTGTCATGCATGCTCACGACATTGACAATGTCATGATTGTGAAATGTACACGTTGTATATGTATGTGATTTCAACTGATTTTTTACTTCACCCTCTGTCATCATGAGCGGTCACACCCTTGAGCCGTCCAGCTTGTCCTCTTTAGGTTAGGGAAACTCCAAGCATCAACCCTTTCTTGTTTTTATGGGTTTTGTCTTCGTAATGTCGTAGGTAGTGAGCGGAAGTGGCGGGAGGGGTTTTTTTTCGTGGTTTGCGGAATCGGCCTCGAGGCATTAGGTTCAGGCGGTATGCGCTGTGAGAGACTGTCGGTGTGCGAGGTGAGAGTTGATTTGAGTGAGGGACATTGAGCGTACCGTCGAGAGGTTGTTGTAGTAAGATGAGAGACATTTCCAAGATGCAGTAGCGATAGTCTTGAGTTTGCTGGAGAGCGTCTGAAGGTCGGAGAGCAGGACTGGAATAGAGTGATTGAAGTAGGAAGAAATTTGAAGAGCGCTTTGGTTCACCAGCGAAGAGGGATCGATGCTGCGATTGAGGGTGGTGTCCACACAAACGACCACGACGTACAGGAGCGGCGATTCAGCAAGTGAGGAGGTATGTAACGTCAGAACTCTGGCGTTTAGTGTCATCGGATTTTCTTAGGACTGCTTAGAAATGTCACTGGAGCAGGTGTAGGGTTTGGTAAGCTCCATTAGGGTTCGAGAGACTCGAATAGTAATGATGTTGTTAGTCGTTTGAGCGGAATTGTAGGGTTTAGGGTATAGGGTTTTGGTGTTTTGTACATTTAGTTTAGAAGGGCCGTAAATCAGCATTTTATGCAATGTTGAAATTAATTCCGCAGAAATTCTTGTCAATCAGAACTGGACCACAAAATCTAGGGCATCTGAGTAAATGTAGAATTTGAAGTTCTGAGTTGTTGAATGTTGATGTCCTGTAGAGCTGTATATATGCTTTGATCTAGAGCAGTTCCTGGAGGAAGTTGAGAAATGGCAACTACGGCAGGAACGTCGGGTGAGACTTCGTGGCATGGAAACCGGTAAGTCCACAATTTTGAACTGTTTATGCTCAGTCCGAGTGACCGTGTGGGATTTCTTTTTTTGAGTGAGTTTTGAATTAATTCTTTTGTTACCGACCGAGTGTATGACAATGAAGAACACTTGAATGATTAAGTGAAACCTCAGAAATTGCGTACTAGAATTCAGAAGTCTGTTTGGCTATAGTCGATTGGTTTTTTGTTGTCTCGTTAACATACTTGTATATCTATTCATGTACATGCGTGTGATTTTGGTATTCCATGAACGTTTGAATGTATTTGTCCATACTGAGTCTTTTGAGTCCGGTCCGATTCAATGTGAAAAGAGTAATCCATGTAGAATCGTCACATTTGGCGTTCCATTGAATCATTTGCACAAGTATACTGAAGACAGTAATGAATTTTTGCTTGATGGTATGATGATTTTTCCTGAATTTCGTAATAGAAAACTTGATGTTTAGGCTTCCGATGACTGACCTCTATTGACTTCATGGATAGAGTTATCCATGATGAGTCAATGTATTCCCGCTTCTTCCAGAGTCAAAGGTCAAAGTTCTTTGTGAATGATTGTGAATATACACGTGATGGTTTGATGCCATTAGTGCAATGTAAAGCCCTACTTGTTGCGGCTGGAGATCTTCGGTTGCATCTCAAATTGAATTCGGAGTTCCAGTAATCAACTGGAGATCTCCGGATGATTTTGCGGTCTGATAGATCTTAAAATCCCAATACATGCTATAGTAATTCTGGAAAATAGCCGGAGATCTCCAGACGTTACGAAGCAGTGGAGTTACGACATGATGGATATGTGAATATCGTGAAACTTTACTTTGGGGTCATAATCCGGAGATCTCCGGTTCAGGACAGAAATGGATCCATCTGATTAGTAAAGATACTTTTCAGGACGAATGCATTCGAGTTCCACAAATCAGCCGGAGATCTCTGTATACTTTCGCGAAAGGCTCGAACGAAATGGACCTTCCAACACAGAGCCGGAGATCTCTGGACGTTTGAAGTTTCGATACTGCCCCTCGACGACTTCAGAACATGACTGTCAAACCGGAGATCTCCGATTGTAGCGCATGCCAGATACATCAAGCGATTAGAGATCATTCGTTGAACGAATTTCTGAAGATTCAAAAATAGTCCGAAGACCTCCTCGTGTTGGCACTGTGACATAGAAGTAGAAGCTCATTCCATGGATTCCATCTCTAGAAATATAGCCGGTTTAGGGTTACGAACTCTCCATAGATGACCGGATAATTGCAGTGATTTCTAACTGCCGGTGTGTTGTTTCGAAATCATCTTGCAGGGATTCCTAGACATCCACACTTCCGATAGAATGTCGTCCTGGGAAACTTGGGGCGTTTGTAGAGTTTTGGCTCCCTGAGTTTGTCTACAAAGGGATACATAATGTCGGCTACGTATACAGATGATGTTGGACCATGACCGAGTGGGGCATCAAGCTCATTAAAACCCGTGAAGGAGCTTGGGAATTCGTCCCTCAGCTTCGGATGAATAAACGAGGACACCCCGATATTGGTCTCCAGGTTCTGGAGATGTAGGGTCTTGATGACGAGGTATGTCTCCTTGTCGTCCAGGAGAACGTGGACTCATCCACCGAGCCTCTCATATACGGCTTGACCCTAGACTCACCTAAGATTTTCAAAGTGATGGTGGAGACCTCCCAGAATGAGAACTTTTTATTTCCCCCTCCCACGGGTGATACTTGGATGCCGGATTACATTAATGAGCAATGGAAGTGGATGGCAGAAGCACAAGAAAAGTCCCGAAAGCCCGTTCCTGACCCAACTCCCATACTGTCTCTGACACCAGTATCGACCCCTAGAAGAGAACGCAAGACCATCTTAAAGACTATGACCCCAGGTTCCTCGTTGCGGGCGGAGAAGGGGAAGAAAGCGAAGGCCGATGAGCTTGGCCTCAGGATCAAAAAGTGTCTGAACTTCACACAGGCTGACCTCACCAAAATGAAGCGGACTGAAGTGGAAGCTATTGGCAAGGTTCTCGACGACGCGTTCAAAAATGTTTACATACACAAGAATAAGCCGTTGACAGTAGAAGACCCTGTCACGAAGAAGGATGTCGTCAAGCTCGTTCATTTCAATAACTTGCACAGGGCCCCCCCTAAGGGATAAGTATACATGGGCATCCAGAAGGAACGGCTTGAAGGAATCATCAACGCAGTTCGCGTGTCCTCAAAGGCAACACCACCTGAGATTCACATTCGAGTCTTGCCATTGAAGAATAAACCTGCAGGAAGTAAGGTGGAGTTCTTCGAGACCAAGCCGACAAAGGAGGATTGCCTGAGGGACTCGACACACTTTTACATTATTGGTGGTCACCATACTGTGGAGGCGCTCAAGATTTTGTCACACGAATTGCCATCTACGTGGACGCTCGAAGAGATCTCCCACTTTTCTATCATCCCGGTTTGGACTAAACCGGACCCTAAAGACATGACCCTGCTACAACTCTCGCGCGTTCTCAACCAAGATCTGACGGGTCTGCGGAAGAAGTAGAGTTTCACAGAGCAGCTGCAAACGTGGAGAGTGAAGTGGTTTGAGTTCGGAAAACCTGCCCCCCAACTGTATGGTCGTCCACAATCTGAGGCATTCTCGGTAAGATTACATTCTCAACCTTAACAGATTTAAATTCCATCGATGCGCTCTATCTTCACAACAACCAAACCAATCAACCGGAGATCTCCGGCTGCTCACACCCTGAAATATTTCTAATTGCAGACGTTCAACGGCAAGTGGTGCCAATGGTTTTTACACACCTCAGTAAAACGGACCCCAAAGACGTAGAGGTCCCTCTTCTATTCGAGATAGATGACGTGTTGGTCCAAAAGTGGATCCAAATCAATAAGATGTTCGTCGCTGGACTCCTACCAGACTCGAACGGGAAGACGAGTGACCTAGCTAAGCTGAAGCAGAAACCTCTAGTGTAGAACGACTTGAAGCCACTTTAAAAAATGGGCGCTGAAGACCTATACTACCTTGCGGACTTAGTGCTCGCAAAGAAGGTCTATGTAAACTCCTCCAAAGCGGCGAACCAAGGTACTATCAAAGGGCAGGCTGAGACTCTCGAAAACGCGGTGAATAGGGAGAAGAGAATCCGGGCAATGAAGAAGGAACTGATGTTAAAATACAAGTCGCACCTCCTTCCTTCGAAGTCTGCTGAGTTCGTCCCATATACGAAGGAGCAGTGGGACGTATTTGCGGAAGAGAGGAATATTGGACGGGTCCAGCTCGAGTCCTGGGTGGACACCGCGAATCCCTCTGCCAAGGATAAACCTTGGCTTGAGGGTCGTCTGAAGGCAATTAACAAGGAAACGGACCCCACCTTAGACGTCCCTGTATCTATTTGGAGTCAACACATCATAGAAGAAGCTGCCGAGGCCACACCCACCGATGACACGTCCCTGTTTGACTCCAAATACACCTACAGGGTTATGCCAGACAGAGGGGGCAAGATCGCCCACGTACTTATCATGTCGGACATACAACAGTGGCATAACGTCATTGACCTTCACTTTTACTTCTTTTTCCTCTATCACGTGAAAGACGACAGATGCCGTGCTCAGGTCCTAGATCTCTTCGACTTCAAAGCCATTTTTGACCATCTCAAAGTGGATAGGAAGGACGGGCGCACAAGGGTCAGATCACCGTCGGTTCTTATCACCGACATCACGGAATTGAAGAGGTACCTCATTCTTCGGCAGAGGGAGTCCAGGGGCAAGGTGAAATTGTGGGCAACGCATGTGGTCTACTACTTCCCCCACCCAGCTGATGGGTTTCCGACCCCAGATATCGGGGGCGAGGAGACAATATACTGCATATTCTTGTATGAATACGATTCGATTGAGACGCCTGCTCAGTCATTCAAGAGGTTCTTCAAAGGCCACCCCGACAAAATTCCGGCCTTCTTTTCAGCCGCTCAACATAAGGAAACCATCAAGCGCTGGAAGCAAACCGGTGTCCCGCAGCTGAGGATCTCGGTCCTCGGTTTGTTGTTCACGGGGTTCATCAAAGAGGGTATGGTGGTCGTTAATGTCAATGGAGGACCACATTTAACATACCTCGACTTGATAAGCAGGACATCCTTCCCAAGCAATCCATCGTCCAAGATTTTTGGTCCGAATACAGTTATATGTTTTGGATGACGCCTTACTCAGGTTTCTTCTTTGTTGACTCACAACGCGCGGGTCCTCGAGATTGTGAACAGCGAAGATGCCAAAGTCAAGGCCAAATCCTACGCTGAACAAATATTTAAGTACCACTTGAATATCTTACCCGACGTTACCGACACCGTTGAGGAAGAAGGAGAGGAGACTGCCATCACTGAGTTGACCCCAGACGCTGGGGTTCAAACACGGTCAAGGTCGAATATGAACTACACCGGCGAAGTATGACGCCTACGAAAACTACATGAGCCGGAGATCTCCGGCTGTTCATACGGATCGGATGCCCTCGATATTTCAGGACTCTTCTTAATCATTGCAATGTTCAAATTTAGTACGCCTGGCAGACAAGGACCACTTTGAACTGGAGATCTCCGGGTGTATGATGCCGTTTCCTTCTGTATTGCATCTTCATTTTTTCCACACTGACTTCGTCAATGTGACGCAGATGACTAATGACACGATGCTTGATGTTGATGTTGATGTGCGGTATGCACAGAATTTAACAACGGTTCCCAACCTTAGCCTCTAGTCCTTGGCCACAACCGCGCGGATCATCGGTGCGGGCACCTCAAACGACTCTATGGAGGTAAACGATGATGAACCACCTCATCCTATCAGGCGTGCCTCGCCTAGTTCGACAAGCCACTCTACTCCGGACGCTAGACTGCGTACTTTTCAAAAGGAAATCAGTTCGCATTTTGATGGGCAACGTACTCCTCCGCCAGATCTACACAATGACACAACAATGTGTGATCCCCTATAGTTTAACAACACCCACAGAGCACCCGAAGATCTCCCGCTGGACATCCTTGTGACGACGCTTCCTGAATGGAGGTTGTGTTCAAGAGTGCCGAGGACCTAACGATGCGTGACACCGATCACACGATGGATGAGGCATCATTGCGTGAATTACATGCTATGAGCCCTCCGCGCAGCTCTCCGCGCAGCCACGGGCAGCTGCCTCAAAAAGAGAAGAAGAAGGCAATCACGAAGAATCTTGTGCTGAAAGTTCCTCCTCCTCCACCTCCAATTTGGACAAGGGCCCAAAAAGATAAGGTGAACAGTTACTTGTCCTCAAACCTTCTTGATTGTTCTCAGGACAGTTCACTCTACGCAGACCGTATTCTTGCCACTTTATTACTGGTATTCAAGTGTCGGCAGGATCAACACAGTCGAAGGATGTCGGTGACAGAAACCCCGCACAGACTGTTGAAGTCGCTGGTGTAGCTCAGACTTCTAGGGATACTCCACCTACTATCCCAGGTGCCTAATATGTACATTCATACCTACGTGCCATCCTCTATAAAGTGCTCATTTTTCCACCGAGCATTTCAGGATTGTGAGTGCGGAACACTTCTGTATGTATAATTGCAATTTCTCTATGCTGAACAACTTCCTCATCTCAGTCTACGTACTCGTATTTTTGGTTTAGATCCGAAGAAGTTTACTACGATCGTCCGAGAGCCTCCAACCAAAGATCAGGTAACAAGACAACGGGTTTATCATGTCGTGTTTGACTTAAATGGAGTTCTTGTGCACATGGGGGAATTTAAACAAGGACAACTGAGAGACATCAAAGTAAGGCCTCGTTTCACTGAACTCCTGAACTTTGTGGGAGAGAAGGCTACTGTCTCATTTTCGAGTAGTGTGTTGGAAAAAAATATTGTGGATATTATCAAGGAGTTGCTCAAGAAAGGTGTTGCCATTCCGGAAGGCGTAGGAGTCCTGACGCAGGTCGATTGCACAAAAACATCATATATGCTCTCATCCCATTCAAAGAAGCCAATTTTCCTCAAGGACCTGACAGTTTATAACACCAAGGTGTGGCCCTGGTCTCCCAAGGATGTCGAACGTGGTGGTTAAGAAGGTTTCATGCCGGACTACTAGCGTCAAATAAGGATGTTCCCGACTATGTTAGAGGGAATCCATTGAAGTTTGCCAATGATCCAGTAGACAAAAATTCCCTTGTGTCCCGCGCCGTTGTGGAGGGCATAATTTCGGCCCCTTAGAACAATGAAATATACCGGATACTATAAACTCTATGCTTTGTAAATGTTAATTCAAGAATGTCGGTGGGATTTTGACCTTTCAATTTTGAAGATAAATGTTGTTGTCAGTAACGTAATTTGTTCAGGTCCTTCTTTTGATTTGTTATTGTTAGTGTCTCATCCCCAAACTTCACCCTTCAGTATCTTTGAACACTATTGAGCATTCTTCTGACCATTTTGACTACGGAACGTCGGTCTGGGAGGGGCACCCGGAGATCTCCGGTCGAATTCCTGTCACTTGAATTCCTCCTACCATATTTTCTCTTCATTCCAATGTTCAATTTCTAATTCTATGGTCGTGCCTTCTTATTCGTAGGTCATAATCATATCTCTTCGCGGTCGTCTCTGCTAGGACGAGGTCCTTGACTCGGCCAAGTCCCGCTCCGCGCAGCTGCCTTCCTTTGATGACACGGCAGATGTTTTTCGAATACTACTGCGGTATTTTAATGTCGAGATCTGGTCTCCTATGCGTCCAGATAGGCTCATGGAGGCGGCTCAAGTGTTATTGCCCCCAGACATCTTATCAGATATTTTTTTTTGCTATGCCAACAAACAGACTCGAAGGCCTGGCTATGTTAGGTTTCTCCACATCTTTAGGAAGGCCTCATTTAATCCTAGAACAAGGCATTATTTGTGGCCTAAATGTGTTGTTGCAGATCTAGATCCATTCAAGAATCCTAGAAAGGCTATAGTCCATTATCTAACATTTGGGAGACACCATACAGGACAGGTAGAGGGCATCTGTAAAGCACTTAAATTAGAATAGTTGAATCAATTCTCCGTAGATTGCACGCGCCTCTTAGCAACGGCCACCCTTTATTTATTGTATGACACTTTTTTATAATGAAACAATTTAGTACTGAATTCTTAGTCTAATTTCTTCCGGAGATATCCGGTTGCATGTTCTATCAATTGCGAGTAATTTCTATCGGCATCTTTGTCCCTGTTTTTCCAACCACATTTTTCCCAATCACACATTTGTGATGTACAGTATGTCCATCAATTTCTGTTTTCAGGACTTAGTTCTTCTTCTAAAGCCGACTTTGATATACATTCGAAGATATCCTGCTGCATGTTGTTGACTCACGTATTGTCTAAATTCAATTTTGGTTGCTCTAGCCATTTCTTCCTTCATAACTATCATTAGTGATGCATTTAATGCTTGAAAAGTACTCTAAACTCCTCAACTTTTATGCTTCACTATCTACTATGAAGCACATCTCCGGATCTTTCTTTTAGTCCTTACTCCAGAATTCACCTCATAGTCCAGAAATAGTTGAATTGGGCATACATTCAAAATAAAAAAAGCTAAAAATTAGCCTACCATGGCATGCTCACTCCCACTCCCAACATGGGAAGGAGGCCGGAGTGGGGTTTTCTTAAGTGTGTTAAGGCTTAAAGCATCTCCAACAGTGCTTGCAAACACACCTTAGACCGCTCACTCTCTAGGTTGTGGATCACTTCTCTCAAGAACGGCTTTCCACGAACGCCCTCACACTCCAAAAATTATCGTGGTACCTTGGAAATATTTAAGTGCATGTCAAAAAATGGCTTACATTGAGGGATTGCAAACGTGCTCTTAACTACACCAAAGATCACGTCGAACCTTGTCAGTTTGTGCTCATGTGTTAGTCTTCTTGGGCGCAATTCAAGCGAGTGTATTGTTGCCTTGTGCACAAGTTGCGGAGCTTATGTGGATCTAGAAGTCTAGGGCCCGAAGCAAGGAAGGTTGATGGGACAACCTCTAGATTGTCCCTTTGTCATGCTATTCGTAAGGCCTTTTAAACGATGCTATCAAGGTCTGTTTTTGGGTAATTGTTGGCGTTACTTTTATGCTTGGCAAGATCTCCACCGCTCACCTGCCAATCAATTTGATGTGGAGAAAAGGAGAATGTGTGGTGAGTTTTCGGAAAGGACGTTGCAAAGCGTTGTAGCCGCACAATTGCCCAAGCAGCAACGGAGTGTACAGGATGCCGGCCAGAGCTTCTTCGGCTTTTTGGTTGTTATGTAAGATATACTAGCCTATAATTGTTAGATTAAGCAATGAGAATATATGGAGAATCCAAATTATTATACATTTATTTTTGAGTGATACACAATAGAATAAAAATCTCAATCCAAATGATTTCATATTTTTTGATTAAAAATTGAATTAGTAATGAATTTTTTTAAGTGTGCTGCCACTTTAGCCGAATTATGCCACTTGGTATTCCCTCCGTGAGTGTTGGCTAAAAGTCAGGGGTCTTGACCAACAATAAGCCTTAATTTAGAGCTGACAAAGAGTGATTTGGTGTTAATGAGTTCAATCTGGGGTGGTAATGAGGTGAATGTAGGATACAATTGAGACCAAGTAAGATAAAAGCACCCAATTTTGATCGGCCACCTAATTCCAAACAATAGGGTATGCATGGCATAGTGCATCTAAATCATAAATGCATGAAATGGTGTGTCGTAGTCTAGTATTTCGTAATTCTCAAAGTTTACCGAAATTAACCTTAAGCAAGTCCACCTTACCAGATCGTTTCCAGGGATTTTTATTGTGCATCAAAGTCTTTAAATCTTAACAAAAATTCACTCTTAATACCTCAGCACAACCCGGAGGATGGCTTCCCCAGTACCTTAGGAACCGGTCACAAGTAATCATAAGTGTTTCAGTTAAACTCTGTTGAGCGTCAAAGTAGTTTTCCGGTAAGTTTTTACAGTGCGTGGAAAGTCATTGCCCTCCGTTCTCATAGTCTAGAGGCCACAATATCCACAATCTGACCCTACACCTTGAAAGAATTAAAAAGGTCGCAGCCGGTTTACCGGTCTTCACAATCTACCGGGAACTTGTCCCGGTAAACCGATCACGCAATCCCGGGTTCCAACTACAACCACATCCAATGAATCAAACCAAGAAGATACAAGACTCACAACAAGTTAGTTCTAAGCAAATCATATGAGCAAGAATACCTTCCACGGGGATCGTCGGAACTCGTCCACTACAACGGTAACAACCCCGAAATTCTCCGGACTCAGGTTTTGCCGGGATCTCTCTCGGTGTACGGAGAGGGGGGATATCACCTCTCCTCCCCACCAATCCAAACACTTTCCACTTAAGAGAGGCTATCATAAATAGCCGTGGGCTTCCCGAATCCCATCCAAAAAAGCAACTCTTTCCGGTCCCACCGGTGAAGTGTCTGGAGCATAGGTCCCGGATGTCACTCCACCTATCTAACCTGGATACCTTACACCCTCGGGATGTCTCTACTTACACTCAATCACGTAACACACAACAAATTACAACCTTGCACATCTAGCAAAGACACACGAAGAGGATTCAACCCTCTCTCGGTCTACTCACACAAGCTCAACAAAGACTCTTGACACAAGCAATGAAGGCAAGACACGAGCAAATTAACAAAGTGAAGAGTACTCAACACAAGAGCCCAAGGCCCTTAAGTACACAAAGGCTACTAGCTACCCTCAAAAACTAGATTTCCATAAGGTGGAAATGGCATCTAGAGCATGCACTAAAGTCAATAGCTACCTTCTAAACTAGATCTCCAAAAGGTGGAAATGGCATCTAAAGAGTGCACTAAAGTCAATAGCTACCCTCTAAAAGTAGACTCACTAAATGATAAAACAACATCTAGATTCCAAAATCAAAGGTAGCCTAGTCGCAGGCGGCTTACCGGTAGACCGGTAACCCGGAAGACTCCCGGTCCCGGGACCGGTGAACCTTTCCCTAACAAAAGTAAGCAGCCAGAGAAACCACTCAAGTGATAGTGACCGGATGCGCAATGGGGCCCCATCGACATCACTACTCTCACCCTAGTGTTTAAATCTAGCAACTTCAAACAACATTCCACCAATCGGTGGGGTAAATCAACAATAACACATAACATATAACAAAGACCCAACCGGAAGACTCTTCTGATTGATACGTATAGGGATTGTTACTACGGTTGGAAGTATCTACATGGTCGAGAGAATCCCGCGGGAGGTCGGATGTCTCAACCGGGAGATCTACCGATGGATTGGGAATATCCGCCGGGAGGTCTACCAGTGCAATGGGGGTATTCATCGGAAGGTTGGGTGTATATATAGACACACGTGGAGTCTCCTTGAGCTCAATTAGTATGACCATAGAGGATTCCACCAAGGACTCCGGGGTTGGGGAAGGGAGGTCTACTGGTTCTTTCACGGTAGGAATTACCAGGAGGTTTATTTTTCTTTCGTAGACCTTCACACCCCATTCCTTGGAGGGTGGGAAATCCACCCGACTCACCGGTGTTTGAGTGGATGGAACATCCTCTTTCAAAAAGGAAGATTTGGCGTGGACCAATCTCCTCTTCTTCTGGGGTGAACCTCGGTCTTGCAATGGTGTGGTGGCACTTAGTCGCTTGGCAAGCTTCTTGGTCAACGATACGATAGTCTCTTGGAATTGCGCCTTCGAGTCTCAGGTCTCCTTCTTAGCGGCCCGAAGATCCCTCTTCAACTTGGTCACTAGCTCTACTTTCTCCTGGGCCGCCGGTAAGATATCTCGGTTGTCCTCCACTTCAAAGATCCTGCGGAGAGCCCTTTTGAAACTCTTTGCCTCCTTTACTTTCATCTCCATCTCTTGGATCTCCCGGAAGAACTTGGATATGTTCTCCACGAGAGTGAGTTGCTTGGATACCCCGAGTGGTTGTGGTGGTCTCTCTCGGTGAGATCGGGAGGTCCTATTCCTTCCTTGGAATCGCTTGAGAAGAAGAAGCTTCCCGGGGAGTTGCCGGTAGCTTCGACCGTGACTCCGTTTGCAGAGGATCCCGGGAAGTTGCCGGTAACACCAACCGGGTCTTTGGTTGCTGAGGAAGGCCCCGGGGAAGATGATTTAAAGGAGCCATCGCATCTCTCTACATACTCTGCCCATCCGGGTCTAGACAAACGGTGGTGCTCATACAGATGCATGAGATAGGGGGTCAAGAAAGTCTTGGAGCCTCTACCATGTCGAACCACCCGAATTTGAGGCAAATTTGCCTCTACCAACAAGGATCCCCAATCCGCGGAGGATTCTTTAAAAAATGCTTTGATGTAGGCAGTGGCCAACCAGACGGTGACCCTTTCACGACGGTTGGGATCGAGGATTGGATTTCGAAACTCAATTGTCCTTATCAACCGGTGATTCGTGAAATGGTCGCTCCGGTAGCATTCTGATGAGTTGTAAGGTTGCGATACGTGTTCCTCTAACAGCTCCCGGTTGACCTTGGCTGACCACACATTCTCTTGACGAAGAGAGTACACTTCGCGCCATACATCCACGGTCGAAGACCGGTGATTTGCCGATAGGCTCCCCGGGGATTCCCAGGAGGTTGCAACTTCGACACTGTATGTCCCTTCTAGAATATCCACGGCTTCTTATAGAGTCCCGGGCACCCCATCCGGATGAGGTCTTCCTCCAACTGTACGCCTTTCGCAGTCCCCTCCCACTTATTTGGATCAATCTTCAAAAGAGTTATTGACACCGATAGAGCCATGTTGTCCGGGGTGGACAAAATCCTTGAAATGCTTGTATTTCCACCAATCTCCTTCTTAACTTGTCACAAACTCCGGTCCGGCCCGAAAACACCAGTCTACCAGTCAACCGGTGGACAACTCCGGAACACTTTGCTAGAATATGTGGATATAGGTGTCTCACATATCTAGCAATATACTAACAACACAAGGTCACATAAAATCGTAACAAGGAGAGGACTTTGGAGACAAAGACTTAGAAAGAAGTTTTTCCGGTTGAATGGGAAGATTGGGAAAAAGATAGAAAATGTGGGCAAGACCTAAAATTGATAGGAGGATGGATAAAACTCAAAAAAAATGACTTGCCACAAAGCTAGGACAATAGACAACAATTAATGTGAGATTAATGTAGACTTCACATGTATACTAGGTCACAATAAGGTCTAGATAGGGTCCCACGGGAGACTTTTTCTCTAGATCGGGGATGATGATATCGGGGAGTCACCCCGGTAGAAAAGAGAGGAAAAGACTCACAAACAAGAAATTTGCACGAACTAGAGAAACCCAACATGGGCAAGAGTCACCTTTGTTTTTCCAATACTCGTCGCACCCGCAATTTTAAAAAAAATTTAAAAAAAATTCTTATTTTTTCTTTTCTTTTCTATTCTTCTATTTTTTATTTTATTTTATTTTTTCTTCTTTCTACCACTACTACTAATTGAAACAATAATTAGCATCTAAAAGAACTCAACTACTTCAAACTACCTCCCAAATTTAACTAGTTAATTTAGGTTAAGTGGTGATTTTAGACATACATCTTGGGATCTCTTCCGGGACTCTTTCGAATTTGTTTTCCGAGACTTAAACTAGTGATTTTAATACCCGGTTTTATCACCACTATAAACCTAATTAACTATTTAAGCATTTCCCTATTTTCGCTATCCGCTATCCGCTATCTAATCTAATTCCACACAACACTAACTACTTTTCTAGTTAATTAATACTAAAAACCCTATTTTAATTAATTTTTTTGGTAGGGGCAACCAAGTGGGAGTTTTAGACTCCCGTATGGTGCATGAAACAACTCAAAATCAATAACTCAAGATATGAAAACCCCAATCATTTGCGGCATTGGATCATGAAGTGTGCAATTTTGGGTTGCTCCACCTCAATTTAACTCTCATTGGTGGCCTTGCCTCGAAAGTCGAACAAGGCGGATCAGCATTAGATACCCTCCATGAGTTGATTATCCATGGCATGTCTTCTCTCTTTTACTCACTCACTTATTGACATTGGATGAAAGAGGGCACCAAATCTCACCTGCTCTATAGTTTGATTATGGGCTCTATTGGTATCTGGGCTTTTAAATTCTATAACAATTCCAAATCTTTGTGATTGAATTTGAAAAATTATTTGTTGAGTTTCATTCCTAATTCGGCATCTTTTTACATATATGTTATTAACCTACAATGTCATTTGAGTCCCCAATTGGCTTTAGTGATCGGAATTGGGTGCCTCTACCTTACATGATATCGTCCTTGACATGATTTGTGAGGCCATGTGCACTGCACAAATTCTCACATTTTGGCAGATATTAGGGATATACAAGGTTATTGGTTTTCCATCCGGGAGCAGACTTGTCACAAAGGCATCCATACAACTCAATCAGTGATCAAAATTCATCCGTCATATCATATAGCAACTGTAATCAGCAAACTTTGGAGGGCTTCAAATAACCCCATTGTTGTAAATTTAGAGATTTTTTTCATAACTAGAAGTACTGTAGTGGTAGTGATGACCAATATGTTAGCGTGTACATTTTGTGGCGAACGACACTGTTACTAGGACCTAATTTTTTTTATGTTGTAAGATGTTATCACTCTTGGGTGACATCAATCTAGCCGAACTTCTAGTTTAACCGCTGAAGGACCGTGACATTCTAGCACCTAAAGTTAGTGAAACTGCATTTCAATGCATTCAACACAAAATGCAAATAAACGCTTTTAAAAAATATTTAACCGTAGGATCTTGTACTGGGATTGTACAAGTGCGCGGTAAAAACTTTGTTCACTTTCATCGCACAGATTGAAAGATATCATCCTTTACAATGAGACATAAACTCTTTTTGAGGTCATACTAAATACCTTCTGCAAAGTTTGACCACCTCCTATGGTAAATTTTTGCACTATGCGCTACGAATTTCTAATTTTAAAATGAAATGGATCATGTTAGGCACATGTGCACCAAATTTTAGAAGTAGAAGAGGGGTGGAAGATGTCCTAGAAAATCCTCCAATGCAACTATGTGCTGATAAATAACATACAGTAACAAGTTTTGCATATGTTATATTCTTCTCATATTTTTGAAATTAAGAAATCCGTACAACAATTGCATAGATTTCCATTTATTTTCCAAGAGGATTTTTTTTAAATGGACAAAAAATTTAATTTTTATTGAATTAAGAAATAATTGAAGTTTTGCTACAATATTTGTTATTTGTCTCATTGAACCGCAACACTATTTGTATATTTTATTGAAAAATGTTTGTAACTTTTTAATTGTAAGTGGGAATTCTATTAAAATGATGCAAAAAGAAAGCTATTAAATAATCTCCAATTCAAGAAAAAACTTCAAAAAATCATGCCAATATTTGAGATTGCGGGACTCAATTGAAACTCAAAATCTCAAAATCTCAAAAAATCATGCCAATATTTGAGATTGGGGGACTCTTGAAGATTTGGGCACGTTCCTATGGTATCATTTTATAAAAAAATTCTTTGAAATTTCTATTGTAGATGGACATTACTAAATGTTGTGTTTGCGTACAATTTTTTTTCTTAAATCCAACATTTTATGAAAAAGTTGTAGTTTTTTGAATTTCAAATGAAGAAAGCGGTCATGTACGGCAACTCCAAAAACTATTGCTAGAATACTCTATCAAATGTGTGATTTTCAAAAACAGTAGCTTATATTGTTTGATTTCATGTTTCCAAATAACATTTCTTGTCTTTAGAGGAAATTAGCACAATTTTCGAAATCAAACATTTTCATACATTGTCGCACTTTGTTGGGTACGGTACTAAACAAAATTCTTCTTTTCCACATAAAACTTAAAGATCTTCATATTATTTACTTTTAATTTTTTTGACTACAAAACGTAGTGAAGACCTTATTGACATTTGGATTCTCATTCTTAAACATATTTGGTCCATAGAAAAATATAACAAGAACTAATAATTTTTTAACCACAACTCCTTGCACAATTTTTTTGAATATGTTTCACCCATTTTCTACCTCTAAAAATTGGTGAACACAGAAAAAACATCATGATTAACATGATGGTATTGAATTTGGACCTTTTGGGTTTGTTGTAGTAGTAGATGGATGTGTTGTAATGGGTGAGTGAGCTCCGAGTTTTTCTGGTTAGAGGAGGTGTGACTTAGCCTCAAAAAACAAGATTGTAGGCACTAAGAGGTGTCTCGCCTTGGTGAGAGCTCCCCACACATCTTAGATTTGAGAAGAAGAAGAGGTTGGAGAAGCAGACCATGTTGGATAGAGCTCACAAATAT
Organism: Bryoerythrophyllum caledonicum; assembly: GCA_963971425.1. Taxonomy (NCBI): domain Eukaryota; kingdom Viridiplantae; phylum Streptophyta; class Bryopsida; order Pottiales; family Pottiaceae; genus Bryoerythrophyllum; species Bryoerythrophyllum caledonicum. Next base: position 46,428,333 of record OZ020514.1, read on the forward strand.
CAGATCTAGGGTTAGATAGATGGACGTTAGAAATGTGTTAGATCTATGTTGTGCGTCTATTGAGAAGCTTGGGAGCAACTCTTGGCACATAGGTCTGGCTAAGTCTTACGCCACAAGATCTGCCCCAGATGAAAAGGTTGGAAACCAGATCTGAAGGCCTCTCTTTTAGTCATTGCACCTCCCAGACCCAGATTTTTTTCTAATATTACTGCAGGAAAGACAAGACCAACGCGACTCCACAACAACTCTCGATAGACCAAGACCCACAACATTGGGAACATGTCTCTACGCAACCTAAGGCAGCAGGAACACACGCCCCAACATTGAAGTGAAGAGTTCAAGTAGTCACAACCTCAGCCCTGAAGAGCACCAAAATCAGCAACAAGCGCAAGCGTCCCCGATCCCAGCAGCACGAAATACACCATACCTCTGTGAGTATCTCCAAAGATATCTGCTCCTCATTATTTATGTTAATGCAATTGATATGTAGCTCATACCCCATAAATCAACACCCTTTGTCTCACAACTTTCTCCTTGATATAAATTAAACTAGTTACATACACCACCAACAAGGATAGCAACAACCTAACCAAATAGAAAATAACTTAACCCTAGATTACAATAATCTGGTGCACACACATAGAGATCTTCACCTCCATAGTAGAGCAGGAAGCGCTGCGTAATTTTTGAGTTTTGCAAGCCCACATAAGAAGCTGCGCCAAGCACCCGCCACTCCTGAACCTGCCAAGCCCAAGCGAACTTAAGTAAACCCTAAACGCCCATCAAGAAAAATACCAACACCTCTGCAAAACAATTTTGGGAAGCACAAACTTCTTAGAGAAAGGGCGAATACTCCAATAGTAGAAAATCCTAAACCTCAGCACCAGAATCAGGACCCATTCACACAAACCAGCATAGACGGATCAACCCGAGCTCTCAAGAACCGCCACCAAAATCCACACGCACAAGATCCACCAACCCCAACAAATTCAACGAAGAGGAGAAGACAAAGAGCGGAACCAACACCAAAACATCGCAAGACGAGGACAACGTAGAGAGCGCATACACTCCAACCATCACACAAACTAGGAGAGAGCACAGACTCCAAGGGCGCAGAGCCAAAACGAGGAGCACAGACGTGCAGCCAACGTACAGGACTGCGAGAATCATACAGACCTCAAGTGTGCAAAGACGAGAAGAGGAGCATACATACCTCAAGTGTGCGGAGCCAACACAAGGAGCACAGACGTGTTGCCAACGTATAGGACTACGAGGAGCATACAGACCTCAAGCGCGCAGAAACATGAAGAGGAGCCTACAGACCTCAAGCACGCGGAGCCAACACGAGGAGCACATACGAGCAGCCAACGTACAGGACTGCAAGAAGCATATAGACCTGAAATGCATAGGGACGAGCAGAAGAGCATACAAACCTCATACGCGCAAAGACGAGAAGACTTTAGACTGCAAAGAGCACAACGACTCTAAGCAAGTATAGACGAGAGCGTACAAAGTGCAAAGAGCACAGACCGTAAAAGCGCACAAAATAGGGACGTGTAGACATCGAAGAGCACAGAGCCTCTAATGGCGCAGGGACGAGGAGCGTACCAATTACGAAGAAACACATAGACTCCCAGTGCATAGAGACGAGCTACAGACGAGTAGACGAGCTGTAGACGAGCTGCAGACGAGCTGCAGACGATTTGAATTCAAGTAGACAAGCTGAAGACGAGCACACAGACGTGCAAGTACAAGCTGTGTGAGGTGAACAGATCACATCTAGCAACTCGTTTTACACGCAGGCCAATCCCCCTTGACCCACACGACCTCCTAGACCCAGCTATCCTCCTCCAATCCAGGGACCCTCCTTCGACCTAGCGACCCCCTCTACCTAGCACCCCCCCTTCCCAAAGACCTACTCCACTCTCAACGACCCCTTAGTACAACAAACCTCAACGACCCCTTAGTACAACAAACCTCAACGACCCCTTAGTACAACAAACCTCAACGACCCCTTAGTACAACAAACCTCAACGACCCCTTAGTACAACAAACCTCAACGACCCCTTAGTACAACAAACCTCAACGACCCCTAGTCTAGCAACCTCATAGCCCAGCAGCCCTCAACAACCTCCTAAGCCTAGCAACCTTCTACTCCAACAGCCTCCATCCATAGCCAAGATGAATGCCATGGATATTGAAAACTCCCGACAAGGCTTTGCAAAGACCTTGGACACTCGAAAGATAGTCTTAATGGCAAGTGAAGGCCCAACCCCCTCCAAGAATGCAAGAGGTAAGTCTCCCAATTACATTCAAGTTTCTGTCCTTGACCTCTCTTCATTTTGTTTTTGGTTGGATTTTTCCACCATGAAAAAATTTGCCATAGATGTGGAACAGGAGCCCTTGTTCAGCAGGGAGAGTTTTAGAGATATGATTACTTGTGGAGTACCTAAAGAAGAGGCAGAGGAGGCCCTAGGCACTATTGTGGCCTACCCTAGGATCCCACAACTCTTATATTCCTCGGTGTGCAATGACAACATTGAAGGTCAACATTACAATCCTACAGAGGTACCTTTTGATATCCCCACAAACCCTATCATTGGTCTATCATATGACTTTCATGTGGCAATACATTTTGAACTGCGACATCATCCCATGTATCACGATGATGTCAAGAAGCTTGCTCTAGCTAGGCTCGAATACATGAAAATGCCATTAGGCACTAACCTAATGGACCCCATTGCAGTTTTATGCAAAGGGGTCGAGAAAGAAGGACAAAAGGGTGTTTGGTAAGGTATCATCAAATTGCATCTTCTTAGACCAGAAGTCGACGCCATTGCTAACCTTTGTGGCACCCGTTATTGTATCTTACATTTGGATCCTACAAGACAAGCCTCCCTAGGAAAAGTGTACAAAACTTTCCATGCGGTGGTAAGAAGGAACTTATCAGTACGAATCAAGAGTGACTCTTCAAGGTGTTGCTGCCGACACCCTCTTCTTGGATGTGGTGACAAACAATTTTTTGAGAAACTTGGAATTCTAGATCACAGATGTGCAGAAGGTACAGGAAGAGTTACACGCCTTTTTAGTTGCCTCAATCCCCCAACAGGCCAAGAAATTTGAGCTCCACCAAATTACCATTTATCATGAGGTGATATACTTGCACGTGGTAGTAGCTTTGGTAGCCTCTCCCCTACTGACAAAGCCAAGAAGGACACGCTAACGGTTACCCTCTCCTAACTTCCCATCCTTATGAGCGTGGCACAAACCACGGCTGCTATTCACTAAATCTTTGATGCCAAAAATGTCATCTCTCTATGGTTCCACAGGCAATAGAAAGGAAAGCACAACTGCAATGCCAATGTGCAATTCCCTAATCCCATCATCTACCAACAAATTCTACACAAGACCTTCACTATAGGGCGACATCAAGTGGAGATTTCTCCTCACCGCCGCAGTCTCAAAGGTGATGACCCACCCTCCACTCTCTTCTTGGAGAAATGGGGCTTCAACGATATCAACAAGGCACTCGTAAACACTGTGGCGTCCCTCCAAGTCACTGCCACTCCTGCATGCATTACCAGGTCAGAAATGACTTCCATTATAGATGCAGGCAACAAGAAATTGCGCCAAGAGCTCTTCACCCTTAGAGAGGACATCATCAAGGATATAAGGGCCTACATTGACAATCGCAATGTGAGTTACAGGCAAAGCTCTCAAATGTTGAGCAGCAGATGGCGTCTGCATTGATGGCTATGCAACAAATTACAGGATCGTGGCCACCAACTATTCCAACCTTGGAAGACCACTCAAACGTGGATTGACCAAGGACTACGGCCGAAGATATCACCAATGTGGAGCCACATTGGTGAATAAGGCAAGCACACCTCTCCCCCACCTTTTCCAACTCTTTACATGCACTCCCCAGCTCATTGAAATTGTTATCTCTCTTAGTAAGTTCTCTCTCCCTCACTACGATATGCTAGGTGATACTATCACATCTACATTAGTACCCTCCACATCCTTCCAACTAGATGTAAACTCCCAAAATCACCACTCCTTCTCTGCTTTGCCCTCACTAGTGATATGCCACTCTACTAGTTGCACTACACTCTCACCACATTATAGTCCTTCTACCCCCTCTCTAGCTACCTCATATTCTAGACATATTATCCACCGTTGCTACAACTCACCTATAACTAAACACATAACTTGAAGACCACATGATAGACACATGTACTTGTTTTGGGATTTAAACCCCCATATCTATAAACATTGTTTCTACATATACCATTACGATATGAATATCTTTTGCGAAAACACATGCAAAATACACAAACTCAACACACATACATTTCTACTATATTTTCTACATATAAAATACAACACACTAGCTCTACTCCCACACACACCTCCAACTTATAAAAACAAGCATCACCATCCATACAACCTCCTTCACACACATCCCAAAACCACAAACACAAAAACCACCATCACTACAAACCCACCCCTAACTACAAAACATAAACTCACTACAACTCACACTTCACTAACATTAATATCCAGAACTACACCAACGATATACATATGGCAAGCCCCCTTAAAAACAAAAATACACACACATATAAAACTACTAAATCCCAAAACAACCACAAACATGTACATCCAAATAATGATCAAAATACACTTGAACACAACTACGCCCTTAAACATAAGTCACACCATTCATTATATTACAAAAACACCTACAACCACAAAATATCAACCCACCCCCCTCTTATGACATGCATAGTCAACATAACAACCACATATACCTAGATAGTATGCAATACACAAATATTCCCAAAGCTAACACAAAACCCTCAACCACGCCATCCAAGACACAATCGTAACTTCTATACAGCCAAAGCATAAAAACCCGTAACTCCATAAACATACCATATCAAAATTAAAATGATAGGCCACGACAACTGTCACTACAAAACCCCTCTCATAAATACAATTTTAACCACATCACTCATCACAATACTCAAACCCCAACAAATCAGTGAAAACAACGAACACCCCTACCAAACTAAACAAAAACTAATGAAAAATCCAGACCTCTACACGTAACCATACCCCAATACATACTCACTAAAAAAAATTACATAACTCATCTCGGGCAAGGTACCACTGGAACCAACCCCATATTCATACCCTACATATTACACACCCATCTCCAATTCTACATCTTCAACACTATTAATCTCCACCCCCAATACTCTAGTCAATACAAAAATAAGAATAACACAAATCAAGCAAACAAACAAAGAAAGACCACCTTGAAAACCCTATTCTATGTACTACTCTCTCTCCCGTACGTAAACTTTATTAACTGCGCATTGCTACTAATACTATGTGGAGACATTGAAACCAACCCTGGACCCATGCCAAACGTACTAAAAGGACATCCCACAATGCACAAGAAAAATGCCAAAATATACTTCATGTCGAACTCCATCAAACTACATCCGGAATATAGAGACATCGCCCAAATATTTTCACCTCTCATAAAAATTACACACACTCAACACCAAATGCAAAATACCATATAGCCACACATTGCCCGATACATCCACCAACAAAACTCACACTGACCATCACACATTCTCTATGCCCTAATAAACACTACATCCAAACATAAATGACTTTATCCATACAAAGGATATCCGCCGCACATGACACAATAAAACAAAAATTCCCTTACCTCCCAGACACACTAATAAAAGAATCTTCAAAATGTTTAAACCCAATCCCAAAATACACACACAAACACCTCCCCTACCCCCTAATCTCCCTCCACAATTCCAAAACAACAATAGAAACAATAACAGTGGTAGGTTTTTTCCTATCTACATTACTACATGGAACGTCGCATCTCTAAACACTGCACTTCCTAGCTTAAAAAACCTAATCATACACACAAACACTCCACCAGCCCTTATCGTGATACAAAAAACAAAAATATTGGCCACAAAATCCACAAAATACAAACAAAACATTTTCAAAGATTACAAACTTATTTTTAATAACACACATACACGAACAAGATGCATTCAACTGCACAGACCATACACACCAAGTCGTGGCGGCCTCCTCACACTTATTCACAAAAAATACGCCTTCCCGAGCAACATCAAAAAAATTCTTAGCCTAATGCACATATCACCCTACCTTCAAATAATCAAAATCACTAACCAACCACTACAACCATGGCTTATTCTTCACATGTATACGCCATCTCACCCTGAAAACACTAGATTCATCGCAAAAATACTAAACACTATTACATCCCAAATCAACAACAACCTTAATCACAATTACATGTTATGTGGGGACTTCAATAGAGACATAGCATTAATTGGGGGACATAGTGGAAACCATAACAGTCCCCCTCAAACCACAGATTATCAATGGCGCCTCTTCAAAGAAAGCTTGAACATCACTTACATAAATATCGATACACAATACTCCCGACAAGGCGGCTATAACTATAGTGATTGGAGCCTAATAGACGGATTTTACATAAATACAAATAATAAAACACAATACACTTTTACAACAAATAAGAACATTAGCCTCAACTCAGATCACTCAACCATACAACTCCACATCCCAAATAATATACTAATTAGTCGTACCCCCACAATTACCAACAATAACATCGCACAAATACTCAACCCCATTCCAAAAGACAACTTAGAAAAATTCAACACAGAATTCTTTGAAGGGAACTCCACATAAATTGACTACTTTATAAACACTCTTGAGAATAACAATCAACTCTCTCAAACACAATGGCACGAGACATGCCATACCTTAGATATACTCATTAGTAATATCTCCAACACACTTTAACAAACATGTAAAGCACAACCAATACCAAAGATGACAAACCGTACAACACAACAAGGCGGATATCTACCCCAAAAACTTGCTAAAACATGGAAACAATACCTAGATACATACCATGTACTACGAAAAACTATTAGAATTGTAAAAGATTACCCTCAATGGCGAAATCACCCCATATGTAATGAATTACTAACCCTACAACACACCCAAATCCCTACCCCACCCTCTCCAGACCTTCCACATGATACATGGATAAATGACATTGCAAAAATAGCAAAAAATGCCAGCAAACAAGCCCGGAAAGTCACTACAAAATATGCCAAAGAGAATATGAAAAAAGCCATCTCAAAGTATAGACAATTATACGAAACTTGGCTAAAAATTAAATAGTAAAGTATTTAAACACAGTGAATCTCCACCACTAGATTGTATCATCGGCCAATACAATAACATTCTAACTAGTCCAGACGACATCGCAAAAAAAATATTCAACCAACAAATAAAAAATAATAGACCCACAATACCAACATGTAACTACCAACCACAATTCCCAACCAACTGCATATGTGCAGTACGTCAATATCTATGGTATGACCTAGATGGTTATACCTTAGACAAACGGGGTCAACCTGGAATTCCATTACATACATACTACAACAAAGTCACATATGACACATGCCTCTGAAAACCTTGGAAACAACAAAGCTCGAGGGCCAGATCGTGTACCAAACTCAATACTTAAAAACATTCCCCCTAGAGTTCATAAACTATTATTTTTATTCTTCTCTCACTGTTACAAACAGAAACAAATACTGGAGTCATGGAAAATAAGCCTAACAATCTTATTATACAAAAAAAAGACCCCTCAATACTATCCAACCATAGACCAATTGCACTAGCTAACACAACCTACAAATCATACACTAGTACACTCACGTATAAACTATCCTCATACGGGGAAAAATTCAAAATCCTACACGACAGTCAAGAAGGATTTAGAGCAGAAAGAAGCACATCCAAACAAATACAAACCATAATAGCCGCACTAGAAGATGCAAGATTTACAAATCAAGATATTTATCTTTTATATTGACTTCAAAAATGCATTTAATACTATAGATCACGCCAGATTATTGGCAATAATGACAGATCTTGGCTATCCAGAAGATGCAACCGCATTAATTGGAATTATTTACTCTCAATCATCTACTCACTACATTGGAGAACACTTCGGAAAAACCAAACCCATTCCCATTCAAAGAGGAACTATACAAGGAGACACCCTTAGCCCATACCTCTTCATCATATTCTTAGAACCATTACTCCAGATGGCTAGAAAGAGGTAATAACAGGTACACGTTTGGTACTTCTCAAATCACCATAAATTCTGCCGCATACACCGATGACCTCAAGACCATAACCAACAAAATAAAATCATTACAAATCCAAATCGATGAAATTGAGAGATACTGTAAATGGACTGGTATGAAAGTAGGAGTCCCAAAGTGTGCTGCTACTGGATGCTTAAATAAACCCAAAATAAACCCAACCAAGCCTCTAACATCGACTTTTGGAACCAACCAATTCCTTTACTACACCAAAACGAACCATATGTATACCTAGGCACAAATCTAGTTCCATTACTAAATTGGAAATCCAAATTCACAAGACAACAACAAAACTCATTAAACAATACAAAGAATTGACAACATGCCCGGCTACTATGAAACAAAAAATAAAAATGGTTGATACTATAGTATGACCAAAAGTAGCATACAGCTTCTAAGCTATACCATACTCCATGCCAGCCATCAAAAAACTAAAATAAAAAATTATAGCCATACAAAAAACCATTAGTGGTATGCCAAAATGTATTTAAATGCAATAACCCAACTTCCACAGAATTTATTTGGCCTGGAAGCCTTCTCCTTTAAATATGCTTATCTCAGATGCATAGGTGAACAATTATAAAATGCTCTAAATGACAAAGGACGACTCGAGAAAATATACAAAGAACTAACTCAATATGTCGTAGCTCAATACGGTAGAGCCAAAAATATTCCCAGAATTATAAAAACAGATTGCATAAGATCACCAATAACTCGTACACTCTACCTATTAAAACATATAACTAAAGTTTACCTCAAAAGCACACTTCCAAACTTCCTTCTTAATTCCACACCATTAGAAGTATCATGGCGCCAAGAAACACAAAATCACAATACACTCAATTACCAACACTCCAAAAAAATCCTACAAAGACTCCTCTCAAAAATATTTTCCAATCAAAACAAATTAATCTCCTAAATGGCACACACATCATGAATAATGAGGACTTCAAAACCTACCACTTTACCCCATCCAAACTAATTAAGTGCGCCCTAAATATTGCCAAACAACTCTTCTACCAACCAACATGTCCAACAACATGCAATATCCCTTGCCTTATACACCCATATTCCCATAGACTTGAAGACCCATTCATCATTACCAACAACAACATCTCCCCGAGAACTACCCTCCAACGAACCCACCCCCCAACCCGACACTGCTCTATTACCCCCGGCCCCCAACACACCTCCTTAAGAATCCCACCTTATATCCCATTAATAGAATAATACACCATGAACATATACAACACAAGGATATCAACAACATACAAAACTCATACACTAGATATCTATGCCAATGGCAACACAACGACAAGACATTTAGCAAGTGGCTCCCTCAATGAAGCCTTTTTCCACGACGAGACTATAATACCTCCATCCACAACACCAAAAAATTAAAACAATACTATCAAAGGATCCATAAAAAATTCTACTCTGAAATCATTCAAACCCACGATCCTCAAGATCAACTTCAAGACACAAGATCCGTAACCCCACCAATAATTATCCCACTCCTAAGCATCTATATCACAAAATGTAACCTCAAAAATGATATTCTTACAATCTCAAACACAATCAAAATAGACAACAACCTAGCACATCTATCTAAAGAAAATGGCCAACATCTACAAACCATTACCACTACTAGACTCCAATGGCTATAGAACCAATACAATATAAAACTACAGTCACCCACAAACATCGAACCAATAACCCGATCATTTGAAACCGAATTAATCTGGTTATACCAAAGATACAAATACCAAATCTAAAAAAATAATCCCCTCAAAATTGCACAATACACAATACCCACCTCCATCATTGACTCACTAATATCATCCTACAACATAGAACAGTCATACTTCTTCCCCCCTATGATGTGCTCCACCAAACTACAAAAAATCTACTCCTCATTTGAAAGAGATAAAATATTCAGCTCCATGGGGAAAGCCTTTGACCACAAATGGATTGGTAATGGTATAGCACACTCCAACAACAAAGAGGAAACACAACAAGCACTACACTAGGCTCGCCTTGCTGCCAAAAATGACCCAAACCACACATCTACACTCATCATCATCCCAGACAAAAACTGGTACCAAAACTTTAACCAACAAGTAAGTCCATTCCTAGACTCTCATATCATTGCCTTATTTGAAGCAGATTCAATACCATATGAAGAACCCACTATTCCACCTGAACTAAAAAAACCTCGGATAGAACCATCCACACTACAAATAATATGTGTCCACCACCAAAATCAAACCCTTGGCACCCTAGAACAACTAGAAGAATGTACCTCCATAGCAAAAACTCTAAACATACACCGGCTATGCACAATGATGGCCCCACCGACACCTATACAAACACCCGTCAACAGAAACAAAAAATGGTCAAAACTAAATTACAGCAACAATGCACTAGATTATCTTTTAACACCCCCACCCCTCCCGGACTACCAAATTACCACCTCACCAAAATTTGACCCCTCATATAGCTACTTTATCGATGGCTCCTTCAAACCGCCAGAATAGAACAAATTCATTTGAGTATCTAGCGCAAAGAAAAAGCCGATTATGGCATATACAATTCTACGAAAGAAATCAAACTAGCCAAAAGACTGCATAGACTACAAAATATCCTCAGAGCATAACTCATGGCCATCCACAAAACACTGGAAATTGTCACAACAAAATACAACAATGAACCAACACACATATTCACAGACTGCATTAACGCAGTATACACATCAAACACCCAAATAACACATCCTACCCTCCACAATAGCCATCCCGACCAAATGATACTAGAATCAATGGTCCAAATGATACTTAAACAAAGAGAAATCACAACCCTACACAAAGTTCGAGCCCATGCCGATATTGATGGCAACGAACAAGCGGATAAACTAGCAAAAGCGGGCCAAGAAAAATCACACAAAAATGCCAAAGCTCCACATGAACACGCCTATGCCACCCCATACTACTTCCAAAAAGAAGATTGGCCCTCCAAAGAAGACACCCGTGATAAAGGCCCGGTTAGATTCTTGAGCAAATACCTCATAAAACAAGACCTATATTACAACCTTGACACAATCTCAGATAACTTCCCTAACACAGAAAAGTGGAATAGTAACAACAACATAGACAATGAACTCTCTACAAATTTATGGAAAAACCCCATCATCACTGACTCACAGAGAACATGCCTTATCAAATTCCGTACCAGACAATATATGGGAAACGCCCAAAAACAACTCTTCTTTGGAATAGAATGCTTCCCATCTATAACATGCCCAATATGCACTTCCACGGATCCCGACACATGGCTACATGTTTTACTTAACTATCATAACCACCACATACACTCCCTAATTGTCAAAAGACATAACAAAGCCGTATGGGAAATCCGTAAATTAATCACCTCCCATAACAAATTAAGATATTTTATCCTCATGAATGGTAGCACCTTTAATAACAACCCACAAGAAAATACGGTTCCACCATGGCTACTTCCATGTACATGTGAAATTCAACAATGCCACTGCAATGCTTGACTCAAACCGGACATACTCTGCCTTAGAGGCCTACCATACAATGACCCCCCACCCGAGCACATAAACCAAGACTACACCATTCAATTCATCGAATTTACATATTATAATGACAGATTCTCCGCAAAAACAATCAAAAACAAAATCAATAAATACCAACCCCTTATTGATGACATCACTGCCCTCAGATGGAAAGTGGACCCCCTTATTGTAGTTACAGTCGGCGCTCGTGCCACCACCTTTATCCCATCTATAAAAACCCTAGAAGATACCTTCAAAATTCCTATTAATACAATTACAAACACTTTCAAAAATATTAACATCATTGCCATACAACATGCTATGTCCATCCTTCTACATAAACGCAAAATTGAAAACAACCAAGCCCTTCCCAATACACAAGACCCCCCATAAAATTTCCCCTTTACTTTAATTTTAAACCCTGACTTTGCAAAATACACCCTCCTCTCCATCTTTCCCTCTTCTCTCTCTCCTCCCCCCTCTTCCCCCCCTCCCTCCTTCCTTATTGCTCTTTTGATTGATTGGTTTTGTGGTTTTTGGCTACTTGTTACATAGTGTCTACCCTCCAGAGGAGGAAGTAGTTCCAACTTACTAATTTCTTGTCCGGTGGGCATGGTCTTAGTAGTGGAACGAGTAGACACTTAATTCACGCCGGCCTCCTTTGGAGACTTGCGTTCTTCTTCTTCTTCTTTAGACCTTTTGTAGTGCAAAAACTTGACATCAAGTGAAGTTAAAGCCCGGTTTATTCCCATGAGTGTTATTAATCCCTAAAGGCCCAAGGCATTTTCACACCACAAACACTTCAACATTGTTCATTTTAGTGCAATGAGTAAGGAGGGAAAAAAACTTTGATTCCTCCATCTAACCGTAGGATCCCAATTAAGACTTATTAAGTGACATTCTCACAAAATTTAATAAACTTTCATTGCAACAATTCAAAGGTTATTATATTTGAAGTGGTAATAACGATTTATTTCTTCCCTATCTTGAGTGGATAATCTTTGAGATTTCCAAAACTCAAGATTTGCAAAAGCTCGGTCAAGATTTTTGGTCATTTAAGGGTCAAGGTTAACAGATTTATATGGAGGGTGATAGTTTACTAAGGTGGTACAAAAAACGTGTTACAAACAGACATGGAGCCATGTCACAACCGCTCTTTCATGTCACACTCTCAATTGGCCTTTGATTTCAGAAGATGACCTACAAAATGTGATTCCTGACTTGCATGCCATCACACATATCAATTTTTTTTATTATTCCTGTCTACAATTCAATCAAAAGAAGTGTATTTATTCAGTATTGTATACTAGTCATAGTTTTAATAGTGTAACAAATATACTTCTTCTTGGAGATTAGAAGTTTATAATTCTATAAAACTTTCAGATTACATGCACAACATGTTTTTTTTGGACATTCTAGATGAAAAATGATGATCTGAGACTTAAATTTGCTTGTAATAGTAAAATATGGGTTGATTTTTTAGAGCACTTAAAATTGGGGGGTTAATGTTGGCATTTCTTCTCAAAATTGTGCTAGTAAAGCAACAACATGTGTGGGACTCTGTTCCCACATGGTGCCGGAAGTTAACCTTAAATTCCGGCCAAAACAAGAAAATCATTTAGATAGTTACGATAGTTTGTGCTAGAATATAGCCTATAGTCTTGATGTAAGAATAAAGTCTGATGGGCCTGACTACAAACCCTAATTGAGCCTAAAGCTGCTAAAAGTGGAGCCGAAGCAGTTACCGGAATTTTGGGTCAGTCAGTTATCCGGAACCGTCAGCCGGAGCTGTCACTATCAACTGTTATCATGAGCCGTACTAACGGCCAGACTACTTAAGGTTGGGATTTGGAGGAAAACTCTTACTTTTCATTTCTCCTTCGCGAGTTGAGGTTCCGCTCCAACGCTTTCTCTCTCTCCCCCTCACTCTTACGGTTTTATAACCGCTGGCCGTTAGGATTTGGAGCTTAGACGGTTAGAACGGACCTGTGTCCGTTAGGGAGAGTTTTTGTGAGGACGGTGCGTGTAGGGACAACATCGAGAGAAAATAAGGAATTAGGTCGACTCGATGAAGACGGTTCCCATGGCCAAGAAGAAACAAACTGATAGAGATGGGCGCTGTCGGAGGGACGAAGAGCCGGCAGTTGCGCTCCCTCCCTTAACCCGTGTTCTTCCGGAAATCCTAGCAGACCAAGACGAGTACAGCATGCTAAAAGGAGAGCCTGAAGTTTATGGGTTGCGAGGGTTTGCTCGAAGTTGCGTGGGGCATCCGGGATGAGGTCTACGTCCGGAAGTTTGTAGGGACGCCAGACAAGAAATACAAGGGGCTGATGAGAGCCCATCCGGAATTCTAGGGAGTTACGGAATGGTCTCAAGCATACGACTTCCGAGCCGGCCGCACTAAGGTGGTGGAAAGGCGGGACGAGTTTCTGGCTGAGGAATTCGGGGGACGAGCGGACCTGAAGGATGGCTACAATCTGCAGGACCTTCGGCACCTGGATGCCCAACTCGTGCAAGGGTTTTTAAACCCTATCTTCCATCCGGAAAAGCCGAGACGGGTGGTAGCGAAGTGGGCCCGCACTTTCCTCGGAGCACTCCGGGGAAAGATTGTTGTAGACTAGGGAACCTTGATGACCGAGATGATCAACCGCCTCATGGCCAATCTCCAGAAGGTAATGAAATCGGCAACACCCTTCGCCTCGTATGTGGTGGACCTCTATTGTCACCACCAGCAGCTAACTCCGGCGGAGGTCAGGAAGTACGACAAAGTTCTTAACTTTTAGAGGTATGGAGGGGATGAGTCGGAGGAAGAAGAATCCGGAGGGAAAGAGCCTGTGCCGGAAGCAACAACCACAGGCACTCCAGAAGGCCGGAGGGCTTCAAAGAGACCTCGAGGGAAGGAGCCCGAGCCGAAGAGTCTGGGCATCCGCAACTCCTTCGCGTCGTCCGGAGAAGACGAGTCCGGACCCTCAACGGAGACCAGCCGGAAAAGGAGGAAGGTCGACAAGGAGGACTCCAAGGGTCAGCTCAAACAAATGGACGAGCTCACCCGCGAGATCGGCTGGAGAGTTGGCCTCCTTAAGGAGCCCAACTACGTCATCACCACCAATGTGGACTTGATCTTCCGGAGTCCGGACGTCGATAGGGTGGACGACGCCATCAACAGGGTGGAGGAACTCCAGAGCAGGGAGACGGACACGAAGGCCCTGCATACCCAAATCTCCTCCATGTACAAGGCTAGCACGGAGATGGAGAAGAAGGTCAAGTAATATCTTCAAGAGGCAGCTCTGGCAATGACGGCCCGGAAACTGGTTGAGGCAAAGGCCAATGCGTCCGCTGCTGCCCTACTAGAGGTCCGAACGGCCTTGGAATTCTTGGTTGACGTGATCAACCGAAGTCGTCTCTTCACCAAACTGGTGGAGAAGAAAGAGAAGGTCACCAGGGCCAACATCATCCGGTTCCTCCTAGATCAAGGGGAGAAGATGGGACGGACTTGGGAGCAGATGAAGTTGTTGGTCAACAATGTCACCCATGTGCTTCCGGAAGACCAGCAGCACCAGCACCGGAAGGCGCCACGACTCCGGCACGTACTACGGCCTCTCCAGAACCACCGGCCAAGTCAACTCGAACTCCGGAGACCTCAGGGAATCCGGAGTCTCTTGACACTCCGTCACCTCGGACAACGACGGAGGATATCGTACCTCCCAACCCGAGTACGAGTGAGATCCTGAAGAAGCTTCCGGATCTGCTGTCGCCACCCAACATCCGTCTGCCAGATCCTCCGGCGGAAGGCGACCTCCCGGCCCCGCCAAAGTTCGTGTCCCGGAGATTGGCGCCCGAACTAAGGAGTCCGTCCGGAAGCTACAGAGACTTGGTCCGGGAGACCAGGTTTGCTTCTGAGACGGAACCACCAATACCTCCGGTCCCGGAAGAATCACTGGAACAGCCCCCTCCACCGCCGGACTCCAGGACTCCGGTGGCTGGTGTTTCTCCAGCAACCGGACCATCGACTCTGAAGACCAACCTTTTGCCGGCAACATCGAAGAAGGCGAAGGGCAAGCAACAAGCTCCGATGGAGATCTCCCCCTCCTGTAAGAGTGGGAGAAACCGGGGACCATGTGCTCCGACTTAGGTTAGTTCGGTTTTGTGTTTCTTTTAGGGTTTAGATTCCGGATTGACAGCAATTAACGATGGGGCCCCAAGTGCACCCTGCTGCTTACAGAATCAACTGCCAGTTTTGATAGTTAGAATTGGAATTCCGGAGACGAAACTGTACCATGATTTTAGGATCTCAGATTCGATATGGAACTTTTCCAGATTTCCTGGATCTTCTAGATAAGATCTAACGGATTTCCCGTAGGATAGCTAGGAGGAAGGCTAAGTTTAACAGGGACTTAGTTAGTACTTAGTAGTGAGGTTTTGGGAAAAACCTTTTCATCTTATCTTTCTCACTTGGAAATATACGCCACTTGTTTGTACTAGATTTGCTTCCTGGTACTAGTTCGTGTGAAATTTTTACTTTGTGAGTAGCAGATCCACTCCTTTGCGAGCACGGGTGTCAACATCTTTTCGGAGTAGGGTGATAGCTAGTTCGTCAAGAGAGAGACTTGTCAAGATCTATGTCGGGAGATTTCCTGGGAGAGCTTGAGGGCTATTGCAGAGGTCTGCCTGGTAAACTCCAAGGTCCGGAAGTAGCCAGGAGGGGAGGGGACAAACTGCAGAGGTGTTCCTGGTAGTCTCTAGGAAACGGACAAATCCGTATTGACTTGAATTATGGCCAAAGCCGGAGTTTTCCCCAAAGATAGGAAAATGCCTAATACGTAGGTCTAGGCGGAACCCCCTGGCAAAATAGTACCATCATCTCCAGAGGATCACAACTACACGCACCGGAATATCGTTGTAGTCCGGACTTAGCTTCGTGTGATCGCATCTGGAAGGCCTTCTGGGTGTTGTGAGAGTCTGAGACTAGCAGCAACAATCAAATCACCAGTTAGCAGCGTAGGGAGAGTGGTGTTTGGTCACTATAAGTTCTGGACAGTGGGTGCCTAGCCACTTTAAGTCACAAGGCAGTGGGAAATCCAGCCACTTACACAAAACAAGATCACTGGACTCCGGCCACTCGCTTAAAAACTCCAGGAGACTCTCTGAGGAGGAACAAAGACAAATCAAACTACCCTCTAGACTTCCGGAAACTACTTTCCGGAAATCGTTGTACAAAATCCGGACTCCGGAAGGATCCGGATCTACCCTACGTAAGAATAGATTATAGCTAACTTATAATGGAATTGTTGTGATAAGTTTAGTAATTCGGAGTATTGGGAAAAGAACATTAGGTCTCTGTGGGAATGAAACCGAAGCGGTTACTTTGGAAGCACTTAGTGACGATTGGGTGCATTCCGGAGGGATATTGTCTCTACAAACTGCAACAACATGTATTCTCTTCCAGATATTTCCGTAATTTTCTATGCCTTTCCACAAAATTTAGAGTGCACCAACTCCCAATCCATGTAGCTGGTGTGCAATCGCCGCCTTGAAGTTCCTTGATTTTGGACTCTTGAGAACTTCCTTGGCCAAATTTGGTTTGTAACTGTGTCCAATCTGATTAGTGCAACTATAGCTCAGAGATCTACAGTGACTGCGCTGAAAATGGTAGAGGGTCTTCTTCTCCACTTTGTAGAACTATCAACTTTGTCTGCTCTGTTGAGTATGTTGAGGACGGGAAATGCATTGACGCCTTCTTCCAGTACAAACATGTATATGTAACCATCTTCTTTTCCTACCTAAAAATAAAAATCTCTCCAAAAAGATCCATCAAGTCCTTCGCACTAACGAGTTCTCGAAATCGGTGCATGGAGGTGTTCGTGTAGGTGGTTTCTGGTTAGAAACCACCTAGGAAGTTGTGGAGTTACTAGAAGGCGTACAACATAGCCATAATTGGTGATTAAGATTAGTGCCGTGTGACGGCTAGGTCAACGGTGGTGTCTTTTGGAGCCTATTTGACCTCCACGTGTGGTTGAGGGAGACTCATCTTTCTCAAGTTGAGTCTCCTAGGTGATGAGGTGAGGGTGTTGCACTCCACAACCTTATCGTGATCATGCTTCAACTCTTCAAGAATAGCATGGACTTGACTGTTATATTAGTTACAAGTGTTTTGTACTTGTTTATCACTTGAAAAAGATCATGTCATGGTAATGGATGTAACTGTGGCATTATAGTACATCTGATGGAAGTTTTGAGTAGGTTGCTCAAAATTCTTATCTAAATGCTAGGATTCTGAGATTGTGGAATTAAGGGTTTCTGAGGTTCTTGCTCATCATCAAGCGGAGCAGGGCGTTCAAGAGCATTGGTACCACCAGTAATTATCGTTGGGGTTTATTGTGGGAATCCGTTTGCATAAGGTTTCGAATACAGCCTCGAAATCCGGTTAAGAAAGGAAAAATCCAAAAAAAATAGTGAATAGTATAGTGCAGAATAATACAATTAGGTAGAAATAAGAAATAAGGACTATAGGCCTAACTAGAATTGTGAAACACTGTTATCTAAGCTTTTCCGGAAATCGATCGTCCGGAGCATCTCGAGAAGTTTGAAATATTTTGGATGACATCCGGATCCGAAACGGACATCATGAGCCTGACATCATTGATGGATGTCCATACGTTGTGTCTTATAAAATGGGTCAAAAAAGAAGGGTGTCACCATTCTTCTTTGTCGTCTTTTGTTCTCTCTCTCTCTAATCTTCTGAGCCTTCCGTCTTCAACTTTATTTAGTCTGAATGTATTTTGATAGCAAAGAGCTTTTGTGAGGACAGTGCATGTAGGTGCAAGAAGAGAAAATAAATAGCTAGTCTCGCACCATGGTTGTAGTAGGAGACCGGGCCGCCAGGAAGCTCAAGACCACCATTGCCACCGCCGAAGCTCCTACCATACATGAGGTGATGCCGGCCTATCCAACGGACGAGGAGGATATCAAGATCCTAGCAAACTACTTAAAAATCATGGGGCGCGTCGGCCTGATGGAGGTGCCTTGGGGATCAAGGATGAGCACCTGGTCACGGAATTAATGGGAACTCCGGACAACTTGTTTGAAAGTAGCCTCAGAACACATCGAGAACACTGGGCAACACCAGGATGGCAACGGAGCTACAACTTTTGGGACGGGGAGGTGAAAATAGCGGAGAAGAGGGACGAATTATAGGAGGGAGAATTCTCCCGATATGCCGACCCAAAGGACGACTACAACGCCAATGATCTCAAAGATCCCCATGTCCGGTTCCTTATCGGGTTTCTAAACCCCATCTTCCATCCGGAGATGGCGAAATGTGTAGTGTGCCAATGGGCATGCACATTTCTGGGAACAATGAGGGGAAGCTCTCCGTAGACTGGACCTTCCTAATGAGTGACCTAGTCAACCAAATAGTTAAGAAACTCGGGAAGGCGAAGAAGGCCGGAACACCGCTACCTTCATACTTGACGCATTTATATGCCAAGCATGAGGTCCTCACTCCGACGAAACATGACGTGTACGAGGAGCTCTTGAGCATTCAGGAGTACAAAGGATCGGAGGTCGAGTCCGAGGAGGATTTCGACACAATTGACCCTCCACCTGCCCCTTAAGCCGCCAACACGTAGAAGAGAAGCAGGTCATGGACAAAAGAGGCAGAGCCAGAACTCGTCAACCCAAGCCAGTCGGAAAAGGAGCGCGCCGATAAGAAACAAGGCAATCCAAAATAAGGTTGTTTGACAACAACATATAGTAGGGTACTTGTAGGAGTCTGAAACTCCCACTTGGTTGCCCCTACCAAAAAAATTAGTTAAATTTTGATTTTTAGTATTACATAACCGGAAAAGGAAAGTTAGTGTTACGCCAAAGTAGGTTGTATAATAATTAGTGAAAGTCGGTGAATCCTTGACTAGTTAATTAGTGTTAAAGTGGTGATAAAACCGAGCCTTAAAACTACCAAAGTTGTGCCAAGAAAGACCTAGAAAGAATGCCCGGGAAGGATTTCCAGAACAAAAGTCCAAATCACCACTTAAAGACTAAACTAACTAGTCAAAGTCTTTATCAACTAGATAGTATACTTAATAGTGTTAGTAGTAGTTGTTTGGGTTTTTAGGATTGTTGTAGAGGATTAAGCACCTATTTATGGGCACTTCATTTTATATGAGGAAAAGACAAAAATAATAATAATAATAATAATAATAATGATAATAAATAATAAATTTGAAAAAAATAAAAAATAAATGATACCCGGATATCAACCCGGATATGGCTAAATATCCAGACTACCCGGATATTACCCGAGCAGCAGCCCATAAGTTCCCCCTCCCTCTCCCCGACCTCCCTCAAACTAGACCTTCTCGAGAAGTTCTTCCCTTCTCTCCAGCAACTCACCTTTCTCCTTCCTTCTCTAAATTCTTTTCCCCCATCAAATTTTTCCCTCTCTCTCCTCTCTAGTTCTCTCTCTCATAGTTTCTCCCTCACTCTCTTTTTGGGTTCTCTTAAAAAAGATTATTTCTTGGGAGTTGGGATTTTAGTTGAAGAAGTTGGGGGTTAGTGCAAGAAAAAGAAGTTGAAGAAGGAGGTTTTTGAAGGAGATTTCAAGGTGTTAGACGAGGATTTTCAAGGAGGTCCTCAAGGTGGTGAAAGAGATGCGCGGAAGCTAGAGTTTTGAAGGAGTTGGTGGCATCTAGAGTTTGAAGCGTCAAAACTAGGGTGTGGTGGTGGAGGAGGTTTCTGACAATGGTGGTGGAGATTCCTAGGCGTGGAGGTGGTGCAAGGAGGTTCACGGCCGTAGCAAGAAGATTCAAGAGACAAGACCAAGATTTGAAGGAGGTTGCGGGTGCAATAAGGAGGTGATAAGAAGTTGTGGAAAGGTGATTCTTGCCAAATATTGGGTTTTTCTTGTTTGTGCAAACTTTCTCGTTTGCTAAATCTCTTGTCTCTTTTTTAGCGGGGTGACCTCTAGCTACTTCCTCTTTCGTTTAGAGAAAAGTCCACCGGTAGACTCTATCTAGACGTTGTATGTGCTAGGTCTTGGTTTCTTGCACTTGCGAGTCTACTTTAGTGTCCCACTATTCGTTTTCTATTGTCCCAACCTTGTGGCAAAAATATTCTTACATTTTTTCTCAATTCTCCCCTCATCTCTAGGCCTTGTCTAGTTTTTCTATATTTTTTCCGGTCTTCCTGGTCAACCGGAAAATCCTCTTCCAACTTCTTGCTTCCAAAGTTACCTCTTCAAAGTGGTCAATTGTGATGTTGTTTTATTTATCGTGTTACTAGATACGTGCGATACCTACATCCGCCTTAGTCTAGTAAAGTTTTCCGGAGAAAGTACACAGGTTGTCTGGTATACTTATCGTTTCTGGGCTCGATCGAAGTTTGTGATAATTTGTAATAGATGATTAGTGTAAATACAAGGCACATCCAAAGTAAGTCCATCACGGGCACTATAACTCCACTAGTAACATGGACGCTTTCCAAGATTAACCCGAACAAGTGGGAAGGGATTGCGAAAGGAGAATACTTTGAAGAAGGTGGTCGAGTTTTTATACTCTATCTTCTGGTCAATCCTTCCATGGAGCTATCGGGAACAAATTTCACTCTTTTGCATGCGTCTTCCGACTGAGCCTTTGATATTTATTATGTGTAATTGTTGCTTTATCGTACTGGTTGGTGCAATGTTGTTAAATGTTGCTAGATTTAAACACTAGGGTGAGAGCAGTGATGTTGATGGGGCCCCATTGCGTACCCGGTCACTACCACTTAAGTGTTTTCTCCGGCTACTTACTTTTGTTAGTGAATGTTTTACCAGTCCCAAATCGGGAGTCTTCTGATTTACCATTTTGTACTTTAGTGGATAGGGAATGTTTACCATTTAGTCCTTTGATTGATTGGGAATGTTTTACCAATCCCAAAGCGGAAGATAATTCCACTTCTCTGGATGGGTCTTTTGGTTGTGCCTTTGTTAAATGTTATGTGCTATTGTTGATTTATCCTATCGATTAATGGGATGTTGTTAAAGTTCCTAGATTTAAATACTAGGGTGAGAGTAGTAATGTCAATGGGGCCCCATTGTGCACCCGGTCACTACCACTTGAGTGATTTCTCCGGCTAGTTACTTTTGTAAGGGAATAGTTTATCGGTCTCGGATCAGGAGTCTCCTGGTTTACCGGTTTATCCGAAATCAGTTGGTGACTAGGCTATCTTTGATTTTAGGATCTAGATACCATTTTGCCCTTTAGTGAATCTAGTTTTGGAGAGTAGCTAGTAGCCTTTGTGTACTTAAGAAGCCTTGGGTTCTTGTGTTAAGTACTCTTCTCTTTGTTTCTGTGCTTGTGTCTTGCCTTCATTGCTTGTGTCTAGAGTCTTTGTTGAGCTTGTGCAAGTTGAGGTGGAGAGGATTGAGTCCTCTTAGTGAGTCTTTGCTAGGATGTGCAAGGTTGTGGCTTGTTGAATGTTACGTGATTGAGTATGAGTAGAGGCTTCCCTAGGGTGTAGAATATCCTAGTTAGATAGGTGGAGTAAGATCCGGGATTTACTTCAAATCCTTGACCGGTGAGACCGGAAAGAGTTGCCTTTTGGATGGAATCCGGGAAGCCCGGGGCCTATGATTTCCTCCCTTAAGTGTGAAATGTTTGGATTGGTGGGGAGGACGGGTGATATCCCCTCTCTTGGTATGCGGGAGAGATCGCGGCTAAGCTTGAGTCCGAAGTATTTTGGAGTTTCTACCCTTACAGTGGATGAGTTTTCAAGATCCTTGTGGATGGTTGTCTTGCTTATGTGATTTGTTTAGCATTTGATTGTTGTGATTCTTGTATCTTCTTTGTTTGATTTATTGGGTGTGGTTGTAGTTAGAACCCGGGTTTGCGTGACCGATTTACAAGGACTAGTTTCCGGTAGATTGTGAAGGCCGGTAAACTAGTTGTAACCTCTTTAACTCTTTCATATTGTAGAGTTAGATTGTGGATATTGTGGCCTTTGGACTGCAATAACCTAGGGTAGTGTCTTTCCGCGCACTATAAAAACTTACCGGAAAAGTACTTGACGTTCAACAATGTTTAAACTTAACAGTTGTGGATACTTGTTATAGATCACTAAGTTATCGGGGAAGCCATCCTCTGGGATGGGCTGAGGTATTAAGTGTGAAGTGTTGTTAAAATTTAGAGAGTTTGACACACAAAGAAATCCGTGGAAACAAACTAGTTAGGTGGGCTCGCTTAAGGATAATTTCGGTTAACTTTGAGAATTACGAATCACTAGACTACGACAGTACGTCTGACTGAGCTTCTAGAACTCACTGGTCGTCCCAGTATAGATATTATGGAGTTGCTGACTCATGAGGCGTGGCGGTTGCACTCTTCAATGAGACAAATGCTGATAGCATCGAGGTAATCAAGGAGGTCCTGCACAAGATAGGAGTCGATGAGATCGCCGGCATCTTCCCACAGCTGAAGGAGCCCTGAATCAACGAGGTCCAGCTAAATGTTTTGGAGGATGATCAAGCTCCTTTCATCTGGGACCTGGCAAGACTCCTAGAGCTGTTCAATGAAACGAAGGCAGCCTTTGCAGAAGCGCAGGTGGCACAGAAAGAGGCGAAGAAGCGGGCTGACACCTCTACGTGTGCATTAACGAAAGTCCGGACTGCGCTGAACTTTCCGGTCAATACGGTCAACCGGAGCCTCCTCTTTACGGAGATTCTAGAGAAGGAGGAAAAGGTCAACCACGGACAAATTATCCGGTTCCTCTTTTACCACGACCGGAAGATGGAGAAGACTTGGGGACGGATGCAAGAACTGGTGGACAACCTCATTCCGGAAGGTCTAGAGACTCGAGGAACCCAGACAATTGAAGATCCAATAACTTTGGTAAGAATGACTATGATTCCGGAGGTAATATGTCCATTTGAGAATCCGGGTAGTTTTGGGCAAGAGAAGGGAATGTTGGTAACACCCAATCGTGCCTCTCCCATGAGATGGCGCAAGTTTTCCCTCCCGAGCACAGAAACGCTCAAAACATGGAAGAATATGCTTCCAGAGGGACTCTTGCAAGAGACTCCTATGATCTTTTGGCTCTCCCAAACATCACCCCTTGACGTTCACTGGAGGTCAACTTCACCCGTAATGGATGGATCCATGAAGGAGACCCCCAACCTAAGTGGAAGTTTCAGGAACCTGATTGGAAGGCACACTGGAGCAATCAGACAAACGACAACAAAAGTTGTGCGATCAGGGGACTAACCAGTGGTACAAGCTTTCGGATGAGGATCAAGGCAGCCGAAGCCGATCGAGAAGGAGATAGAAGAGCCTCCTAGGCGTAGGAGCGATAGGCTTAAGGAAGTCTAGAAGACTCCCTAGATTTTGGTAGATAAGCAAGTAGAAATTCTTTAATCACTTAGAATTAGTAGCGATTAATGATGGAGCTTAGAATTGCATCCGGCTACTAAGTAGGGGATTAAGAATAGCTTTGTAATCCGGAGGTCCGGAATTGTGCCTAGGAATTATTGATTCTACATAGGAATTATCGATTCTACCTAGGAATCAACGATTCTGCGTAGGAATTATCAAGTTTCACGATAAGATTTCCTGGACTTTAGGATTAGACTTTTCGGATTTCTTGTAGATAAGGTTAGAGTAAAATTAACAACTAAGTTAGTATTTAATAAGATGATTTTTAGGAAACTCATAATCTTGTTTTCTTTTGCGGAAAATGTTCAAGCCTCTCAATATATTGTCTTTCTATATATTGTGGTGTTGAGTGATTTTGAGAGGAAAGGATCCATTGTGGTCTGTAGTGTTGTGGATAAGTTCTTTGTGGTGAGCGTTATTGTTTGCATTTTAGGAAATCGGTTGGGACTTGCATCCGGAGAGTGCTCGGAAGTGCTAGAGACGAGCTCAGGGAGAGGCCTGATACTCTCAAGGGTCCGGAAGTAGCCAAGAGGGGAAGAGACATATTGCAGAGGTAGGCTTGGTAGTCTCTAGGGCATGGAAGCTTCATGTGAACTTGGATTCCGATCGAGGCCGGATTCTACCCCTATGAATTGGAAAAAGCTTGATGTGTATGCCTAGAAGGGGTCCT
Source organism: Bryoerythrophyllum caledonicum (assembly GCA_963971425.1). Taxonomy (NCBI): domain Eukaryota; kingdom Viridiplantae; phylum Streptophyta; class Bryopsida; order Pottiales; family Pottiaceae; genus Bryoerythrophyllum; species Bryoerythrophyllum caledonicum. The sequence goes on from OZ020514.1 coordinate 46,453,269, forward strand.
TTTTGTAATCTGTAATTCTCACCCGATTGAATCACGATAGGACTTGTCGGAAGGCCATTGTAGTTTGGACTTATTTCTGCATCACCACGTCCAAATGGCTAGGTTGGGGTTTCAGCAACCCCAGAGGCAGGCGAAGAAAGACGAGGTTGGTGTGCTTCTTTGTGGCGATTCAAGAGAGCAAGGGCTCGGGTGGTTTGTGATTACCTCGGAATGTGGTAGCGGTGCACAGGCGAGGAGCTTGGAGAGGCACCATTGAACTTGTGGGTTGCGTGTCACTAGGACTGGTGAAGGCTATAGACAATGAGGATCCACCTTGAAGTTCATGTTAGAACACTAGGGTTTCTACATTCGCAAACCATAGGTGCCTAAGGTTCTCGAGGAGCTTGTTCTTGGGATGCGGCGTAAGAGGCAGTGTTTCTCTTACGAGTTAGCAATAAGAAGCTGGCACAAATTTGTGGCGTCATTGCAACCGACGAGAGACGGCCTGGATCAGCTATGAAATCTCGCCCCAATGACCTGCTCTACTCTCAGCGCTTGTGAGGTTAGGTTGAATCAGGCGCATTAGACTAGTTGGTAGTCAGAGAAATTACCACAGAGATAACTGACTTGTGGCAGCCAAGCGTTCATAGCGACATTGCCGTTCGATCCTTTGATGCTTCAACAAGTGGAAGATGAGTCTGGAGGAAATCAAGCCTTAGGCCCACCTCTTGATACTTCCACCATTCAATGGAAGGCACTAGATGATGGTATTGTGTTGTTAGAGCTATGTAGGGGAATTGGAAGTGGATTGGCGGCAGTGCTGCAAGCGGGGATCAAGGTCAAACGCTACATCTAAGTAGATGTTGATGAGGCAGCCAGACACGTGACCAAGCTTCATTCATGATGTTTGAGGTCATAATTCCTAAACTTGTTGGCCACAAGTGCCATCAAGACTTCCTTTTCCATACTTCTTGGTGATATTGCCTTGCTTTTAGCAGAGGACATTCATTGTGTTGGCCATGTAGACCTTGTCATTGCGGATTGGCCATGTTAAGGTATGTCTATGGTTGGACATGAGAATGGATTGAAAGACACTTGTTCTTTGCGATTTCATGATATGATCTCCGTATTGCGTTTGCTTCAGACCTCTCAAAAGCGACCACTAGGCTATATTGTGGAAAATGTACCGGTGGTGAGTAGTTCCAAGTTTAGAACTTTGGAGGGCATGCACGGCATACACCTGACTTTGGGTTTTCTAGTGTTTTTGGATGCATCTACGATGGGATTGTGAGCACATTGCCCGCGGTTGTGGTGGACAAATATGGCACCTCAAGAGTTGCTACAATCCGCTGTTGGTTGTATTAATCGGCCGGGTGTTTATGTGAGTGATATTTGGGATCTATACAGGGCACCGCGACGCTTTTACCATGACGACCAAGCACCAGTGGTGGTGGTTATCCGCAAAGGAGAACCACGTAGGGCATTGTCCATGATGGTTAATTTTACTAGGTCGTATGCCTTTAAGAATAATCGCCCTAGCTTTGTTTGGAATTCCTTGTCTCAAGAGATGATGGAGCTTAATGCGGATAGGCAGAAGAGAGCCATGGGCTTTTCTACGGTCACAACCAATGCACCCAATATTTCGGAGCAACAATTGCAATTTTTACTTGGGCAAGTAACGGATGAGCATTGTTTGACTCCGATTGTCTTGTTGGTGGTTGTTGAGCCGAAGCGGTTACCTTCTAATTTCAGCGGTTACATGAGGTCTTATAAGCTGCGGGAGGCCGGAGAACCATTTGCCTCTATTAGGGTGACAAGCAAAGTGATTGGAGGCGAGAGGGCCTTGGCACCTCACCCATGGAACATGTGCGGTACCACAAATCTTTTTGCAACGTCCAAGGCTGAGGATCCTAACCCTTGAGTGGAGGATTATTCTAGACATCTTTGGAGCCAAAATAGGGGATTGGTCCACTACAGGAAGGACTTGGAGGAAGTTGTGTAGAAGATGTTCATAGAGTACCACACAACTCACCAAATGGAGGATATTGGCAGACTAAGCCAATTGGAAGGACTTGGAAGCATGATGGAGATGGAGGGAGAAGAGTTTCTTTCATCCGGCATTCAATAGCAACCAAGGAAGGAGAACTCTGCTCCAAAGCAATTGAAGGAGGCGATTGTCGTACCATGAATTTAAAAAATAAATTAAGTTAGTTATATAGAAGAGGTTAAAATACATAAAATAGTAGGTGGAAAGGTTAGGGCAAATCTAAGTGTTAATCCTTAGTTAGTATTAGGATAAGGAAAATAGAGAGTGCTTACAAAATGTTAAGGGGGATAAATACTGACCCGAGCCTGCACCTTAACCCAATCCATACCAACCCGAGCCCAAGCTCAAGGATCCAAGCCTGAGGACTCGAGTTTAAGGGCCGAGCCCATGGATACAAGTCAATGAACCAGGTAGTAGGCCAGCATCTTCGAGGACGGAGCATGAGTAAAGTCGAGAGAAGGAACTTGCGAGCCGGAAGTCTACGGAGGAAAGATGGGACGTCTGGAGGCGCGAGACGCAAGACGGAGACGCGATACAGAAGCCCGAGACAGAAGTCCGAGACGCGAACCCGAGACGCGAGACGCAAGACAGAGGCGCGAGACGCAAGACGGAGACGTGATACGGAAGCCTAAGACAGAAGTCCGAGACGCGAACCCGAGACCAAGATGTGAGACCGGAAGCCCAAGATAGAAGTCCGAGATGCGAACTCGAGACGCGAGACGCAAGACCGAGACACTAGACCGGAACACGAGACAGAAATTTCGAGACAAGAGAACCAAGCTAGCTGAACGGAGGTGCGAGATGAGAGGTGCAAGCTGAGCGGGTTCCGAGCGAGAGAAGAGAAGACTTGAGGAGTTGGTTCGGAAGTAGGCCTGGAATCTTGTTCCGTAGGTCACTATTCATTAGCGGATTAGGCCCCCATTTGAACTTGGATTTGACTTGATTTGCCTTGGAATTTGTGTTTAGATGCCTTTTGACTTGGTACGTTGAGTAGATAGGACGGTGGCCGCCAAGGGTAATTAATGCCGTCGTTTTTAGTTAGAAGGCATCTTATGCTTTTGGCGTTTGTGTGTGTTCTTGGCAGTATAAGTGAGGAGTCTCTTGGCACCTCTCTTCACTGCTTGTTGTGTGTATTTTGCTTTCAGTTTAATTCTAAACCTACGCTCTCTGAAAACCTTCTATGGTTGGGAGAGCTCGGATTCTATATGACTGTGAGTACCATTTCAAGTAGTCCACTCCTCAAGTCCATACTCACTGTCGAAGTCGTTGTTTCCTTGTTCCATCAAGTAGATTAGTCCGGGTGGATGGAAATAACAGGTGAGACGGATAGGTGGTTAGTTGGGCATGACTCTAACTCTGACCCCTTGTGATTGTTTCCTTGTTCCATCCAGTAGAATAGTCCGGGTGGATGGGAATAACAGGTGAGATTACAAGTGTTTAGGGGAGGACGAGAGGGGAGTGACGGATGTGTAAGGGTCCTAGCGAGTCTTGAGTGACCTTCCGGCGTCAGATTGGCGTCGGTTGTGAGGGCTCGGGTCGATCCCTGAAACATCTTACCTCCAACCGCATCGGATGTGGAGGGAGACTAGGAGGAGGACGGATAGTGGGCGGGTAGGCCTCTTGCTCACTTACATTACGCACCTCGTAGTTTCGGAAACACAGGTCTAACATCCCTTCAGGGGAATCTCAGTGATACCATATCCATCCAAGTGAGTGAGTAGAGTTAGAAGGAAAGAATGGGAGGAAGAGTAGCTATTACTTGTGTCAAACGCTAAAATCTCTTTGAGTCCATGAACCCTCGTTCATGGTGAAAAACCTTCTCCAGATACTAAAGTACCTGGATGTCTATAGTCTGGATGTCATTCCCGTCCGAGACCAAGGAAGATCCATAGTGAAGATCCGTAGTGAGGACCGCAGTGAGGACCGCAGTGAGGATACATCCCTCCCTTTTGGTAATGGGGAATGAAGATTCAGTGTAACTAAGTCTAACCTTTGTAATTTATCTTCCTTTCTCTGTCGTGTGATGTAATTGTTGTGGTATGCAAAGTATTGTATAAAATTGGACTTGTTGTTAGTCGTTGTAGTTCACAAGGATTCTCTGTGGGAACGAATACCTTAGGGTATCTTTTGTGTTAAGATGTGAATACTTGCCAACGCGTACTACGACAGCGGTGACTAAGGATACTTGGAAACCGATAGGAGCTTGGCCGATGGAGCAATTGAAACAGAGGAAAATGAATTCCTCAAGGAGTACATGGATTTTTCTGCCTTCAGCCTAGATGATCAAGGAGTGTTGAAGGGGCAAGAGGTACGTATCAACTTGACGGACAAAGCACCAATATATTGAAAGCCGTACAAGTATAGCAACGTTGGCCGAAGGATGATACACGCTCGTACGGAGGAGCTGGTGGCTGCAGAGCTAGTGGAGATGGCTCCACCGTATTGTGAGTATGCATTGACAATGGTTATGCCATCTAAGAAAGATGTCTACAATAATTGGACCAAGAAGAGGATATGCAGAGACTATAGGAGGATTAATAAATTCACCAAGTCGGATCATTATGCCATGCCAACGGCGGAGAACTTTGAGGCTATTGGTCACACCAAAGTGTTCAGCACGTTGGACTTGTACTCAAGATATCACCAGATTGGACTAGAAGAGGAAGACAAGGAGAAGACCGCGTTTTGGGGCATTGACAAAGATGGGATGGACCGATTGTTCCAAACAGAATTCGCCCGAGGAATTTCAAAGTGTTATGGACCAAGTATTTTTAAGCTTAAATTCCGTGAGATGCTACATCCACGATGTCATTGTCTTTAGCAAGAATCAAATGCAGCATAGGCTACACTTGATGGAAGTGTTTGCAAGATTAAGGCTCCATGGTCTAAAGTTCCACCCTGGTAAGTGCAAATTCTACTTCAACCGCATCGAGTATTTAGGCCACATGATATAGCCAAGTGGATTGGATATGGTAGCTAGCAAAATTGAGTTGGTGATGTCTATTCCTAGACCAAGGGATGTTGGTAGGCTACGTGCATTCTTGTGGTTATGTAACTAATATAGAAAGTTTGTGAAGGCTTTCAATCCTATTGCCAAACCATTGACCATGTTGACAAGAAGTAATCAACCTTGAATCTAGGCAGATGAACAAGAGGTGGCCTTTCAAGATTTAAAGGGCCGCTTGGCATTAGCACCTATTATTTGAAGAACAATAGCAAGAAAGACATACAAGCTACATACAAATAGGAGTGCATTGGGAATCGGCGCGATGTTGACGCAAATGGATGACGACGGAAATGAGTTCTTGATTGCGTAAGCTAGTCCGTCCAATAACAGCGTGGGGGCTTAGTATGCCTCGTGTGAAGGAAAATGCTTGGCTTTGATATGGGCAATTGCTCATTTTTGGTGTTACCTTTATGGTAATGAAATTTTGTTAGTTACTAATCATCAACCTTTAAAGTGGTTGATGGAGAGTGACAATCTAATAGAAAAACTAGCTATTGCAAGTCATCGGATCAATATTCCTCCGGTTAGCACTTAATTTCCATTAAATACAACCAAAGTAAACCGCTCCGGTGTCGTTCCCACAAAAACCTATTGTTTCTTTCCTAAATGAACTACTAAAAACTAAACTACCAAAACACTACTTCATAGGTTAGCTTTCCTATTCATTCCTTTGCTCAATATCCGGATCCTTCCAGATTCGAGAGTTCTTACAGTAGCTTCCGAAACTAATTTCCGCACGACCGGAGGGAGTTTGATTTTTCTCTGATCCTCTTCACAGAGTCTTCAAAACGGTTTAAACAACTGACTAAAAGGCCACTGATCATGTTTTGTGTAAGTGGCCGGATTCCCCACTACCTTATAACTTAAAGTGGCTAGACACCCACTCTCCCTACTTCGCTAACCAGTGGACGATTGTTGTTGCCGGACCTACACTCTCACAACATCCGGATGGCCATCCGAACGCGGTCACATGAAGGTGTATCCGGACTACAACAATATTCCGGTCAATATTGTGGTGGTTCTACAGAGTGAGCCTTATTGTTTGCAAGCGGATCTCCTTCTAGACATACACATTAGGCTTTTTTCCTATCGTAGGGGGAGATTCCGGCCTCAACCGGAAGCCGAGTTCACACGAATATTTTGTGCCCTAGAGACTATGAGACACACCTATGCAATACGTCTCTTCCCCTCTTGGCTACCTCCGGACCCTGAAGAATGTCAGGGCTCTCTCTAATCTCTGCTCTTGCTCTTCCGCGTGTGCTCCCAATACAAGTCCCAACCGATTACTTCAAATACAAACACTCTAACACTCACCACAAGAGAATTAGATCACTATACCCCAACCACAATGGATCCGTTCCTCACAAGATTCAAGAACATACTAAATCACCACAAGTTTGGGATAAACAACATAGTAACAGATTGAAAACGTTCTCAATGAGAGAAACAAAATGATGAGCCTTCTAAAACTCATCTATTATGTACTAACTAAGTATCCTAATCTTAAGTCTATCTTATGCGCCAGAAGTCCAAAAAATCTTATCCTAATAGCAAAAAAGGTCTTATTCCCAAAATCCGGAAATCTGATCTCAGATCCGAAAATTATCCATCTCAGATCCGATTCTCCCACTCCTAACTTGTACGGTACTTTATGGAGTTCTTTAGCCTAAGGTTTGGAAGCAAGGTGCAATCCTGAGCCTCATCGTTCAATCGCTACAAAATCTAAGTTACTAACTATTCCTAACTTTAAACCTAAACCTAAGCTAGGGGATCTTCTGAGCACCTTTATTCCGGCTGCTCCTACGCCTAGGGGATTCTTCCACAACAATCCTCGCCTGCTCTATCTTCTCTGGAGACGGTTCCGGTACCTCGCTCTTGCTTCCAGAAGTGGAGTAGTCGGCTCTCGGTCGTTAGTCGGTGGCACCACCTATGTCGCCTTCTCTGCCGTGCCGCCGAGGTTTCCATCATGTCCTTGACGCTGGAAGTCTCCTCCGGAAGACTCCTCGACAATAGAGAAGTCATCTTCCGGAGGGTGGACGAGGGAGAGAAGGAAGGAAGTTGGAAAGCTGGGGGAGTCTTTTGGAAAAGTGCTGCCAGAAGTGTGACCTTCTCAGACTTGAGGGTCTTTGTGCTAGGCAGAGGGAGTTTGTTCCAATTCATTAGTAAAGACGCATTGGACGTACTCAGAATCTCATCCTCCTGTTGCTTCCCCTTCTCGGAAGCTTCCGGTGCTTTGCTCTACGGTCCGGCTTCCTCCGTTAAGGAGTCGAGGTTGATTGGTGAGTTTGGTGCCGCGGAATCCTCCCGGACCATGTTGTAGGCCGCATTGTTGGCCAAGAGCTACGTTTGGCTCCAAGTCTTCTCCATCTTTTGACTGTGATTCATGAGGAACTGGATGATCTGTCCTCGGTTCACCTTTCCTTCTTTCTCCAAGCGTTCGTTGAAGAGGAGGCTTGGTTGACCGTGTCAACCAGAAAACTCAACGCCTCTTGGACTTCTACGAGTACTTTAGCCGATGCGGTGGCTCTGTCCTCCGCCTCCTTCCGGGCTGCTCGTGCCTCCACTATTGTTGCTTCCGCCATCGCCAACTCCTTCTGCAACTTTGCACGTGCTTGGATCAAAGAGTCCTACTGCTCCTCCAGTACAGTTAGCGGGGCTTTCACGTGACGGAGATCCTTCAACCGGGGAAGAATCTTAGTTAACTCGTCCACCTTGAGCTCGGTCAAGATCTCGTACATAAGCTCCCAGCTATGCGCAATAAATTGGTTGAGTAGCGAGGTCCGCCAGGCCACGTGCTTAAGCAACTCCATAATATCCTCCACCGGTCTTCCGTTGAGTAGCGGAGGTTCCACCTCAAGTACTCGTTTTGATCGTCTTGATGGGCCTGCCGGCTGCGGATCAGAGGAGGTCGTCTCAATCTGGGTCAATTGAGTTGCCGTTGGTTCTGCCTTTAGTTGTACCGACTGACTCGGCTTCCAATTTTGAGGGGTTTCAACCGAAGGCGGCTCCGCTGCTTCGGTCTCCACTTTTGAGTCGGTTTTTGGTCCACTTTACTTCTGAACGTTCAGAAGTTCTTTATACGTGTCTTGCTCCACTAATGTCAGCAACTTGTGCTTCACGTAGAGGTGGGTCAGGTAAGACGCAAGCGGCGATCCGGATTTCTTCGTCCGAAAGAGGCCCTTGACCAATCTCCCTACAAGGTCGTACATCAGCGATGCCCGGTGGATGGTAATCTTTCCTTGCATGGCGCCTAAAAAAGTGCTCGCCCACTTGGACACCAACCGCTTGGGCTTCTCTGGATGGAATATTGGGTTTAGAAACCCTATGATTATCCGCGTTTGGAGATTGTTGAGGTCACTTGTTGTGAAGCCGTCTTTTGGTTCAGCGTGAGGGTTGAACTCTTTGTCAACAAACTCATCATTCTTCTACAGCACCTTCACTTCTCCGTCCCAAAAGCCATACGTGTGCTTCCACTCCGCCGGTGTCCACCTCTCCGGATGAGCTCAAAGATTTCCGTCATATTGGATGTCAGGCGCTCCGATCAACTCCGTCACCAGACCTTTCTCCTTCGTGCCCCACGCCACCTCCATGAGTCTAGCGCACCCCATCTCTTCCAGGTAGTGATACAAGGTCTAAACGTCTTTGTCTTCTACAAGGTACTCTAGAGTCACCCTTAGAATCGGCGGCCCTCTGGCGATTGGTTCTTCACCTTCAGCGCTCTTCCGGCTCGCTCTCCACCTCCATCCATGGGTAACCCTCAACCTTTCTTCTCTCCGGTCACACATGTACGCACTGACCTCACAAAAGTACTCGCTATAATGAATACTTCCGGATGCTGAAAAGCAAATGGAAACCAGAGGGAGCACAAAAAAAAAAGAGAAAGAAAAAAATGACAAACTATGAAGAGTCCCTTTTTTTGACCCCTTTTATAATAGACACGACGTACGATCACCAGAACTGTTGTCAGAGTCGTGATGTCGTTTCTAAAAACTCATGACGACATTTCGGCTTCTGGATATCTTCCAAAATACTCTGGACATTTATCGGCTATCCTAACGTCCGGTTACCAGAATGGTGCTGAAGATAACGTTGCTTAACGATTCCGTTTTAGCACAGAATCTTTATTTCTTAATTCTACCTAGTTGTATTAGTCTACACTACTCTATTCATTAATTTATTTTTTTTCACCTTTATTTACCGGATTTTTAAGGTAACATCCTAAACCTTGTGGGAATGGATTCCCACACTAGCGCGGTGAGCCTTGATGTTGATGGTTTATAACTTCAAGGTAGTGCACAGAGCGGAATTGGTGCACATGGATGCCGACGGCCTTAGACGCAATCCAATTCTCTTCCAAGCGGATGCTACACGCGCTAGGTGGCATGGTGAGGATGAGATCAATCCGTTGCCAATTTGGCATTGTTCGGCCTTTCTAAGTGTGTTGGCAATGCATGGAGATGACACCAGAGAAGCTACTGGGGTCATGGTAGATGGGGATGGCGATGTAGAATCTAGAGGCGCCAAAGACATCTTTGAAGACACAAACGTGATGCAACTTCTGCAAAATGGAGAAGTAGTGCCTACAAGGTCTCTAAGGAGAGATTATAGGTCTCGCAACGAGCCAAACGGTTTGAGTGGAAGAGGACTCAGCTTTTGATAGTGGGGCCAGATGGTATTAGATATTAGAATTGCTCGAAGTTATTATGATATCGTAAATAGTTTAGAAGGTTTCGTAGGTTTAGAAGGCAAAGTATAGGGGAGAAAATAGAGAGAGGTGAAAGGAACTTGAAGTAATCCCATATGTATTAGCAAAAATTGTAACTAATTATAACTATGAGTGAAGGCCTTTATAAGAAAGCCATATCTCACTTCAAGCGTTGTTTGTAATACTGTGTCTGTTTCATTTGTTTGTGCAATCATTTCTTGACTTCTTTTAACCTCAATAAGTTATGAGCCCACTTATGTGAGTTGCGTGAGTATAGTATCGGTGCAAATTGGTTAGGAGAAGATCTTGAGAGTCTTTAAGTGTTGGAAGTGGGCAAGATCTAATTTGCAATGTTAGAGGTGTACAAGAGTTGACTCAAAGTTTTTGAAGCATTCCAGGTGCACAAGTATTGATTTAAGGTTGTTGGAAGCATTGGAGGTGATTAAGGACTAGCCAATGAGTTTCTAAGAGCATTGGATGTGCACATTCAAGGGTGTCGACTTTGTAAGTGTTTACATTTGCACTTTTGTTGTAACTAGAAGAAACCTTCACTGTGGACATTCATCACATTAGGTTAGGGTTAGGTTACACCTTCCCTTGCAGCCAAGGACTGCTGTGCATCTGCACCCACTTTGTATTTAAGAGACTTATGTCTTACTTTAATCCATCTTCTCTACTCTTGAGATCCAATATGGTATTAGAGCACAGGTTCAGATTTATAGAGATCTAAGTCATAGTTCTAAAGATAGATCAGTAGCACCTAGGAGGCATGGACAGAGATGAGGCAATCAGTGAAATAGTTGAATGCACATCAAACATGCTAGGTGCTACATCAGAGACAAATCACACTAGTAGGAGAGAGATAGAGATTTCAATCCCTGAATTAAGCCGGCTTGACAGATTGGGCAACTATCAAGTGTGGGCATTTCGTCTCAAACGGATTCTAGAGAGGCACCAAGTATGGAATTACTGCATCACGCCTCCATCTAGATCTGCATCTGAGAGAGAAAGAGAAGGTAGAAGGATAGCATTGCAGGCACTCACTGATTCAGTAAAAGACTCAGTCGTGCCAGTTGTTTGTAGATTCGAGGACCCGCATCTTCTCTGGACAACATTGAAAGAGAGATATCAGTCGAGATCTGGATCTCGTCGTCTCATGCTACTCAGAAAATTAGTGTCTCTTTGCAAGGAAGAAACCATCACAATGGAGCAGTACATGACTGACGTGAAGGATACAATGGATCAGTTGAAGAGCATGGAAGTTGGCAAACCTGAGGATCTGTGCACATTACTGCTACTGAACTCATTGCCTGCTGAGTATAAGTTGTTTTGCAGGACTCAAACCAGCAGAGAGGAACTACCATCGTTCCTCGAAATAGAAGCACGGCTGCTTGATGAAGAACTGCAGCTGAAACTAGACACCGACAAGGAGGGCGAAGCTGAAGCTCTAGCTTTCAAGAAAGCAAACCCTAACAAGACAAGCGGTGGAGCAGGAGGCAACGGCCGAGGCAAACCTTGCAGCAACGACCGGCGATGGATGAACGGGACGCGTGGGGAGAATGGGAGGCACGACTAAGGGAGGATGGCAGGCGATTGCCAAAGGGAGAGTGGCAGGCGCGGCCAGGAGAGGAGCGGAGACAGCTACAGGGCTGGCGAAGCTCACGGCCAAGGAGGCGGTGACGGCCAACGGTCACAGGAGAACCAACGGAGCCCAAGGTGACATACCCGAATGCTATAAAGCTCGACTTGTAGCACGAGGATTCCAACAACGAGAAGGTATTGATTACAACGAAACTTTTGCATCCGTCGCCAAGTATAACACAATTAAATTGCTACAGCTCTAGCCGCCACTTTTGGATGGGAAACACGCCACCTTGATGTAAAAACTATCTATCTCAACAGTCACCTCAAGGAAAAAGTTTACATGCATCAACCACCTAGGCACAAAATTCGTGGAAAAGAGGATTTAGTTTGGAAGCTACATCGTTCATTATATGGATTGAAACAGTCCGCCCGCAATTGGAACCGAAAAATAAGTCGTTGGCTTAAAAAACATGGACTGCAACCATCTCACGCCGACAACAATCTATATTTATTTCGACAAGGCAATTTCATCATCATACTCATACTTTATGTCGATGACTTATTACTCACCGGCAATCACAAAACCATGATCGCGTGGCTTAAAAAAAAGTTAATGGCTCGATTCAGGATGTCATATCTCGGCGGTCTCACCAAGTTCACAGGAATAGAATTTATCATATCATCCCGAGGCATCCTTATCCACCAAGCCACCTATGCTCAAAGCATACTAGAAGACTATGGGATGCAAGAGTGCAATCCCACATAAACCCCTCTACCGCCAGGTTTCACTACTTCAAGTCAAACTGGCACTCCAAATTTTGACCCTACCACTTACCGATCTTTAATCGGTAAACTCTCTTTCCTCACCACCACAAGGCCCGATCTTACATATCCTATTAACCTACTATCTAGGTTCAATTCATCCCCGCAACTCGCCCATTTCCAAGCTGCCAAACACATCTTACGCAATATCTGCGGAACAACATGACAAGGTCTATTTATTCCCGACAAGACAAAATCAAACTCATTGGATACAGCGATGCAGATTGGGGTGGTGACCTTGACCAGCGGAAATCCACTGGCGCCTGTATTTTTGCCATCAACAATACACCAGTCACGTGGAACACAAAAAAACAAACTTATATAGCTTTATCATCCACTGAATCTGAATTCCGTTCATTGGTTGAGGCAACCAAAGAAGCAATGTGGATATGGGTATTACTTCAAGAACTTGGTTTTGACCCCAACAAACCAACAAATATTCAGTGTGACAACCAAAGTGCCATCAAGATCTCTGACAACCCGCAATTTCACTCCAAGACAAAACATCTTGAAATACACCTAAATTATGTCAAAGATATGGTCAACAAACGATTGGTCAACATCGCTTATACACCAACAGATCAACAACCTGCAGACATGCTCACAAAGGCACTTGGACGCATCAAATTCAACAACTGCAAGCGACTCCTCCAATACAGTAGCACTCACTCTACTGTAAGCTCTGACAACGACAACCAAAGAATACATCTGTAGTACCATAAATTTTCTTTTTGTAAATTGACCTCAAGTATTTATCACTTCTTCCACTTCCGGTTTCAGGGAGGGTGTTGTAACTAGAAGAAACCTTCACTGTAGACATTCATTACATTAGGTTAGGATTAGGTTACACCTTCCCTTGCAGCCAAGGACTGTTGTACATCTACACCCACTTTGTATTTAAGAGACTTATGTCTCACCTGAATCCATCTTCTCTACTCTTGAGATCCAATAACTTTTCCACTATTGGACTTCGCTGATACACATAGTACACAATCCATATGGGTAGCCCTGAAATTTGAATATTCTAAGTGAGTGTACGTTGCCCATGCACATAATACATAATCCGTATGGATAGCCCTGAAATTTGAGTGTTGTAGGTGCGTAAATGCACACTGGAGCCTTAAAAGGGCTTATTTGAGTGATTGAGGTGCACCACTGCACATTGGAAGTTAGAAGTTAGTGTTCGAGTGCAAATATGGCAACACATGATGGCGAGAGTGCTAGAGTCATTGACAAGTTCAAAGGTCAGAATTTCAATCTTTGGAAGTTCAAGATAAAATGGTGTTGGCATCTATGGAGCTTTGGAAGATTGTAGATGACTCCAAGGAGCCTCCATCCGAAGACGATGATCCAAAGGTGACGAAGGACTATAGTTGGCGTGTGAAGAAGGCCATGCCCGTCATTGGCCTAAACTTGGTGGACAACCAACTTGCCCACATTAAGAGTTCCAAATCACCCGTAAAAGCATGGAAGACTTTGTACAACATCCACAAAATGAGGAGCTTGTCCAACATCCTCTTCATTTGCCGCAACTTCTTCACAATCAAGATGCTAGAGGGAGATGATTATTTGAATCATGTCAACAAAGTGAAGGCACTTGCGGATCAACTCACTTGCTTGGATGTCCCGGTGAAAGAAGAAGATGTGATCATGACCTTGCTTGAGAGTTTGCCGCCTTCAAATGAACACAAAATCACGGCCTCGGAGACATTGGCAATGAAGGAACTCACCATGGAGTTTGTGACAACACGGTTGATGCACAAAGTGTCCAAGTGCAAGGAAAAGGAGCTCAATGGTGACGATGTAGCCTTGGTGTCAAAACAAAACAAGTTGAGAGGCTCTTCTTCAACACGTGGCAAGCCCAAGGTATGTTACAATTGTGGCCAACCGGATTACATTGCACGAAATTGCTTCAAGCCAAAGAAATAGGAGAGGGACAGCGCAAACCAAGAAAAGGAGAATGAGTATGCCAATCATGCAAAGGAGGAAGATGACTACGCACTTGCAACTCAAGGTGGACCAAATTCCAAGTCAGTGTGTAAGTGGATCATGGATTTGGGCGCCCCAGAACACATGACACCTCATAAGGCGGCATTTGACACGTGTGAGGTAATTACTCCACGGAATGTGCATTTGAGTGATGATAGTGTTGTGGAGGCCGTTGGCGTCGGATCTATTTTTTCGAAGTACTTCTGAGGGGCTGCTCTAAGAAATTTTGAATCAAGGACGTTCTCCATATGCCCAAGTTGCAAGCAAACTTACTATTGGTGAGAAAACTTGCGACAAGTGGAATGAAGGTGCAATTCAATGTGGATGGATGTTTGTTGAGGGCACCAAACAAAGATGTTCTTGTGGTAGCACCTCGTGAAGGGAATTTGTATTAAGTAATTTTTATGAAAGTGTTTGAGGCGGATGCAGCCAACGTGGCACAATCATCATCAAAGAGCGGTGCATTGGAGCTTTGACATGGTCGTCTTGGTCATTTGAACGTGAGAAGTGTGCATTTACTTTAATGCATAGTAAATGTCATGACTCTTGGCAAAGATGAATTATCAATGTTATTTTGTGCAGGGTGCGTCCAAGGCAAGCAACATAGGGCACCATTTCCATTTGATGGAGCGACGCGTGTAACAAGGCCCTTGGAGATTATGCATTTGGATGTGTGCGGCCCCAAGAAGACCATTTTTATAGGTGCTGCAAGGTATTTTGTGACCATCATTGATGACTTTTCAAGGGGAGGTAGGTGTACATGTTGAAGACAAAGGGGGAATGCCTTGAAAGTTCAAGGATTTCAAGGCCCTTGCGGGGAAGCAATCAGAGCTTAAGATTAAGGTGTTTTGGTCGGACAATGGTGGAGAGTTCATATCCAAAGGCTTTTGAAGTTTCTTGAGGAAACATGGCATTAAGAGGCACACGTCAACACCTTGCAACACCATATTCATTAAAATGAGACATTTTGGAGTCTCAATTTATCATGGTGTCTAATTTTAGTCATTTTTTTATTTCATTAATTTGAGACTATGTATCAAATTGAAACTCAATCTTGATTGAAAATGCTAAATAATCTAGCCATATCATGGATTATTGAATTTATTTCGTATGAAATTGAATATCAAATTTAATTGTGTGTATAAAGGTAATAGGTTATCAAAATTGTACCAAGATATGGAGCATATTACCTAAGAAAAACTAATACAACCAAAAAATATTATTGCAAGAATAAAATTACTCCATGAAAATATAAGCATCAATAAATTTGAGAACCTCTCTGAGTAGGGTTTAAAATTGGACTAAAATACACATATTCACTCATTTAAATTCCACCTAGAATGCATACCTTTTCATTTGAAAGAGAAATAATTACCAATTTCAGGAGATTGTACTATTTCCAAACAAGAAGGTCGTTGAAATACTTAGCATTGAAAAGTTAGCATGTATTGTACCAATCCATTCAATAATTGCTATCAATAGAAAGTACTGATGCATCAAGGATAAATGTACAATTAATGACACTCACAATGCGGACCGCCGTTTATACATCAATAATGTAATAAAATTCCCGGCTCCGTTGTATAATATTGAAAGCAACACAATACATCACTATATGGAACTACAAACACTAATAATATTATATCTACAAATATGCTATGCGCACATTCACTACGGGAAATCGGCTTATAAACGACTACAACACAAACGACTAGCCAGAAAACAATTACTACAGAATTACTCAAGATCTGCATATGCTGCCCGGATCTAGCTAGTTAGCTGCCCTAGTCATTTTACAGTAATTTAAGTTTTTGCGGGCAGAGAGGTGATGAAAACCATGTGACGGCCAACATCGTTCATATCGTCATCCTAGTGTTTTCATCCATGCTTCATCCGGTAGTGTTGACGTGGCAAGAAGGTGACTAATTAGGGTTGTGCCTTAGTAATTCATTAGTGATACGTTTGAAAAGAATTACTCTCACTAGAAAATATCTAGCTAAAGTAATATATGTTAGAACTCAAAAATAACTCATGGGTATTTTTGGAAAATTGCTGACGTAGATGGTATTTACTTCCGTCGGGCATTGCTGATGTGGCAAATAGGTGATGACTTGGATTGCATTCCAATAATTTTTAGTAATACATTCGGCACAAATCACTGCGTTACTAAAATATTACTTGGTGCAGTAATATATTTATTAACTAAAAAATAACTCATGGGTATTGTAAAATAACTCATGGATATTTAAAAAAAATTGTAGACATGTATGGATGTCTACTATTGATGTGGGAAGTAGGTAGTGACTTGGATTGTATTCCAGTAATTCCTTGGTAATACATTTTGCACAAATCACTGCATCATCGGGAAATAACTCGGCACAGTAATATATTTAATAACTGAAAAATTACTAGTAGATAATTTTTTATAAAGTGCTCACGTGGATGAATGCCCATTTCCACTGACATTTCTGATGTAGCACTTAGGGGTGATTTGGATTGTATGCTAGTAATTTTTCAGTGATACATTTGAGACATATTACTGCGTTACTAGAAACTTACTCAACACATTAATATATTTTATAACTTCCAATTAAAACGTTGGCACTTTAGACATTTTGCTAATGTGGATAGATGCAAGGTTTTTTCAGATACCGCTAACTTGGATTATGTCTAAGTCATTCATTAGTAATACATATAAAAGAATGATTGTGTCACTAAAAAAAATTAGGTCTAGTAATATATTTATAACCAAAAAAACTCGTGTATACTTTTTCTAGTTGTTGATGTAGATGAATGTCTATTTGTGTTTGACATTGATGATGTGTCAAATAGGTTACTGCCAAATTTCAATTAAATATTTGAATGTTTGCCCACAAAATTGAATTAGTAAACTTTGTAGAAGCAATCAATGAAAAATGTATGCCAAAGAATGGCAAGAGGAAAATATCCATACTATGTTATGATTATCAAAAGATTTCAAGTAAAAAATAGAAATAGGGAGAATTAAAGGATTAAGTATGAGTTAGACTTTCAAGAAATACAAGTGAAATATGAAATAGGTAGAAAAGTAGATAAAAAAAAATATGAGTTTGCAACTTGGTAGAAAGAAGAAGACTGGGATGGGAAATGCCCAACCGGATGAATGTTAGACTTAGGGTGACAAAAGGTGGCGGCTAGGGTTTGAAGGAGTGGCTTGCAAGGGCTGCCCTCCTTCCTCTCTCACTCCCTCTCTCTCTTCCAAAGTGTGTGTGTGTGGAGTATGTGGAAGAGGGTAGTAAGTTAGGATTAGAGTGAGATAGGAGAAGGCCGTGGCTAGATCTACAACTACGGTTGAAGTAAGTAAGAGATGGTAGTGAGATTTGGAGAAGATCAAGCTTATCAAGCTGAATTTCCGAAAAGTCTAAGCTCAAAGGATTTGGAGCATTGTCCACGGAGATATGGCCGCGAAAGCGAGAAGGGGTCCGCCGTCAACACAGACCTCAAGCACTGACTTTGGACGACAATATCTTTAAGGTGAGGACAATTCAAGACGTAACATTTAGAGAAGTTAAACCTTGTTAAATAAGCTATCCAACAAGCCTAGAATCAAAGGATTTAGAGCGATAACAACAAAGCTACGGCCAACCTATTGCATGAGGATTGACTGTCGCAAGATTTGGGAAGTCCTTACTTTGGAGGCTTGTAACTTTTGATTGGTTAGGTTTTATCCAGTGATGTTTTCACAAACTAAAGGTTATTTTAGCCAGCCTTTGTTACAAGTTTATTTTGTTGAATTTGGAGTCTCCAGTAGGAAATGATGTATGTTTTAAAGCCAAGGGGTGTGCTGTCCCATTTTTGGTGTTGATTTTCCACTTGCATGTATTGTTTTCAATGTTCTTGCTATCATCTACATGTATGATCTTAGCTCGTGTGGTGAATGTAAGTGAATGATACATGCACGTACATGTGTATATTGTCATGGATGTGAAGTTCATAGGTTATATACGTGACGTACATATGAATGTGGAAGTCAAATTCTTGGTTAGAAGTCCATTGTTTTTAGGCACTTAGGTCACATACACTCTACATCGGCCCATCTCTATGACATTCATCTTGCGGGGTAGATTGCTGACAGTAAGCACCAAATAATAGTGATTTTTGGAAGTTAGTATGTGTAAATTCTATACTTGTAATGATGTAATTTAAATTTAACGATATATTACTTGTGTAGTCATTGTACAAAAAATTTGTTGTTTAATAAATCTGTATAGGTATGGGCTTGCAGTACCATGTGGAGGTATTGGTGGATTTGCTAAACCCCAAAAACAAGCGACAGAAAGGGGCTTGGGGAAGAGTGAGTGGTCTTGCAGGGGACAAATGGCATGGAGGAAGTATTTCAAAATCATGGTTCCAAGTAGACATTGGTAGTGTCCACATCGACATTGATCTTATGTTTGTGAACAAGCTAGCTCACTAGTACAAGGTCCAAGGTGCTTGTGGCAGTTATGTTATATGGAAAGAAAAATTTATCAAGCTTAAACAAGAGAATTAATTGAGGACTTTGTTTTATGTTTGGTTTTTATTGATCATGCATTACAGGTGCTAGTAGATGGTTGTTATTGGGCGTTGTATTTGAGGGGCTTTTGTAGCATTGCTCTAGTGACCATTTTGTTTATTTCAAAGTATTTCATGATGAAGACATCTTTAGTATTATTTATTTTTTTATAACACAGCACAATGACTAAACAATAATTAGGCAATAAACATAAAAACTAATAAATAACTAGAGAATAACTACAGTCAAATCTCACAGCAACCAAATAATAACTAGAGTAGATCTAAACTAACACCGCACAATGACTAAAGAATAACTAGGCAGTTCATCAAAAAACTATCAAATAACTACAGAAAACTATACAGAAACTTAATAATGACCAAATGACTCCCTGACACGAACTAAAATTAGTGCATGCAATTCTATTATAGCTAAATTTATAGCACCACAACAACTAAGAAATTACTAACATAACACTACATATTGACTAAACAATCACTAGGCTAGACATTCGATAATGGTATCCAATGAACCACTTCCATGTACAAAGAAGTGGGTCCCATATATACATTGACACATAAGCTGCCACGTAGGATTCCATGTCAGCAAGAACCACATCATTGTCCAAATCAACCGCCACGTTTAATTCCACCTAGTACATAAAATCCACATCATTATCCACCTTAAATTCCATGTCACACTCAATTCCATGTCAATAGCCACCTCATCAATCTTCGAGGATGATGAGCCATATCAACAGATGGATGAGAAATCCACGAAGCAGAAAGAATAACTACAGAAATCTATTACTCAAAACTATTGTTGTGCTCGAACTAAATTTTTTTTAGTCATTCCCTAGTAATACAGGTCATCTATGACTCAACAATGATTAAAATCGCTAGTCATTAAAGCCTCGATTTCCCGTAGTGATTCAAAGTCTACAATTCCATCTTGTAGATGTAAATTCACTACATACTTAATAGGATATCCATACGGAAGAACAAAAAGTCAAATAAGAACATGCACCCCCACCTATCTTATATTGGTAAAATAACTTCAGTCCCCAAAAACCACAAATTCCGTTGAAATCTAATATTCAGCTAAAGATGCCTTGATTATGTCTATTTGTGATTTTGGAATTTTTAATCTAGAGGAGCTTCTGTTTCCACGCAACCTAGGCTTTTAAGCCGTTAAAATACAATCTCTATACATCCAAACGTATACAATCTTGTATACATCCAAGTCCACATGACGTTGAGATGGAGGTTTGTAGTATTGCACTTTAATCTCATGAGAATGTTCACGATCTGGAAGTGGATTACTCAATGCCAAAGTGGGCGCAAATCCCCATCAACAAAACGCACCGCAGGTACATAGCTCTCGTACACATCTCTACCAATCCAAAACGATGGAGCGAAACAATGTCGTCGTTGTCCAATGAATGGAGGGTCCTCTGCATACTCCTCCCTCAACGACCCATCAATCTCATATTCATCCACCATAGATGGAACATATCTAGATAGTGGCCAGAATTACTCTCGTAGGAGAGGCGATTCTTCCAAAGGCACCTCAAGGGCAGCCTTCACACCTCTCGAATTGTACATAATATGCTTGTTCTTCCTCCTATATTCACCCGAGAGATCCTCGTTAGCCATAGATTCCCAAAGACTTAGAAACCCAAAGATAACCTCCAGAACCTCATCATAATTCTCATGACGTTGTGGAATGAGAAAAAGCGGCTGTCCACAAGGAAAAATTGGCCTACCATTTGCCGTCACTTTCCACAACCGAATTCCTCTATTCTCCTTGGGTAACCAATCCCTATCTATACAAAGAATTTTGTACTGCATCTTTGGCAATCCATCTGAGCCCTTGTACTACTTGAATTTTTGGCCCTTCGTGTGACCCGTAAGGGCCTCTTTGCCAATGCACAAATATCCTTCTAAAGAGCCCTTGAAGTCAAGCACCTCTATAATGAGGTGTGGAATAACTAGATTTTTTGGAGCATCCATGAATGATTTCATCAAGAGTGGAATTGTTGGATAGCTATTTGACTTGAGTTTGGAACTCCATTTCCCAAACATCGCATGAATATCCTCGTGAGTATGACCAACAAGTAAGAAGTTGACATACACCTCACGATATATATCCATATGAACGAGGAGGAAAAAAAAACAAACACATATCTATTTTTATTGTCCCCTATAGCATTATTCAACTGCATTTGGAGAATCGGTGGTAATTGTTTTGCACGAACAGTTTCAACCGATTGAAAAGCAAGGGATCCAAGACACATATGCATCCGCAAGCATAGCCTCAGAGAGCAGAGAAGCTCTTCCTCCCGTAAATAATTCACGAGAAAAATACAGTGGTTAACTCTCTAAGTTCCAAAGTAACTTTGCAATGGATCGAACAGTGTGGTTTGAGTTAGTGGGAAAGATGTCAAGATTATAATGGGCATAACAAACATCTCCATGTCCATGCGCAATCATTTCAATTACGGCCACAGGCAGTTTCATGAAGTACTCCGCTACTTTATTCTTGTGAAAAAAATGAGGAGATGCGGTTTTGCTATGATCCATTTTATCATAGATGATGCACACAACTTCATTAGGTTTTTCTTCCGAGTTCTTCCGGTTCCCATAATATAAAATACGATGAGTCTGTTGAGAGGCCTGATGTAACTGCAACTTGACTTCCCACATTTTGTATGCGGAGGACCCCCGTGTACAAGCCTTCTTTAATTGCTTGAGTTGGTCGCATCTTCTGCAGCGAGCAAAGTTGTCACCAGGCTTCTTAGTAGAGTATTGTTCAAACTCAGAGCTTCAAATTTGATTAAGACCCGACAAAAATATTGGTTGAAGGCCAAACCTGGCATTCACCTCATTCACTATGGGCAACACTGCACTCCATTGAAAAGAGGCAGGAAGGTGTTTGGAGGCCACCTTTTCCCAGTGCCAAGTGTAGTAGCCTTTTTAGGACTGTGATCAGGGGGAACATCAAGTTTATCATGTAGAGTGGCAATTGCCTGTAAGGTATGAGTTCGATGCTTCTTTGTACCAGTATTGCTGTGAGCCCCCGCCCGCATCCCATCCTTTGCCTCTCGTTTGTACCGGTAGAATGTGGCTCGGCTAATGTCCAAAATAGTACACCATGTATCTTGGTATACATCAATTCCATCAAGCGTCACTTCATGGTTGCCATTAAAATCCATGTGGACTTGCCTATGTACAGTACCCACCAATAAGTATACGTTCATTTTGCATATGTACGTTTCCACTCTACACTGCTGCCAACTTTGACACCCTTTTAAAGGCTGAAAAATTGTCAATTCACCATGATATTTTTGGCAGAAGATCATTTCTACGTTGACAACATGTGTACAAAATTTCAAGGTCGGAAGTCGAATTAAAAGAAAGATATTCAAGATCTACCAACATGGGTAGCACTAAGAAAAGTTTCATAGCTATGAACTTTGACACCCTCCCAAGGATTGAATTTTTTCTTTTTGCCCATGTAATTTTCGACATGGGACCGCCTCTGTGTTTATTACATGTTTGAAGTCTAAAACATCCACACAAAGAGACATATTTAAAATCTAGCAACATGTGTAGTTGTGAGTGTAGTTGTAAGAAACATTTCACTCCTGGCCAACTTTGACACACTCCCAAGGATTAAATCTTTTGTTTTTGCGCATGAAATTTTTGGCATGAAACCATTTCAATATCAAATACATGTGTGCCAAGTTTTAAGGCCAGAATACCTACACAGCAAAAGATTTTTGAAATCTACCAACATGTGTAGTTGTGAGAAACATTTCACTCTTGCCAAATTTGATACCCTCCCATGGATTGAGTTTTATATTTTTTCCCATGAGATTCTGGACGTAAGACCATCTCTATGTTGATTATATGTGTGCTTAATTTCAAGTCTAAAATATCCACGATAGAAAAGAAAAAATTCAAAATCTACCAACGTGCTAATTGTGACAAACAACCAAGGGTACCATTTCAACTTTGGCACCTTCCCTAGGTTTGAAAAATTGTTATTTTACTATAAAATTTTTAACACATGATCACCTCTATGAATATAACATGTGTGCCAAATTTCAAGGCTAGAAGATGAATAAAAAAACCCATATTCAAAATCTACCAACATGTGTAACTATGAGAAACAATCTTGTGTATCTATTATTGTATTCATCACATGGCTTTGAAATTTAACACACATGTTATGAGCATAGAGATGATCTTGTGATAAAACTTTCATGGTAAAATATCAAATTTTCAGCCCTCAAGAGGGTGTCAAAATTGGCAATAGTGAATGGCTTACACCTACACTTGTTGGTAAATTTGGAATATCTTTTTCTATATTCATCTTCTGGCCTTGAAATTTGGCACACATGTTGTCAACATAGAAATGATCTTGTGCCAAAAATTTCATGGTATAATGACATTTTTCCAGCCCTCAGGAGGGTGTCAAAGTTGGCAGCAGTGTAGTGTGGAAACGTTCATGAACGTATATTTATTGGTGGGTACTGTACATCAAGCCAAACATGTTTATGAAAGAAAACACCTCCAATGTCACGGTAAACTTATGACCGAAGTACAGAAATTAAACACCGTGGAAATTGTTGAGTACAATTTCTTGGACAACAAACGGTGCTAGCTACAAAGTTGATCGATTGTGTAGTAAGAAGTACTTCCTTCTTTGCTGGGGAAGGACCCTCTACCCTCTGACGATTGGTTTTGTATTGTTGAACGCCTACTCTAGGTCCGCGACGAAATACTTTGAGAGCTGCATTATAAATATTCGTTTGCTCTTACTCATACAAATTCACATTTCAAAGAAAGACCTGTCGAGTTGGCCATGCTCGGAGGGCAAACATCCAATTCAATGGAATTTTATCCTCGTCTAAGCATTCATCGATTGGAATAGCAACATGATCATCTCCAAGTGGCCGACCACCAAATTCAAGAACAAATCTAGAATCAACACTTTAGCAAAGTCCAATTCCAACATCAGCCCCAGATGTGTTTCGAAGGATAACGCGCTTTGAGAACCACGACGTGCGAGGAATTTCCTCACATGCAGCAACACCTGGAGATAAGGTAGGTGGAACTCGGACTACACCATCATATAAGCGTTCTTCCATCGTCAAGATATCATAATGAAATGGACAGAGGATTAGTTATCGAGTTAAACAACATATTTGTAAAAGACGGCTCCTAAAAGAGGAGATAGAAACAAATAAGATACGCTTATCCTCAACACAAGGATAATTGCAGATATAGAATACTTCAACATTGAATTAATGGAACATTCATTAAAACTACAATCAGATACAACAACACATTGATGATTCAAACCCGGAGAAAACATACCAAATATACACAACACTTTGAGCAAAGACCAACATTCAGAAAATTATTCATCAATTTCAGATCTGTAAAAATATCTCCTTGGATAAATAATTGCAAAGAACCAATCTTTTATAATTTTTAAAAAGTATCTGCATGAAGCCTTTGTGAGTTATCCTCGATCTGAGGATAGATCTACAAATGATATCTGAAAGATATGAGTGCATGAATGACCTAGGCATTGCACCACCTAACATAAATCTGATATCTGACAGTGTACATTCAACATGCATCTCCGATGACATCAAAATCGTAGTCAGTTATCCTCAATTTGAGAATAACCATCATAAATTAGGTTTTTCTGTTATTAAATATCATACTTTTTATATTCACGACTCGAGGATAACACCCTGGTAGCATATACCACTTATATTCGGCATAGTCTGACGTGACATCAACTCTGATTCAGCATATGAACTCATGCAATTTAATAATTATAATTTTATCGAATTGCAACAAACTGATATTCGTTATCCTCGACTCGAGGATAAGCGCTATTTCATAGTCAATTGTCGTACTTATACAATATTTTACACTTTGGAATTGGTGATTTCGAATGAGATATGGTCTCTTAGTTCTATTCTTGAGTCGAGGATAAATCTGATAAGTATTTTTCTTAATGATTCATCCGATCTGCTCATGAGAGTTTAGGTTATCCTCGACCCGAGGATAACAATGTCACCAATCGTCCAATATCCAATTGGCTTCTGAATGCTACAGTGATTCCGTCATATGCGGAGTGTTACAAATAGAGATTTAGTTTATGTGCGAACAAGAACCGCTGCAATGCTCAATGGTCATTAACACTTAAGAACGTGTGATGTGGAAGTCGACCTGTACTCTTGAAGATATAAAGCAGAGGAGAAAACATTGAAATGACCGGTGCGACACAAGTAGAAACGAAAGTGAAAATGATTTTAACCAACGTGCAAGAAATACAACCACTTAAGAAAGACAACCACACTTACACTTCTACCGTAAAAAACTATCCAAGACATTCGTGTCCCAAGAAAGAGCTAGAACAATACAAACCAGTATCTTACTGCGTAGAGGCAAGAGCCGAAGCACAGAAGTGGAAGCGGAGGCGAGGCACAAAGAGCTTAGAGAGGGAAGAGTTCGAAATGATATTTCTATGATCTCCGAGGACGGGGTGAAACGCACTGCATTCACTAAGAAGTCAGCCAGCACTTCCCAAAGGCAAACCCAACCATCTGCAACCACATGGCCCTATGACGACACTAATATGCAACTCCGCATGATGATGCTTACACATCACTATGCGCTGTGGTGCACCCAAACGAATCGTGGATAGCAATTATCTAATTGCAGACCACGTACCTACTTATCTCAAAGCCGCCCGGCAACGTAGCACAGCAAAATAGTCGGAATCGACTTCAGATAGGTCACAGATGGCCTTCACCACGGCAACCCGTACTTTATGATCGTAATCCAGAAGTTGATCTTGCAGAGCACATACACCCCTCCCCCACCTCATCAACATCCACACAAGGTGAAGGACCAAGCACACAAGACCAGGTGGACCAAGTCAGGATTCAATCAGCCACTTAGAATTGCTGCAAATTAAGCCGGTAAGCATTCTGACCACGGAATCCAACGTTCCAATCATTGTCACCAAGTTCACGCTTACAACGCTCCAAAAGCTACAAAAAGCCACAAAGAGCAGCACCTCCATCACAAGCTACTAAAAACTTGACTTAAGGTTCAGGGTTTGGATTTTGGGTTAAGGGATAGGATCCATAAGCGATACGGTGTCCACCAGCATTTTTCCAGCTAACAAAGAGAGACCAAAAAAAAAAAAAAAAAAAAAAAAAAACTAGAAAACGAAAAAAAATGGATCAGGTGTACAAAAGGCCCAAGGCGAATTGACCCCCTCCTTGATACTTACCCGAGGGGGCCACGAGGTGGTGGGGCCAAACTTGGCCCCTATTTTGTTTTTGGATGGGGCCCTATTTATAGCAAGGGAGGGTCCTTTAGCGTAAACAATGACCGTAGGCCCCAAATTTGTCAAAAACAATTCCAAAAAAAGCCTCTGGACCCCCCAAAATAAGAGGGTCAGAAAAATGACCCATGCAATTAAGATGGGCCCACCTCAAGTAAGTCCCAGGGAGGGGTCAATCCACCCTGGCTTGTAAGAAAAAGAGGCAATTGGGGTAAAATTGGATTGGATAAATTGCCAAGAAGTGACCAGGTGGTAAAGGTGATTTGCCACACTTCGCTCGACATGGCCAACATATGGCCATCATCAAGCGGTAAGGTTGGATGACCTATAACCACCAACTTAAGCTTGCTGACCTATTTATAGCATTTGTATACGAGGTAAGACATTTTTTGGGAATTCAAAATAGGATTTCATGAATATTGCAATTGTCGTGACCATTTATTTCTTCATATTGAAATTGCTACAAATTTTCAAAGTGGATAGTAAGCCGTGACCCATTCCTCGACATACAAAACTCTCTATTTCCACGCTAAGTTGTACTAATGACCAGATCTGCAATGACTAAAAACCGTGAGCTGACACCCAATCATAACTGACTTCCTAAAATTTCGGAAATGGGGTGGGTGGGTGGTGGTTTTGGTCCACATTAAATTGTCGGTTCTGAGGTTCGTGGTGGTGATAGGCAGGGTTGATTTTTCACAAAGTTTTAACCCGTCCATGTCCAAAAACCTTGAATTGAAAGGCAAAAAGAATTGCAACCCGTCCCAAAACCGGTAATCTCAAAACCAACCCGTCCATGGAAAGGTTAAAAAAAAAACAACCCGTCCCAAAACCGGTTCAAAAAAGAAATACCCGTCCCGTATGTTTATAAAAAATTATATTAAAAAAAAAAACCAAAAAAAAAAACCAAAAAAAAAATACAAAAAAAGAATAGGCAAAGCCTACAAGCGGCAGCTGCAGAGCCTGGCCGCTGCATAGCTTGGCTTGGCCCGGCTCTGAAGCCTGGCCCGGCCCGGCCTGAAGGCCCGACCCGGCCAAGATCTGCAGCTCAGGTCGAGGCTGAGGCTGCACAGGCTGCACAAACTACAAGGCTGCACAGGCTGCAGAAATTACGAGGTTCAGTTTTTGGCTCATTTTTTTGGGTCCAGCTCTTGCACAGCTTAGTGGTGCGTTTTCAGCCTGGTTGTGATTTTCGAGGTGGACTAAAGCTTCATGACCTAGGTATGTTTGTTTACTTTGATATTTCTTATTTTCTTCAAGTGATAGAGAAGTAATGTATACAAGAAATCAACATAGAGTCTAGGTTTAGGGTAAGTCACACATTTAGGGTTATTGTATTTCATGTGTGTGGTGATTGATCTATTTTGAATATGTATTGCAGTTATGTCTTTGCCAGTGTCTGGAGTACCCAGGCGAAGGAGAGATGCCCGGCAACAGAGCATTCTCCGTATGTTTAGGGCATCTTCTTCTTCTCAAACTTTGAGTGATGGGAGGAATGAAGTGCCTGAGTTGTCAGAATCTTCTGTTAGGGGTTCTCCACGTGGTATTCGTGATGTTGAGGTAGAACAAGGTGGCTTTCAAGGTCATGATCAGATCAGAGAGGACATTGAGATGGGGGAAGAGAATGAGATGGGGGAGGACAATGATTTTGATGATAGTGCACATGAGGAGGATAGTGTAGGAGTACAGGTTCCAGCTCATGGTGGTGGAGGGCGGCCTCCAAGAAGGAGGAAGTTTATGCCCATATGGCGTTAGGGAAGGCCCTGGTTGATGCACATTGCTCTCCCTAGACAGAAGCCCTACATGAAGTGTACAGCTTGTCAAGCAGCTGGTCAAAACTCACGATGGGGGACCAGAGGAGACGGTTGTGAGTCATTGCAACTTTCAGCTGTGAAGGAGCATGAAGGATCAACCCTTCATGCTCATGCCATGCTCAGGTGGAGACTGGTGAGAGATAACCGTGAGGCACTTGCCATGGCTCGACATGTGGTAAATGCTATTGATGCAGAGAGTGCTAGAATTGTTTGTTGTATGAAGATTTTATACCATTTGGTAGTTAATGATAGAGCTATCAACCAGTATGAGGATATGTGTCAGATAATTAGACCCCTCAAGGCTCCAGACATGCCTGTCAATGATGAGTACGGTGCTTACACTAGTAGACAATCTCCATATGATTTTTTGTGGGCCATTTCACAGCATTTGAGGGATGTTGATCTTTTTGAAGTTAGAGATTCACCGGTGATCTCTCTTCTTGTAGATGAATCAACCAATCGTAGTCTAGAGCAGCATTTGATTGTGTATGTTTGCAGTCTATCTCGTGGTGGCTTAGGCCCTCCACGTACGCAGTATGTTGGTTTGTCTAGTGTTCCACGAGCCACAGGAAAGGTATTCTATAGGAATGTGGTGGATTTATTGGAGGAGTTGCAGTGGCCTCTTGACAAATTAGTGGCTTCAGCTACTGATGGAGCGGCTTCTATGACTGGGGTGAGACAAGGACTAGCAGGCAGACTTCGGGCAGATGTACCAACACTTGTTAATGTGCATTGCATTGCACATAGGTGAGTCTTTAATTTTAAGTTTTTTTTAATGAATTTCATTATTTTCTAGAATGTAATATATTCACTAATTAATTCCCGTGTTTGTTTAGAGATGCACTGGCAGCCAGCGATGCAGCTGAGGCATCACCGGAGCTACAGGTTTTGGATGATTTCTCCAACTTTGCATACACGTGGGTGGGCAGGTCATCATTGCGGCGGACACAGCTTGATCAGTTGATGCTGGAGTTTGCGATGGATCCATTGGTTGTTCTCTACATACATGGAGTTCGATGGTTATCACGTGGACAAGTGATGCAACGGATTTTGGATCGTATGCCCTCGTTTCTGGAGCTTTTCCGTGAAGAAGAAGCAATGTGGTATCGTAAACTCACATCCTTTCAGTTTCAATTCATTCTACGGTTACTTGTGGATATTCTTACTGAGTTGAATAAACTCAATAACCTATTTCAGAGTGACCATGTGGATATTACTCAGATTGGAGGTCATTTAAACATTTGTATCACAGTATTGAGTACTAGATGTTTTCTAGCAGCTAGAGGTGCAGCATTTGGAAGAGGTTCAAGGGCATTGTGGCCATTTTTGGAGACCTGTGCAACTTCTATGGAGATGGAGTATCCAGTTGCAGATGGTGGCCTAAGAACCTATCCAATGCATTTGGAGAGTGTTACTGGGAGAGCCGGTACTATTGAGGAGTGCAAACTCATTGGGGCAGAGTATGTGCAGAGGGTGGTGGATGCATTGAATAACAGGTTTCCAGACTTAGGCATCTTCAATGCATGCAAGCTCTTCAACCCCAATCTCTATCCTGCAAATGATGATGAGAGGACTCGTATTACTAAAGAGTGGTTGGAGAGGTTGTTTGTGAAGTTTCAGAGTTCCGAAGAAGAACAAAATCGGTGTCGAGGTGAGTGCTTGGAGATGGTAGAGACCATGAGAGAGATGATCCCAAATAAGTCTTTATTTGAAGCATGGGAGTTTGCAGGTACAACTCCAGAGTGGTCCATCAATTGGCCTGGTTTGAGTAACTTGTGGAGGAGAGTTATGGTGATTCATGTGAGCACTGCAATATGTGAGAGAGGTTTTTCCAAACAAAACCTGATCAAGAGTCATCTCCGTACTAGGTTGAAGTTGGAGGCTTTAGATGCTTTGATGCGCATTTCATGTGCAAATATTCCAGTTGAAAACATCAATTGGAATGCAGTGATGCTTGTCTGGAGAAACATGAAGGATAGGAGAATTCATCCACTTGTTTGAATGGTAAGTTCTTTTTTTTTTGTAAAAATTGAACATGTTTATATTAACTAAATTTTTATACAATTGCTTAGTTTACCTTCAATTTAAATCTTTGACATTGTGTTAAAAAAGTTCTAAATATTGTGGTTGATGATTCAATGTGTGCAGGTGAATCCAGCCTTTTGAAGATTGGTATTTTGATTTGGTATTAGTGGTTTGACTCCATTATGTTTACATTCACATGTCATATATGACATAATGTAATTGATATTTGCATCATTCCTTTTTTTGGGAAAAAATTGTCAAAAAAAATATATTTTTAGAACCTGTCCAAAGTGAATTTGACACGTCCAAAATCCGGTTCATTTTCAGAGAACCCGTCCACTGGAAATGTTTTTTTTTTCAGAACATGTCCCGGGACATGTTAGGGACCTTGTGAAAAATCACCACTGGTGATAGGTCATCCAACCTTAGTAATTGCTACTACTAGAGGCCGTTTTTGCCCCATCTCCCTCCTGCCACCCTACGATCGCCAACAATATTTCCTGTGCCTTCATCGCTTTCTCTCCTGCCTTCTCCAACCGTTGCCAGTTATAGTTTTTGTCCTTCACTATAATCTTCTACCAGATTGCCAGATACACTGTTGCAATTCTTTAATACGCGTTTGTCATTTTCTAAATCATGGGCGAAAGTGTTGGAAGTTGGGCGGTGGAGATCGTTGCATGACATAGTAGGGTCCAAATCAGAATTGGTGCTCGGAGCTCTCTTGCACGCGCTTGCTGCTCGTTCAGGAATTGGGATTCATCCTCTAAGTGCTTTCTTCCCTCGCCGATCGGAATTTGTGACTACTGATTGCTAGCACATTCTTTGCTCTCAATTTGTGGTTGTTGTTTGTGCTTGTTTTGCTCCTAATTTGTGTTTGTTATCAGATGCTTGCAATTGTTGGTGCGTGGAAGCTCATGGTTCATTGTTAGTAGTTACTCATTTCCTTAGAACTCTGTCTGGGGAATCTGTACTTGGTCAGTTTTATCTTGGTCAGTTTTACTTTGTCCATTGTTGAGTAAGATTTACGTGTGCCTTGCTTCCTTCGGTCACAACTTTTTGTCATGATGTTTCCAGGGCCTGCATTCCATCGTTTCTATGCTAGAATTTCCAGCACAAGCTCCACTTCGTCGTCGAGTGTGCCCATCTGTGTCAGTTCCATGGCCTACAGTTCTGCATCTGTTGTGCCGTGTGGTTGTGAGTCTGATCCTCTGTCAAGTGTAGGTCAATCTAGTGGAGGTTTGTTGAGTAAGCTTGGTTTACATTCTGCACAGAGCCGTGGCATGTCGGTCTACAGTAATCCGCGAAAAGAAAGGCTAGACCTGATGTTCGTCGGCGTAGATCTAACCCTCCACCTCCACCCATTGAAGAAGGCGTCTCACCACCTGTTCCTTCTAATCCTTCTAACAGTGACGACGTCGTTGAGATTGTGGCCCGTCCACAGATGGATCTCCTCCCGCTCCAGCAATAATCAGTGCAAAGGAGAAGGGGACGTCTCCTCCAGTATTAGAGGAGCGGGACGATGACGGGGAGGAGCTTGCAGCAATATCACAAGCACGCGCAAAAAAACCACGGAAGTCATACGAGGCGTCTCAAAAATTCCAAGAAATTTGGGCAGCAAAGCTGCCATTGGCCGAATTACATAGGGACCCTGATTGACTCATGTACACTGAGGTCCATCGTCTCAAACATTAGAGAGACCAATGTAACTCTGATGCCGAAATGTAATACGTTGCTAAAGCATGCTAGAAAACGCAAGAGAGACAAAACATGGGAAACAACATCAAGAAGGGTGATTGGTACATGGCAAAGAACTGCGAGCATAATCGATATGAAAGAATGTTGGCTGGAAGAAGTCAAGTGACAATTGTGCAGCAGCTAGCGGTGGTGAAAGGTGAGCAGGCGCGTAAGCGTGTGCAGTTTGCGACGGTGTTGCATTTGCTCCATGAAGGTAATCCATCCCTTGATGCCACTCTTTGATTTCTGTAGTCTCTTCTTCCAAGTTTGAAGCGTTGTATGTTTGTAAGCTCGTTGCTACAATGTCATCCAGATTACGTTTGCGATGCTACAGTGCCATCTAATTGTGAAGTTGTGTTCCTGCAGGGCAACCGATGCTGGAAAATACGGCGTTGCAATCGTTGTGTTGAGGTTACCCAAACGTCACTGGTCAGACGGATCTGGGAGGGATTTCGCCAAATGTCTATTTAAACAAGTGCAGGCAAGGACGAAGTAGGTTATGAAGCGTGCGCGTTTCTTTTCCATCACTTGCGATGAAGTTTCAACTCTCGACCAGGAGTAGTGGATCTCCATTCACGGCTACATCTCCGACAATTGGCAGAGGAAACCCATGCTTTTGTCTGTGGAGCGACTTGTGGGCGGCATGAAGGCGGTGAACTTGACCAAGGTTCTTGTTGACGCCGTCAAGACACACGGTGGCATTGACAAAGCTGATCTCGTCTTGAAGTTTGCATCCTTCGGAGCTGGTAAGCCTTCTACTTTCTGCATTTCGTTAAATTGCTTACAAAGCTGTGTATATTGCGTGCTACGTACATCTATTTCAAACGTGTTGTAGCAGGGTCAGCACCTTCCACGGGCAGCGTACATGAGGAGCAATGAAATTGCGCAAGAATTATGCAGCCCGCCTTGCAAGGATACCCTGCATAGTAAGTGACACCGTTCTGCGCTGCATGTATAATTTTAGTAAAGTAATTGTTTGAGTTTTTTTGAGGTGTTGTTGACTTCAATTCACTAAGCTAATGTCCTACTACATGTAGGTCCATAAGACAAATCTGGCAGCGGAATCTCTTAGCGACCTCTCGGTGGTCTCCCAAATTGAAGAAATACTCACAAAGTTGCATCAGTTCGCTCATTCTCCCAAGTGGCACTTGGAATTCTAGACGCTGGCCCAAGTGATGCACTCAAAGGGCTTGAAGATCCTCAAAAACATCAAGACGGTGTGGATCAGCATGTTGGCTCTAGCTGTACGAGTGATGAATAAGTACAAGGTTTTAGTTGTGAAGATGCACTGCGATGCACAACCGCAAATGACTGAAGGCGGTAAAGTGGCCAAAGCAAAGAAGTGTCAGACGTTGGCCGCTGCCTCCTGGATGTGTAGATCTTGCTGGGCTTGAGTGGGTTGCTTCCCATGTTGCGGTGTGTGCATGGTTTGATGCAGTTCGCGCAGGGTTAAAAATTGTTCGTGTGCGACTATGTGGCTGCTATCTACATGTGCATCGCCAAAGTGAATGCATACTACGTTGATGAGACGACAACTTACAGCCAAGATACATTCTAGGATTTTAAGGCCCTTGTGGAGTTTAGGCACGATCACATTCCCATGTCTTGGGTTGCTAGTGTTGATCTGGATTTAAACAAAGAGGGCCTGGAGACTCTCCACTTCATACCGAAAGGGTACAACATTCAAGCATTCCACAGCTCTACATTGGTTAAGAAGCCAATTGTTGTCACTCGGACTGTTCATTCTACAATATGTGACGACGTCATAATCATGTGCAAAGATAAGAGCAGCGTAATACACTGTAGTTACTGTTCATATTTTTGTGCATGAGTTTTGTTTACAGTTTCTCACAAAGTTCCCATAACTTCCACGAGCTACAAAGAAGTTAATCACGAACTTGAAGGAGAGGTTTCTTGCTTCCACCCTAATAGATGCATTCAGATTTGTGTACCTCCAGTACTGGCGGCTAGAGGGTGCGGAATAGAGCTTTGTAAAACACCTGAATGTGATAAACGAACACTAGAGACACAAAAAGGAGTTCGACTATCCAAAAAATAAGAAGGCAGTGCCTGTTAAGGTGGTTGAAGTGGTTGAGGGAGAGACCGCAGCTCCTCCCAAGCCAGAGGTGGCTCACGCAATTCTGTCTATAGCAAAGCTTGAAGAACAAAACAATTCTTCAAAATAATGATGCAGGCCAATCGTATTGCGGCAATGGAGGGTTATGGGCCAATCAATCCCCTCACTTGTTTGTGGCGAAGACTGGATGCCTCACATCTCTTAAGAAGTAAACTCTCTGAGTTTTTGAAAGTTGTCGAGCTAGCAGTGGTCGCCGTCTTGGGCACCGTTGGGGACAAACGCACGTTCAATACGCTCTCCTTTATGAAGAGCAAGCTCACAAATCAGTTGTCCACTCACCTTCGTGTGATGGTCGGCATGCACGCTCAACAATTCTACGACCTTGCTGATTTTTCCTTATAACGATGAGTGGAAGAAGTCTAGGCGACAAGAAGAGTAGATCTGCATTTTTTAATTGGATTTTACTACTAATGTGTGTGGTAGTTTAGAGAGATGGAAGAATTCAGTGTGGAAGGCAGGAGGGTCACGGCTCACAAGTCACTAAGTTTTGTGGTCTGCCACTGTGCAGGTGTACAGCCTATGATCAAATCCATCTAACTTCAGTGTCTGTTGGAGTTTGATGAAAATCCTTGTTTACCAATGACCAAACTCGCATACGCTTCTGTGGATGGGCATGGAGCAAGACTGCATAAGAGTCTTCCTTCCGTAGTTGAAGTGTTGAAGTGTTGAAGTGTTGTGCATGTTCGCTTGTGCTTTGTTGCCTTCGCTTGTTTTGGTA
Organism: Bryoerythrophyllum caledonicum; assembly: GCA_963971425.1. Classification (NCBI taxonomy): domain Eukaryota; kingdom Viridiplantae; phylum Streptophyta; class Bryopsida; order Pottiales; family Pottiaceae; genus Bryoerythrophyllum; species Bryoerythrophyllum caledonicum. The sequence goes on from OZ020514.1 coordinate 46,487,744, forward strand.
GATTGCTTTGCTTTGCTTATTGTAGTGCTTCCTTGTGCTTGCTTTGCTTATTTCAATGCTTTCTTTTGCTTTCTTTGCTTATTTGCTTACTTTCTTTTGCTTGCTTTGTAGATAGATTCGTTTTTTTGGCTTTTGCCGTACTTACAGTGGCGACCAGAAACAATCGTACAAAAGGAGCTTTTTAACATAATCAGCTACCAAGTCTACACGAACTCTCATAAAATAGCAAGAACACAACCACAAGCACATACAGTTGCAATAAGCATAAAGCACAAAGTTTTCAATGAAAACAAGAATTAGAAAACACACAGTAATTCAAATGTGCAACAAGCCTGTACAAGTCTTTACGGTCAAACTCATTTTTATTGCATATCAACTGTAGAAAACAAGACTAAAGATTACTAAACACCTTTACAACTCACTGATTCAACCCATAAGCACTCACAAACACTACCACCGTGTGTAGCCACTTTTTGCTTGGTACACATCAAGAGCTCTTTGAGGCATTAAGCGTATCAACTTCCTAACAACATCAGGCTCTATATTGTACCAAATTTCTTGGATCTTCTCCCATAAGTCACTTTTACAATTTCTTTTACGGTTTTATATTCCCATAAGTCACGTTTTCTTCTAAGACCTTCTCAGACGACGATCCACTTCATTCCAAAGATGTTCTATTGGATTGAGGTCAAGTGATTGTGGAGGATGCCCAATAAGCTGAAATTTTTGAGCACGCAACCAATCTACAACATAATGTGCAGTATGCTTTGGATCATTGTCATGTTGGAAAATAACCTCACCCTCTTCTAAACCTTGCATCTGTATACTGCCTATGAGTTCCATCTCTAAAATATCGCAATATACATATTTATCCATCTTCCCTTCAATCAAATGAAGCTTGCTAACTCCTTCTCAACTCATACAACCCCAAACCATAATGTTTCCTCCTCCATGTTTGACTATAGATTGTACATGCTGGTCTAAAAGACGTTCTCCACTCTTTCTCCAACAGTACTGACGTCCATCTCAGCCAAAAAGATTGAATTTAGACTCATCAGGAAAAATGACATGAGCCCAAAACTTTCAATCTGCATGCTTGCACTTCTTTGCCTACTGCAAATGACGTGCTCGATGTTTCTTTGTCAAAAGTGACTTCTTCGTCTTCACACATGCTCTCAACCCTTGCCTCCGAAAACTCCTTTTAACCGTATTATCACTCAATCGCAAGCCCTCAGATCGTAACACTCTTCCTATAGTTGTCGTTGTACTAGTATTAGGATCATTTAATCTCCTCACAATGTCACGGTCACCTCGTTCATCAAGAATTCTAGGTCTACCGGATAAATTTTTGTCTGCTAGGCTCTCTCTCTCACAAAACCTTTGCACTATATCAAAAGAAGTGCTTCAAGGAATGCCCAAAACTGTTGAAATCTCACCATATGAGTTGCCTTGCTCATACATCTCAAGAACCGCCCTACGTTGATTCTTAGACCTTCTAGGAGCCATAGCAAATCACCTAAGGCCTCTCCAAATCTTACAAAAAAATCCAAAACAAAAAGCCTCACAAGTGCACTTGTAATGAAAGATAGTGGTGTGTACAACTTCTATGCATATTAAGTTGTACACACCCCTTCATGATTTTCGCATGTATGATCTCAACAAGTGGCAAATCTTGAGGGAGTCAATGTTAATTAGGTGCCATGTGGTGTACTAATTAAAGTTGGCCCAAAAAATCTCTTACTAATCCACAATCTAAGCTAGAGTCAACACCTGTTAGAAGGGTGGTTCACTGTTCGAAAACTTTTGGTCGCCACTGTAGTTGATGTGATTGCTAGCAAGGGAGACTATAATCAATGGTCAATGGTGAACTAGGTTCTGAGGCCTCGGAGTTACATGTAGTCTCAGTGCGTTTTTAGATTGTCAACTGATACCGCACATTGCTAACTTGGAAAGTTATTTTTTGTTTCTATTACCACCTTTCTCTCTCACTTTAGCTTCTCGCCGACAATTTTGGAATTGTGTAGTTGAAAAAACAATGATGTCGCGAGGTGGTTGCTTCCAAAATTTTGCTTTATATAGCCACAAATTTGTCTTGAAAAATGAGGTTGCTAGAACACTTTGCTAAATTTTTTTGGAATATAGCCAAACTTTTGATCCTCAAAAGAGGTGCATGGCCACCCTAACATAAATTTTAAAATCGCTAAAAAAACGTTGGTGTCCTCAAGCACACACAACCACATGCCAAACCAAGCTACTCAAATGAAGCCAACAAGATGAGAGAACATAGAAATGAAAATGAAGCCAACAAGATGAGAGAACATAGAAATGAAAATGAAGCCAACAAGATGAGAGAACATAGAAATGAAGTAGTTAGAACATATATTTAACAGAATATGAACAAAACAATCAATTGTGGACCAAAGTATATACTCGCGGCGACAAGATATCTCTGCTAGATTGTCAAAAAATATGCAAGTATGGATGAAGTTAAAAAGGATATTCAGAATTTTAAAAGGATTGATAATATTATAATTGTAAACGTTCCTCCTCATCTCGGGGGGCTGCCAACTATGTGGATGCAGCGACGACCTTGACTCTTCATCTTCAATATCAATATTTGTGTATTGTACCACAACGATGAGGTAGGAGAAATTCAAATGCAAGAGTAGGTAGGCACCAGAGACACAATGCTTGAGACTAGGGAGAAACTAGCCGTTGTGGAGTATAAGGTGAAACAAAACTTGCTGGAGGATGACGTCATGCACAAAGTCTGCAATCATGAGCGTAAAATTCTATAGAATAAAGCAATCAAATCATGCAAATAGTAGGGACATGGATTAGACACGGGGAGTGCTCTCTAGGCCGAAGGAGGCTCAATTTGATTAGAAATAAGCAGATTTTAAAACAAAAAAGCCACCAAGTGGCAACACATGGACAAACATCAACATTTGCGTACGAGTTTGTCTACATAAATAAACAAGGGTCCAATTGTAGCGGACGGACGGACAAGCTGGACAACAATTTTTGACTCACAGTTGTTTGTAAAAAAAATTCACAAACCTTAAATTGAATCTACAACTTACCCCATAGTAAAACACGTGTATTGATATGTCATACCGCTTTCCACGTCACCACATAGGGTCGGGTGCATACCAATTAGGGTTGGGTGCGTATTGTTAGGGTCTGGGCATGCAACATTTGTAGCTTGGCATGTACTGTTGTGGGCCTCGCACGCACCTGCTTGTTGGGTGCGCACGGTTAGTGGTCGGGCTAGCTTTTGCAGGGGGCGTGCGCACCTTAAAAGGGCTGACGTGCAACATTTGAGAAAGAATACAATATGGAAGGTGGGCTAACCTTAAAATTATTTATTTCAATGTGGTGTTTTTATGAATGGGCACTCTTAACTCCAAGCACATAATTTAAGCAATGGTACTATTGTATGATGTAATCACCACACCACTAATTGTAGTTGTAAATTGTAGCACTTTGGTGTCAGACATCTTTCAATCATCCGAGTTCTCCGAATCTTCATTGTGTTTCCTCTTCCGATTTGATTCGCAAACATTGAGTTGATAGAGAGCCCACGAAGCACCACTATATTGTCAGTGGGTACCTCATCGCAATTCTCATCGTCAGCATCATTGCCTAATGATGAAAAGTTCTCCGCTCGTTTTTCTAGGACTGGCGCTACATACTCTTCTATCTCCGAATTAAACTGTAGCTCGGTTCCAGTAGTTGATGCGACATTCACAAGTAGTTTTACTTGGATATTCTTCCTCTTATCTGTTACTCCATCCATGTTTTTCGAGCAACTACCTTTGGCTCCAATGACTCTCTTCAAGGTTCCGCTAGCTTGGATCCCCTGAAAAAAGGGAGAGGACCATTGCTCCCGCCTCTACGTGTCACCAAATGGCTCCTCATAGTAGATGATTCAATCCTTGCGGAGGAAAGTTGTGGGGTTACTATCATGTGCTCCACACCACCGTTTAGGCCGAGTGCGCTACGGTGGACGGGTGGCCAAACTATGGTTGAAGAGCTCTTTCTCTTTACACTTAGTAGAGTTCTTTCAACCAAAGCTATACATTGAGCAAGTGGCTGCTGAAACAAACTTCAAATTGGCATGTCCTCCACTAAGTCCAGGTCTATTGCTTGAGGTTCAATTTGAGTGCTCCTCACAACTTCAATAGATTCCATATTAGCCATTGCCTCATGGGATTCTATATTGTTTTCACCACTGCTCACTTTGTTTCCATTGTTTAGAGATGCATTATTCGCTACAATGCCAATGCCATGGCTGCTGCGCTCAAGGCCATAGCTATTAGAGAACCTGAGGAGCTAGATCCATTAGAGTTGGCAGAGTGATTCTCCAAAATGTTGTCATCTTGATCAAGATTGCCCCTCAATGCCGACCTATCTTCCTCTACCCTAGCTTCTTAGGAACAATTTTCACCTGATAATTCTACTATATTATGGATTGCGTATGCGATGATCTTGTCAAATGCAAAAGGATTTAATGGGTCACCCTAGACATTGTGAAAGTGGTCGTGTAGTGCATCTCCATTGTCCTTGTTGTTTGCTGAGTTGTCCCTAGGCGAGCTATGACCAAACAAGGGATTGTTGTGGCCGGCATGGTCTTTCCAATCGCCACCCAACCAATTAGAACCCCATCATCAAATTCCAAGCCCTCGTCCTTCGTGTTTATAGATAGTCTCCCATCAAAGTCAGACTCCTCCGAATGCACATTCTTGTTATACCATCAAACTGGGTCCGGTCGAGCACGTTCTCGGAACAATCGACTATTTGTGTAGATGTAAACAAATTTTCCGTCTTTTTCACTTTGAAACGATTTTGGTTCTTACTATGCACGAAATAAAATATGCTCCAATTATACTCAAACAACGCGGTCGAGCATGTTTGTGCTAGTATACGCTTTGCAATTTGAGGCAATGATTGCCCGCCCACGCGATTCCACCACTTGTAGAGCAACAAATTGTTTTTTTCATTTTTCCTAGCTTCCAATGGTCGAAATGGGCCTCGCAATTCTTCATACTCAATGATTTCAATCAATACTTCCTCAAAGGACACTCCAAGTGGAATACAGAGTTGGCAAACAACTCTGTTTAGCGCCCCTTTGGCCTCACCATCGTTTTGAATTTGCAAGTTTTTGGCTAGATAAGGATTCAGTAAAGCCCCTGCATGATGAAGATCTGTCGTCATCTTCATCTAACGGGAAAGGAATGATCCTTCAAGGCGAGTCGCAATTTTTGGCAGCATGTTGAACGGCTCATTGCGTAGCTTGAACATGTGTTCCTATAGCTTGTTCATGGTTACCCAAGCCATTTCCATTGCCGGGGTTTCTCCATCAAAATTCCGCAATGCCTTTAGTACTCGTGTCACTACGAAATCAAAGTTAGAGCAGCGATGCCAGAAAGTCTCGTCTAGGATAGTGGCCCTCTTCTGCGATGCCTTTGCATGGGCACGATGCCCGTTTTGTCTATTGAAAAAAGAGGATATATAGGTTATCCATGCCGAGTCAATCACAACGATTGCTAGGGCAATTTTTACTTCCAAGAGTCCATGGATCATCATGTAATTGCATGCAAACCTTGTTGTTTCCGGCCACATAAGAAACAATTTGGGCAAAAAATTGTCGAAAATGAGCCATGGGCACATGGTGGTTCCGGATGTACAATGCAACCTCTTTCGCCTTCAAGACATGGTCTATAAATATGCCTTCCCTTCTCGAGTCCTTAAGGAGGACGTCCAAAATATGTGCGCAACATCCTTGAGTATATATGTGTGGATACTGCCTGGTGACCTTCATTGCCTCTAACATGTTTGTTGCATTATCGGTGCACACTTGGACCACATTGAATGGTCCAACCTTTTCGACAAAACTTTTCAATTGATTCGCTATATATGCCTTAGATTTCTTCATACCTCTAGTGTCTATAACTCCAAGAAGATATCGCCCATTGGACATACGAGCATGATATTCATGAGAGGACAACGCATAACATTATTCCACCCATCTGAGCATATTGTTGCCCCATACTTGGCAATATCTACACCAATTTTCTTGTCAACAAGGTCTTTCACTTTTTTTAAGGGGCTTATTGTGTGTCGTCCTCATGGCATTGCTTCAAATAAAAATTGTGCCCGTAATTGGTTCAATTCTTTTTGTTTTTTAAGTTGGTAAGCCTTCGGGAAGCTCCATCGTTGTATAGATCTTGGCGTCGATGATGTTGCCCGGTTTAAAATTTTGTGGAATGCGTGTTTTCCTCATTTCATTTTTCCAAGGCACTACCTTCTTGGATTGATTGACTAGAACAAGGTTTTGTTGAACCTAGGTTTCATGTACTAATCAGGCCAACGATCTCCGCCTCGGTAATCCTAGTAGGATTACTATTTCCGCAACTTTTAAAACGGGCCTTGACAGGTGTTGGGGCCTTAATGCACAAAATCTTCGTTCATTGTGGATATCCATAGTATGACATGCACCTCCCACGTTTGTATGCAAATGTGTAATTGCACCAAATACATGTCACTTGATCCTTCTTGTTAAATGTGAACCTTGGGGCCCACTCCTTCATTTGAGCCCTTTGTTGAGACGACATCACTATAACATCGATAAATTGTTGTGCCAAAAACAGTTCACCGAAAGTAATAGAATTTTGTGTGCAAATAGAAAATGTACCACCAAAGGTCACTCTGAAACTTGTAGATTCATGCAAGGAGTTCAATAAGGAGTTCCACGACACAAAGCCAACGATGTGAGGGGGACAATCTTATTGCATAAGGCTCTTAAATAATGCCCGAGCAGGTGCGTACGGGCGCGTACGGTTTGGTCTCGCACGTAGAGGGCGCGGGCGCATGCTAGAGCCCTCGCGCGTACGGTGGGGGCTCGGGTACTCATTCTAGAGGCCGAGCGCGCACGCTGGCGGGTAGGGCGTATGTGAGGGTCATGCGCACTTCTTAGGAGGCACCCAAAAGTGTTGGTAAAGCGGGCGTGCACAGTGTTCGGCGCGTGCATGCGGGTAGGTCAGGGGCGGGGGCGGTTTGTATCCTCAAACTACTCATAGGTTTGCTCTAGTACATCGCTATAGATTGATACATTGTACAATGTTAACATTATGATGTATCAACAATCTTATAAATTTCCACTAAATATACAAGGTTTTTACTCAAATTTTGTTTGGCGACTTTCTATGATGCCACTTTTCTTCAATGTAGCTTCGTCAAAGCCATATTTGAATGAGAACTCTCTATGCCTACGCACGCATGGATCACATCGAGTATCTGAGTCGTCGCTAGAAGTCTTGACCACTCAACTTTGTCATTTGGAAATTCAACCTCTCTTGTCTATTTTTCAATACCTTCTCTTGGAAACTTCCGCACATACGATAGTCTCAATCCAATGACTAGCGCCATCTCAAAGTTTGTTTGGATTTCAATTGTCCTTCAATCAACCGGTACTCCAAGTACCACCTCCGTGTAAACCATCCATAAAGCTTATCAATATTTACTAAAATGCAACACACCTTGGCCTCGCATTGAAGATAACTCAGGCTCTCGGCTCTCCACTCCCTTGCAGACTTCGGCTGCATTACCTTAGAGTTCGCCGTTTATTCCTATTCTTGAACCCTCGTCTGTTGATCACCAGCAATCAATTTCGGGACAGGCAGCTGTATTTGCGAATGTTCTTGACGTGTCTTCTTCAATCGCAAGGCCGTCAATGGAGTATGCTCGAGCCAAGGATACGCCAATTGTCTGCCCACACCAAAACTCGGGCACGTTCAATGAGACCATGGTCAGTGCCCATGATCGGATTGATTTTGATCATGGTACACCTTCTATTCTCGGTTCATTCCCGCGTCCACTCCCTGCTTCCCTTCAACATTTCCATGAGTGCGATATAGAGGCCCGCATTCTTGACGTTTTTGTGGTTGCTGAGGATGTCTGTACGATGGAGGAGGATTGAGTGGATTACAAGACGTCACCTAATGGACCTGGGAATGGCACATCTGATTTTGATAAGGTTGGCTAGCTTTTTTTTTATTTTTTCTTTGAGGATATTTTATATGCTGCAGCCGTATATTTATTGAATGCCAACTCCTAGTCTCCAGTAGGTCTTATATGGATTTGTTGGATTGCAAGCATCGGATCCATATGATTTTTAATGTACTTTAGGCGGAGTGTACATATTTGTAAAAGCAGATTGCTTATAATTTATCAAATTGTTCAACAATTCAATTTTCTTCAATTGTTTTCTTAGATGAGAATGGATGGTATTGTTCACCGACCTCTTGCATTGAAGCCTTGGATTGGAAATGGTTTACAAAAGTCGCTATGTGGGGGAGAAATCATGCAATCTGTGACAGTTCTTTTGCACATTGTTCAATGTGCATTTCATCAAGTAATTTCCATTGACTAAAGTGTGTGTTCGTCATGTCCCAGTACTGTCTGCGGAGGAGTTTGTGTGTTGTCTTCAGCCGGCGGCCACATAAGTGGCTTAATAACATTCACGATATTAATGGCATCATTTGTGAGACAGAACATGCCCTCGGGTTGTCGAGAGGCTCAGAGAGTCGGGCAGCGTATTCTTACACCGTCCCTACATACATAGGTCCCAAAGCTTTATATACTCACTTTGGAGTTCGTGCGTTTCTAGCGGACATTAGAAACATTACAAACTCTATTGTCGTCTGGAGGTCGATGAAAAAGCCCACTCTAGTTGAAATCGCAAAGTATCTTTTTCCGGACATGCCTGCTCCACCTTTGGTTCTTGGTTAGGAGAGCTATGAGAGAAATGAAACCTCGAGCAATAAGTTCTTGATGGATCAGAATAATTCGAACAACATGATCTTTTTGAAAACCCTTTCATCATTTTTATTTAGGCGCTGAGTTGAGTGAATGGTCCTTGATTTCAACAACGCTCTACTCATCGATGACAGCCTGGAAAAAAACATCTGTAATCATATGGAAATGCCATTTTTCTTTGTCCGTGGAGACATGTGGCTTGTGATGACTAGGTCCTTGTTGAGGAACTTGTACCTTGGCTGCAATGTTTGGTTTTTGAATGCCCTGTTGGGCAGTTACATGATTATGTTAATAACAATTGCATAGGAGTTTCACCGTTGGCGCCTAATAGTCCTTTTATGAAATATACTGTAGACAAGATGGCGCTCTCAAACAAGAACGTTGGTTTTGTGTATGAAATTCCATATGGTTCTACTTCATCGGCTTCATAGTTTCAAGGGCTTCTATTTTATACTATAGTAGGCATTTTGTATCGACATTGTAAACATCCTTTTACATTCTGTATATAAAAATATTTTACAACTACAACAAGTTTTTGTGTAACTTATTGGCATTGTCTCCTGCTTTTCATTTCCTATGTGCTTTAATTCATCTTTCGGTCAGTTCTAGGATTTATCATTGTGTTCAATACTATTTTTTATCCTCTGGTTAAGCTTATTGCTTATTGTGGAAACAAGATAAACTGTATTTCTTCGGGCCAAGTTACATATTCATCTTCGGGTCAAGCATGCATTGGATTGCTGAGAATGTTGTATTGTCCTACTCATTGCTTCATTTATCACAAATGTCCTTTGCGAGTTGTGAAGGCTATCATCCCTCTTCTTTGAAGTAGTGATCGTAGTAAATCGTTTTCCAATTGTGGCTCGTTTTCTGAGTACTCTAGGTCTCT